>JARHVA010001469.1:1542500-1757500 GCA_037957365.1 Torreya grandis
ACCAAAATTGTAGCTAAGACAAATTGGACACAACTATAGACCCTCAAAAGCTTACATGGATTTCTTAGTCTGACAGGGTACTACTAAAAATTTATTAAGGATTATGGTATACTTTTAGTTTTATTAATAGCTATGCTCTTTAAATAACCTTAACCATTTTTATGGACTCCCACATCTACCCAAGCATTTTACAACCTTAAACATGCCATGTGCACCACACTAACCTTGGACATGCCCAATTTCTCTAAGATGTTTATGCTTGAGTGTGATGTGTGTAGAATGGTTCTTAGTGTCATTCTTATGAAAGAAAGTTTCCCCATCACCTTCACAAACAAGTCCCTCAATAGACATAATTTGGTATATTCCACATATAAAAAAGAGATGATGGATATCTTCCATGTAGCTCACAAATGGCATCCATATTTGATTGGCTGACACTTCTACATTAAAACCAACCATCAAAGCCTTAAATAATTTTAATAATAGTAGGTATCTTCCCTAGATTAATATAAATGGGTTTCTAAACTCATGGGATATGATTATGAAATTAACTATTGAAAGGTAAGAATAATCTAGTGGCTAATGCACTCTCTTACTAGTTTGAAGACTCAATGTACCTCTGTGTAGTCTCACTTCCCATTTCCACCTATCTCCATGATCTTCAAAATGAGTGGCATAATGATATTCCAACCCATCAACTCATCCTTCAGCTATTTATTGAGCCATCTTCTAAACCTCACTATACTTGGGATGGCCACACATCTATGATATAAAGGTCACCTTTTATTACTAGAAGGCTCCAAGTTTGAACACTCAATTGTATAGGAGATGCATTCTTCCCCATTCATTGGTAATTTATTTTTTTTGAAAACATATGAATAGGTTCACCATAGTTTTTCTCAGCCCAACATCAAGCATGATATAAGAATATTTTTTGTTGAATGTGATACTTGACAACACACTAAAGGCAAAATAGTTGCCCCACCTGGTCTACTCTAGCCACTTCTAATTTCCACACATATTTGGACCAACATTTTCATGGATTTTATTAAATAACTCCCCAAATCTATTGGAAAATTAGTGATTCTCATCATAGTGGATGGCCTTTCTAAATATGCTCATTTTTACACTTTAGCCCATCCCTACATTGCTTCCACCGTTGCTTAGACATTTATTGATCACATATTTTGAATCCACGGTGTTCGTAACTATATTAACTCAGATCATGATTCTACCTTCACCATCCATTTTTGGAAAGAACTCTTTAAGCATTTTGGTACATAATTAAAAATGAGTTTTGGATATCATCGACAGATTGATGGCTAGATTAAAATTATCAATAAGTGTCTATAACCTATCTTCATTATTTTGTCATAGAGTAGAAACATCAGTGGGTAAAATGGTTACCTCTTATATAATGGTGGTAAAATACCTCATACCACACCTATACTAAAATGACTCCATATGAAGTGGTTTATGATCAAGCACCCCCACCACTCCTCCTATATACACCTAATAATTTACTAATTTAGGCAGTCAACATTAATCTCTAGCATTGGGATCCAATTATTTTCACCTTATGGGACAATATCCATTTGGAATATAATCACATTAAATATTAGGATAATCAACATCACTCTAAGTGCACCTTTCAAATCGATGATATATTTTTACTTCATCTTCAGCCATACAAACACTCATCTCTAAAATAAAAAGGGTGTCATAAGCTTTCACCTAAGTTTTATGGGCCATATAAGGTTATCCAATAGATTGGGTTTGTTGCTTACAAGTTATAAATTCCACCTTCCTCTCACATTCACCTAGCCTTTCATGTCTCATATTTGAATAAAGTTATTAAAACCAACATTAGAGTGTAAATAGTTTTACCAGAACTTGATAATGAAGGTTCCTTACTTCTCAAACCAAAATTAGTCTTAGCCCAACACGCCTACCAACTTCACTCCCAGTCCATCAAAGAAGTATTAATATAATGGCATGGAATGTAACTTGAAGATGCCACATGGGAACCATTTTTCCAAATTTATTAGTGCTTCCCACATTTGAAGCTTTGAGGACAAATATTTTTCCAAGAGGGAGGCGATTTTAGGAACGCATGTCCTACTTTACTCTTTGAATTATTAATGTAATAGTTGATATGGATGCATATGATTTGTAAATCATCCTTTGATAAAATTTGTATTATCCCACATGCATGGGAATAAATAGTTGTTAGAATAAAATTAATATTTAAGTGTTAAGGCCCAATGAAGGCATCCATAAATTATATTGAATTGAGGTTGCTCAAATGAGGTTTCCCCCTTGAGGAGGCTATTGATTATATGATTCAACCATTGTAATTAAGTTCTATTTATTTGAATTAATATATTATATATTTTCATAGTTTATATCATTATTTGAAATTATATGCTAACTTGTTCATGAAGGATCCTCACAATTGCATTATTATTTTGATATGTATGGTTAATGTATTATATGAAATTGTTCCTTTGCATTCATTTATTGTCACTTAATATTGATAATGTAATATTATATTCAATTATTATGGTCAGGTTATTTAAAAATAACATGTATAATCTTTAACTGACCATTTAAGATGTGACATTGGTTTGAATATTTGATTTGTAAAGTTACCTTAATTTAGTCATATTGTGGTGACATTGTTATACCAAGATAAAGGTGTAATTTTTAAATATAAGTATACATTAAAAACTCTTTGATTCCAATTTGGTATATTAATACTTATAGTATAAATACTAATGAATACATAATGGCATAAGTTGGAAGTAAATAGACTTTAGCTAAAAGGATTATAGTTGACTTAGAAGCCCTGTAGCTTCTCTTTTTACATTAGTATTTTCAAGAGGTTATAAGTATAAATGAATCTTGTTTGGATTATGAATTAGAATGACATGTTGCAATATTTACCTTGTATTTTTTCTCTGGTATATTTGAAACATTCTATGAAGATAAGGTAATAAAATTATGTTTCCAATTTTTGTAAAAATGTTTTAATCATATACAAATGGATTATTGATAGTGCACTAACCATGTTAGACCAAGTATAAAGTAATAATTATAAGTGTATTGAATTTATTAGGTAGTGAAACCCTAATTTATTTTAGTTTGATTATCAATAAATTTTTAATGTATTCATTATGAAAATTTGAAAGTTCTAAAGTCCATACTGAGTTAGATGAGTATTGTGTTGGTGACTCGTGAATGTGTATGACTACCTTGATATTGATGTCATAACTCTTATTAAAATTTAAAATCTTATGAATATCTTATCATAAATAAAATATTTACCATGTTAATATAGTTAATAAAGTTATCTTTGAATTTTGTTAAAATGAGTAGAGACATAGGAAAGCCTTGTATTTTACCTTAAGTTTTAAAGCATTTTTTACCACTGTAGTTGTAATGAATGTTATTCCCTTATAATTAAAATATTAGATAATATTGAATTTTATTGTATTACGTGAATGTAATTTATGACTTATCATATTAGGTACTTTATATTTTTGTAGATAATGGAAATAGGGGATGCCCTATTTAGGAAACCCTAATTCTAATTGTTCAATACAAACTCAGTATCATGAGATTGTTCTAATTTAATTATGTTGACTATTTAATTAATTTGGTATTTTAATTTACTTGATTAATACATATTAACATTATAAATATTATGTTATAAAAAATAATCCTGGTGGAAAACAAGTGAGTGAAGCCTTTCACTAGGTTTGTGTTACATCTCTCTTGAGAGGCACTCTATCTTGTTCACTATGTTATTTGTTTCTTTAGTAGTTGTATTCTACTTATTAATTTTTAAAATAAATATTATTTTATATCTAGGACTAGTACAAAAAAGTGACCCTACTAATATCAAAACAAAACTTGTCTTGGGCTATGATATGGATAATAGATCTTGTTTTATGGATTTAAATATCATTTTTTTAGTAAATACTCTTTGTTTAGTTTAAGTGTATTAATAAATTTATGAGTGGTATACTTAATGGCTTAAGAGGTAATTAACTCAATTCATAATTTTTTTAGATGTGAATTAATGCTTAATGAAATTGAAGAAGGGTAAAACCCTAATATTTAGTGAATCTCCTTTCATAAGATGTATGTATACAATAAGAATGAAACCTTAATGTTATCAATTATTCTAGATAAATTATTAATGAGTAGGCCATGATTAATTCAGTCTATGATTACACTTGGGATAGTAGGATGAGCTTAATAAACCCATTCCACCCAAAGGAGACAACATGCTTAATGGTTAATAGTAGTAGTACTTAAGGATAAATGAATTACTCTTTATTTACACTCTTGGTCATTGAATAAATATTTTTTTACATAGTTTGAATTAATTGAAGTAAGGGATCCTAATTAAACATACAAACTCATCATGATGACTATACTAATGGGTAAAGTATTGTTTAATGATTTTTTTAAAATTTTAGATAACCTAATCTCTCTTAACGATTATTATAGATATAAAAATATTGATTTAGGGAATATTTTTCCATGTATGGATAAGTTATGGTAGATACAACTAAACCCTAGATCTATACCTCTTATATTGAATAAATCTAATAGGAATATGTATTATCATCATGATTATTCTTTGTTGTATTATGGAGGTAGAAGCCTCATAAACATGAAGTGATTATTTTGAGGATAAATAACATAATTACTAGGCTATTATTAGAACTTTGTGTTAATCACTTAACCTAGTAATCTGGTAAACTTAACTATGGATACCATGAAAAGGTGATAGAAATAATGTATAGGTGTTTAATTTAAGTCTATGGGATTCAATATAAATATACACTGATTGGTGTTGTAAAATTAGGAATCACAACCCAAATTTACCAAAATGTTTTGGGTTGATTTTATGGGTTGCACCAACTATCTCGATAATATGACATATTGAATAGGTGTAATATCTAAATCAGTGGAATAATCCTATAAAATTATATTTTTAGAATAATATTTAATATTCATAATAATTATATTTAGATAAAAATACTTCATAAGTGTAATAACCAACTATGGTGGAGGTAAGGGTGGAGGAGTAAATGCCTGAGGTGCAAGAGGGCATTCATATGGAATACCTAAAATTGTCACCACTCCATTATAATGTATATAGTTGACAAAACCATGCATTGATGTTGATAATTTATATATATTTTGTATCAAAGGATGTTATAATAACATATTAAAGACCCATATACTCATTAATATGAGGAATTATGTAGGAATTATTATTGGGCCTATCTTAAGAGGTCTTGAAGTTTTATGTTGGTATCCATCAAATGATTTAACTAACTTGATTTTTTCTATTAAATCCTATAATATATATCCAAGAGAATGTTAAAGTTTTATTTAGAAATTTTTCTTACTCAAACCATTATATATCATGACACTATGAATGGGTTTAAAATACACACGAGGTCATACAAATAAAGAATTGAAATCAAAATCATCCTTCACAATCTCATTATCATCAAATGTAATTTTAGGTATTTTTGTTGTAATTATTTTCATTATACCAATATTACTATCCAATAGGTTCCCAAATTTAGTATGGTAAGATGTAATGTCTCATTTTTATATGTCAACATTTAAGGTACTTGTCATTGATTAGCATTACAAAGTATAATTAATAATGTTTAGTTTCTATGGAATCAAGGATTGGTTTAATTTATGTGATTTATCTTATTATTATCATGTTTCTATTTTGATGGATGCTATACAATTATGTGTAATAATTATTAGTATAATTATTTTACTATCATTTGATTTTGATATCATGACCTAGATAAATATCATTTATTTACTTGCCTACAATTCAGGTACATCCCTTGGTGCAAGGGAGAACATCATCATAGAGGAGGAGTTAGATTCTAACTATGGGAAGTAGAGTGAGAATCCCATTGATTTATTTGTGATCATTATATCTACATGTCATATATAGACATATTATTTCACTTATTTGTCATGGGTAGTGACCAATTTGGTTTGGGTGATTGACTGTATGTTTAATATTTAATTCATCTTCTTAAGTAGATATTTTTTCAAGATAAATAAACTATAGTGATTACTATCATTTTTATCATTTGAATTAGATATTATGCATATCTACTATCATAATAAATAAACATATGCTTACAATTCTCTATGTTCTTATTTATAGTCTAGATGAATGTTCAATTATGTGTTTTTGGTTCAATAAGCCTTTTCAACATGTGTCATCACATTTAGTGATTGAAATTATGGTCATTATAAGTCATTATATGCACAACTCAATATACCTATAAGAATTTCAAATTTGTAATCAAGACCCATTAGGGTCTTAGATTCAAAAATTATGGGTATAGTCATTGAAATAGTTCCCAGCTTGTTATCATTTAACAAGATATATATATATTGGTCTAGGTAATATTAAAATTAGAGGATAAAATAGGGATGATAGATATTATTCTTATTTAAAATTAAGTTATGAAAAGTAGCTATGTATTAGAAACTTAATGTTATAATGACAAGCCTAGATAGGTAGTGTGATTAACTTAAGTAATGTGTGTGTGTGTGTGTGTGTGTGTGTGTGTGTGTGTGTGTGTGTGTGTGTGTGTGTGTGTGTGTGTGTGTGTGTGTGTGTGTGTGTGTGTGTGTGTGTGTGTGTGTTTGTGTGTTTGTGTGTGTTGTATTTTATAAATTACTAACTACAAGTTTTAAATTATGATGGTAAATGTCATGTCATCATTTTATGACTTCTAAAGCATTGGAAATTAGTTTCACTGTTCAATATCTTTCACATATTTTAAACATTTCATCCCCTTTATTTGACTGCCTACTATCTAATATTTTTAAAATTCAAAAGGCATTTATTTTTCCATAAAGGATAGCACTAAAATGAGCTCACTATTTGCAAAATAAATGAATTATTTTTTATTAAAACTCTTCATTTCAACCAAAGTCATTAAATTTTTCAAATGGGTTGCATATTCCATAATTAATTCAAATGAGTTTGTCTCCAAATATAACTCTCCAAAATCATTAACTTTCTACCAAATTGTGCCCCCTTTGTTGAAAAATAAACTGGTTAAATTAAAGTTTAAATTCAATATCAATATGCCTTGGTAAGAGGAAGCTGATTAGTGGGATGCCATAGAGGATTGTAGGATGCATTCTTTGAGAGATAACACACTTTGTTTTTAAAATAAAATTCCATTGAGGATTTTAGGATGCATGTTTTGGAAGGATGTGAGAATAGAGTAAATGACAATAAAAGAAGACAAAGTTGGTGAGAAGGTTAGATGACTAAATAAATAGAAGTATACTTTTTATGAGTATAGAATTCCTAAAATAGAAGGATGCCGTCTTGATAGAGCTAAGAGTTAGAGTGAGGAGGAGTAGGTGTAACCAAAAGGACATCAAGATTCTATGGCACAAATTCCAGTACATGTTTTATATTTTAAATTTGTATGTTGAGTATTAATGCTTATGTGATCTTAGTTAAATGTAAGATAATTAATAAAATAGTGATAGTGATAAAAAAATATATATGGTTGTATTATATTAATTTAAAATTATAGTTTTATATATATTTTTTAATGCACCATTTGGACATGTTGAGGAATCTTCATTTGGACCTATCTTTAGCATTACTTAAAAGTCCCTGTTGTGTCCTTGTCTTCTAAAAAAATGTAGATATTGAATCCATGGTGTCCATGATTATAAAAAAACAATATAATACTCTTGAAAATACCCAAAGATAAACACAAATAAAAATAATAACAATAATTTACATCATTTGCCTTTTTCTAACTAGTCCAGATTCCTTGAGTATTGAATCTATGTCTTCCATATGTGTCCACCGAGGCACTTACAACTCATTAATTGATAAATTCCCATATCTTTTTAAAATATATATTTTAGGTTAGTAATATGATGGTAAAGGCAAACTATTCCTTTTAATGTGTTTAATCTCATCTACTATGGATTATTTGTAATGATGGTTATTTATTAATCATTACTCCTCAAATGTTAATTCATATTTGAATAATAAAATATTGAAATATGAACCATAATTTGGTCTATAATAATTTTAATAAAACACATAAAACCTAAATTTATATGCCACATAGAATCTATAATTAAAGCATGACAAAATTGAATATCCTAAATTATCTGCTTTAGTCTAATATAGTTGGTCATAGATTTAGCATGCCAATATTGAATTTTTTTCTTCTCTATTTCAATGATAAGATAATAAAAGGTAATGTACATATGTTTATATTGTTATTTTTTCCTTTAATAGATCATACATCAAATCCAATGGACTTTCAATGTAATTTAAAACAATACGCCATGGAAACATACAATTTGAGTATTAGCATTGGTTTTTACAACATGATTGATTAGTTTTTTAAATTAAAAAAAATATGTGTAATAATGAGACTTATGAAATGAGATTAATTGATGAGGTACCTTTTTATTTTTTCCTTACCCTACCACTGAGTTTTAGTGGTATTCTAGTTGCTCTGAAAAATTAAACAATATTGTCATATTTTATGAGAAGCTAGTTAATTAATACGACATAGTAGATAATGGTAAAATATTTTTTTGAAGGATTCCTAAAATATAGTTATATTATTAAAATTATTTGTTTTTAATCATGATTTTTATAATAAAATTTTCACAAAATTGAAACCTACTTTATCTTCCTTTATTAAAATACAAAGTATATCCACATTACATGCAACTATCTCTCAACCTCGTAAGAAGCCTTTAATTCTTTTGGGTACTACACTTATATATTTTAATGATGTAATTGGTCATGTTTAATTTTTTTAATCTATATATCCTATTTTTATTTGTCTTGTGTCTCATGAACATTATTAAAATATCTCCTTATCTATCTCTAAAAGGATGAACCAAATAGATAATAGAGATATGGATTCACCATTATTATAAATAATATTTTAAATGCCTCTTCCCATCTTGAAAAAAATTAAGAATTAGTACTTGATAAAACTATGCACGTATATTTAAGAAGTAATGTCATGTTAATAAAATTATATATTTTAGAAAACTATGCATGATTTTTAGTTATGGTGTGGGCACTTGTATTTATATCTCTAATAACTAACTATAACCCTAGGGAGGTTAGGTTAAATTCTAAATTTTATTAAGTCTAAAATAACCTAGGTTGAGTCAAGTTAACCATGGGTTGGGTCAAGGCACTCATGAAGACTTGAAAAGTATTTTTTAAGCCTTGGTTTACGGTAATATGTAAAGTAAAATACTATTATCCTTGTTCTAACAAGGTTGATACTACGATGGAAGTAGGCCTTCTTCTACCATAATGGTTGATTGGTTTTGGATAAATATTTATTCTTACTCATCCTCCTCTCTCTTCTTATGTGGCTTCAATATTCCCTTACAACAAAATTGTAAAAAATAATTTCTACCTCAATTTAGATACACCTATTCTATGGATCTTGGAATTTATTTTATAACTATAAATCCTCATATCATACTACTTAGGAATGATATATTTTATAAGGATAAACTTCTTTACAAATTTTAGGATGGATTGATAAAATTTTGAACTAATCATTGTACCTTAGGAGTATAAGAGAATATAAATGTTGATTAGTTCCTTGTTAGTGAAGATAATAAAAATGCATGCATAGTAATACAATTAAAATAAATGCTCTTGCCTAAGAACAAGGGGGAGCATAACATAATGGACAAAACCACAAAATAGAGATAAAACACACACGAATTTTACCTCCATTATCAAAATTGATGTCCACTTATTGGCATAGTAGATGTTCTTGCTTATTATATGGCATTATACACTTATATCAATGCTTCTTCATATTGGTAGCACTTATCCAATGGCCATTTGTGGCTTGGCTTGGCTTGGCTTGGTGCTAAGCTTGGTATAAATTTATCATTGTAATATTAATTTGATAGCTTCTTTAGGGAATTACTACATAATAAACTTACATACAAAAGGTTTTTTGGTTATGGTGTGGGTACTTGTATTTATATATCTAATAAATAACTATAACCTTAGGGAGGTTAGGTTAAATTCTAACTTTGGTTGAGTCTAAAATAACCTAGGTTGAGTCAAGTTAACCATGGGTTGGGTCAAAGCACTCATGAAGACTTGAAAATTCATTTTTAGATATTTATGAGCCATGACAAATCACTTAAGGTATTTGTGAGATTGTGACTCACCTTTTTGGAATATTTAGGAATTAATAAATCACTTTATTAGCTCCTTTGACCTTGACTTCATAGTTGGATAAAAATTATTTTTTTAATAAATGAAATTCACTAATTCAACTTGGAATTTTTACTTAGGTAATTTAATTGAGATTTAATTTTTAATTAAACTTGCTTAGTGATTTTTGACTTTTTATAAATTAGTTTAAATGTTTTGAATTAATAGCTCAATAGGCCAAGAATGTCAAATTACTAGGTCATAATTTGACTAGGGTTGAAATCGAATTAGGTTATGGATGTATAAAGGGTAATACCCTAAATACACAAGCATTATCATATTTCTAAGAAACTAAATCCCTTGAGTGGACAAATTTTGTCATTTAGGTTATTTCTAGGCTTAAATTGTGTTATTTTGTAGAAATTGAACTAAATCCTATTTTAGAGAAGAAAGTGGTTTAAATTGAGTGTCTAATGTTTGCCCTTATTTTAGAAGGTGTTGCAAGACACAACCATAATAACTTATTTTCAAAGAATGAAAAATTTGTTAATTTGAAAGGTTCATGCCCCAAAGGGTGGCTGATTATCCCTTGATGCCCCCTCTAGGGAGCGGCTGGTAAAATAGAGTCATCAAATGTTCCCTCAAAATGAAGAAAATGAGATGATCTAAAAGTAATGGGGGTGGAGTCATTTATTTTTTCAAAGGTGATTATAACCAGAAATGAAGGGTGGGACACTAATTTGTAAAAAGATAGTTATAATTAGTGGCATAGACATGTTCCCTTGTAGGGTAGTGGGACTAACATTGATTTGCCTAAAGGTAATTATGATCAGTATTAGATTGTGTCTAAAATTCCCACTATGATTTACCAGACTAACGTATTTATTTTTTTAAAATAATTCCATGAAATCCAAATTATATTACACCAAGGGAATCTAATTAATTAACCAAAAAAATAGTTATGTAATAATAAGAAAAACAAGTATAAATTTGATTACTCATTTAACTATATAAATTCTCAAAAGGTAATTATATAATGTAAACCACTATTGAATGTAATACTTTATCTACTATTTCTCAAGTATAGATGAATAATAATTACATTTTCATTGATAATATGTCACAATAATGAATACAATACAAGATACAAGGCTCCATAGAACATGAGACATAGTGAACTCAGTATCCTATGGTAATTGTTGGATAGTCTTATTACCTAATTAATACCATATTCTTAAATCAACTTACCATTAATTTTCAACCCAGGGTACATAGGCTTTTCAAGGATTTCACCACTATGTATGCATTATTGATTCATAGGCTAACTTAATTTTTGGTTATAGTACAATGAACTTATACTAATTTCACCATATATATATATATATATATATATATATATATATATATATATATATATATATATATATACAAGTAAATTATTATAATAAAATGCAAAAAATATTCAAACTTATGAGTTACACATGCATCACACTTTATATAATCAAACTAGTAATGAAATAAACTCACACAACACACTTTAATTTAAGAAGGGTCCGGATCTTCATTATAACTCCTTTCAAGGGGGCCGTCCTCATTCACAACTGAGTTACAATCCTTCTCTAAGAGACTTACAAAATATTCTTATAGAATCAGCCTTTTCATTACCTAGATATGTAGCAATTAAAGATTGCTATAGTAAATTATAATATTCCAAAAATCAGAATGCAATTACTTTCTACAATTCTATCCTCCCTAATCTAATATATATTTTTCCATTAAATACATAAGATATTTTATTAGTTCCAACAAAAAAAAAAGTAAACTAGGAAAGGTACAAATACTTTTTAACTAACCCAGTCAACCTTCAGGTGGTTAGTAACTTAAAGTTACTTATTTTAAGCCCTGACTATGTAAAGGACAATATATGTTGCTTTGCTATTTTGCTTCTTTCTCTCCTTTCCATTGTCCTTATATTATTCATCCCTTGGCAGCACATCCAATTTTATTTGCATATGAAGGGTCTGTATAACTATTATGGAGGATCTTCTTCAATCATGTACTTTGTTTCTAATATAGCTAGATGTGTCCTTAAAAGACAACCCTAGTATTAACTGGATAATAAGTCTCATAAAATTAGAATTTTGTCTAAAATAAGATTAAGATGAATCTTATATATATCATATCTCTCAGACACATTCATCTTCATTGAGTATATTATGATAATTTTAATATTCATAGGCTATATATATATATATATATATATATATATATATATATATATATATGAATTCCTAAGCTAAGTTGCCTTATTAATTTCCCAATCTCACTAATGTATAAATTGTCCATATTCAAAATGCAACCTAAAAATCCATATGATATAAAGAGCAATAAAAATTCAACCAAATGCCTAATAATGACTTAAAAATGGGTAAATAAACCCCTAAAACTATAGGCAGATTACCCAATCTCACTATATGAGATAGATTTCTATTTCATTTATATGACTCAATAAAAGCATAGGTTACAAATATATTCATATATAATCCCCCAATGTTCTTTCTCAAGTTCATAACCAATTCTCAACCATATGATTATTCACCATTATGTTAATTAAAAAATAATTAGTTAATAAATATATATTAGAGTACTAGTTCATACCCACAAACAACACACTACATAAAAATCCCATGATCTAACTAGGCTTAACAAAGAATTTCACATTACATACAAAATAGAGTATATACAAGATCAAAATAATATACCTTGTCATTTTCCTATTAAATATATTTGAATCCCTAATGTCATTAATCATTGTACCTCAAATATAAATTATATATATATATATATATATATATACATACTAACTCTAGTATGTACATATATATTTTTGTATGTATATATATACTCCATGTCAATAAAGACCTATAGGATATATATACATACCATTGTATAAACCCACTTATATTTATTTTAGACAAAATTATTAGTTTTAAACAACCCATTTTAATTCCAATTTTCCACATGGCCTTTATACATAAAAATAAATTTGCATTATCAGAGTTGCATACAGACTTAGGGTTTAGCTTTTAGTGTTCTTTAGGATATAGATTGGGTTTTGTGGATGTCAAACCCTCCACAAGGCCCAATATTTATTTGATTATCATTTTACCAAGTGTAACTACTTGAAACCATTTTATTCAATCTCCCACACATATAAAACAATTCAAATGCATTACCAACCTGGTAGATCTTCCACAAATTCATTCTTACCAACCTATTGATTTGAGATTATTCCTTTTTTTTGTTATCCACTATTTTTCCACATTATCTCTCTCTCTCTCTCTCTCTCTCTCTATATATATATATATATATATCTCACACACACACACACACATCTCTCTTCCTCCTTTCTTTTTTATTTCTTTCCTTTTCAACCTGACTACCACCAATTTCTCCCATTTTCCTTGGCCGATAATAAGACCAAAACTGTGCATGGCAAGAACATCTCAATAGATAAATAGTATTATAACTCACATGAATAATTATTAAATAAAATTATATGGTTAACATTGAGTTTAACATAGACAGAAATCCCTAATTCACTTGAAAGTTCCATATTTTTTCAATCATTATGTTAATCCAAAAATTTGCATGGTTATTTGACTTAGCATACCCATAGATAGACTTTATAAAGTCTACTATTAAAATCATTATTAATGATAACTAAAACTTTGTAAGTCTTCTTAACATACCAACTATGTCTATGAATTTGAACATTATTAGGGTTAGTTCATAAGATAACTTAGGTTAACAAAGTAATTTTGGTAATAACTTCGAAAAGGAAATCAGCTTTATGACTTCAAATAACAATGTGACTAATGTAAAGTCATAACAATATTTTATTGTAATAACAAATCAAAAAAACATTAGACCAACATCAACATAATGATATTATAACAATATAGTTGTTTTTCATTACTACTATATAGACTGTTCATATGTTTTTACTATCTTTTTATACACAAAGGCTTAAGTCAAAATAATAATATTTCCTAAATATCATAATAACTAGATAATGTTTTAAGACATTATAAAGACACTTCAGTTAGTCCACAAAAAATAATAGATAAATAAAAATCATGAATATTTACCTACTCATTAATCATTAACATTAACAATCATTAATATGATAACACGACATGATCATACAATAGCATTATGCACTCAATCTATGTACTATAGTCATAATGCAATCACACAATTAGATCCATATAAGCATTAAGTAAAACTAAATCACAACTATCACACATAATCAATCATCTAAATTTAGATAACAAAAAGTACATACTACAACTAATAATTCAAACAATGCATATAAAGAATGTTAAGAAGGTATATAAGAATGTTGTGTGTGCGTGGTTTTCTAGTTTTTCCTATCATCCCCCAACACCTCCATCTATACCATCCTCTCTAATGATTCTCTCCCTCCATCATGCTCTAAGGGATGAATCTATCCTATATCAAACTCATGATAAGAAGGTAATTAGACCATAATAGCATGATATATATCCATAAAAATACTACTGTAACAACTAACAACATGATCATAATGTAAAGTATATACAAGTACAACTAACTCATTACAATTTAATTGTGTAATCTAAGCAACATAAAACTATCCCATAATAGTATATGACTTATAAATTAATTAAATAACAATTAATTAGTTTAATAACTAAATAATCCATAAATAATTAGGTAAATTAGCCTAGAGAGAAATCAAGATGTCACATCCTTCCCCCTAAAGTTGGTCATTATCCTAATGACACTTATTTAAACACTAGTTTCAAATTAAATACATTATTCAGTAGAAAAATAACATAGTATAAAGCATCAAATCAAGCAAATAAATGTGAAAATAACCTGTAAATCTCATCATAGTCCTCCCAAGTAGCACTATCCTGATAGTATTAGTTCCATAAGGTCTTATGTTGTAGCACTTCCCTATTATAAAATTGAAGTTTACGAGTGTCATTTACTTTGATTGGTTCTACCATGACCATCCCAAGATCTAGAACCTACAATGTATTCCAATCCAACACATGTGAAGGATTAGCTATATACTTTTTAAGATAAGTGTAGACACCAGAATTGTGTCTAACCCTTGTCGTCCTCCCCTTAACCCCTGTCGACCATTTTCCCACAAGCCTTACCCCTAGCAGCATGTAAGAGTGAGTAGAAGGCTAAACTTAGCCTCTGTCTCCATTCTGCATCTGCCGACACCGGTCACTACTCGATCGACGTCATCGACGTCGATCACCTTTTTGGCTGACGTCGGCATTCCTGCCAGCGTCGATCATCCTTAAACTACATCCGTTAATTCGTTTCTCAATCCGTTATCTGTTATTCGGTTGCCAATCAGTTTGGCAACTGATTATCAGACTTGCGGCATCAAAACGTTTCTTTGATCTGAACCCCACAGCAAACAATCAACCAGTCTTCTTGCATCCAACCGAACGATCAACCATTTTTCTTGCATCTAATCAATTTGTGATCAATCTCTCATGTCTCTCTCTAGTATAGGAATTCTACTTCGATCATCTGGAAACACAATGACAACTTCAATCATGTCTCTTATCATGTCTTCAGTGTGTAACAGGTAAGTATCTTGCTCTGTGTTTTCATTTTATTCTCTGGTTATTGTTTTTTATTTACTGTCATCAACTCCTATTTAGACTTAGACTACAGCCCTGAGACCCTATTTCTTCCTGTATCAACTTTGTCTACCATTCCAAAATATACAGTCACTCTACCCACATCCCTGTAAAAACCCCCAAACAATCCTTCTAACTCCTAAACTGACTCCTTAACCCTCAGACACCATTCTGCAACCCTAAACCCGATCCAAAACTTGACCAGACCTGACCGGACCTGACCAGACTCGACCAGACCTGTCCAAGAACTGTTGCCCCGATCGATGCCAGTCATTACCCTGACCGACACTGGCACTTTAACCGACGTCGGCACCCTTCCTTGACCGACGCCAGCACAGAGATCGACACTGGTGACTGTGCAGAACAGTTTGTTGAATATTAGGTATGCATTTTATTTTTCATCTTTTATTTGCTTTCATTCTGTCTTTTCATTATTTCCATTTCTGTCAAATATTTTTGTTTTTAATTAGTGGGTTGATATCATTCTAGGAAGTCTTCGTACTTCCAGGATCAGGCATTTGCTTGACAACCCACCGTCTCCTCGTCTAACATTTTTTGTGTTTAGTCTCTTTTCTTCATAGGTGTCATTCCTCCACAGCCAAAGAGGAGTACCTTTCGATGTCTGATTTTGGTGCACACGACTATATCCAGGTACACATCAAGCCTTGACCATCTCTTAGTTTCTTAATTCTTCTCTTGAATGTAGAAAGCGAAAATTGCATAGAAACATTTTGGCACACCCAGTGGGACCCTTAAGGGCCTTCCTTGGGTTCCTTTCCTTCTTTTTTCATATAGGGTGCATTAGGATTCTCCCTTTTCACCTCGTTCTTCTTTTCCAAATGACATCATAAGCAGGAATAAAAAGAGCTTTTCTTTTCCTTTCTTGCATTTCTAGACTAGTCCAAAATCATATCCTCCAACCCTTTCTCAACTTGTTTTCATTCCAACTTTACATTTCGACTTGGGCTTAAAACTTATTGCATTACATTTCTTCTTATGCTTGCATTTCTTAGTTCACACTCAGTAATTAATAAACTACATATTGAATTAATCTAGTCCACTTCATGTTACACAACCTAAACCACTTGCACTAAAACAAACATCAAACTCACTTGAGACAAGGCCCGACTGGGATTTCATCACCCAGTGGATACCTTACCCATCCCGGCAATCCTACTTGGATTTCACCACCAAGGGGAAAGCCCACTCTGTTCTCTAGCATAGTCTAAACTATAGGGAAAGTATATTTTGGCTAAGCGAGACCAGCTAACCATTGGACTCGTGAAGTGAGGGGAGCTTGCTCCTTAGCACCAGGCCATGTACGGAACCTAACCCAGACTTCTTAAGCGCCTAAACAAAACCTGAAACCATCCATAGACTACCTTTTCTAGGACCCTTCTAACAGCCAACCTCCCAAACATCACTTTAAGGCATAAGCCACAGGATTCTAAAAAGTTGATTCTTAGGATTTAATGCTTAGGGCCTGTCTGTCTCTCTCTCTATTTTTCTGTTCTTATCTAGTTTTTTGAGCTAGTGAGGACGTTCTCTTCCTTTTTTTCCAAGAATCTTCAAATTTTCCCAATGTGAGACCTTTCGGGTGAAGCGGTGATGACATTAACACCATCTGCTACCCAGCCTTTTGCCTCAACCATTTACCCGACCATGGCCAATACGCAAAGTTTGGCCTCCCCATCCATTTTTAGACCAACCTCCATCGAGGTTCCATTACCCCCTCAACCACACGCAATTCAACCAAGTTTTACATCATACTAGAACTTGATTATCTCGGCCCCTCACACTCTTGCGCCCATGACTGCAGGAGTGCCAACCTATCCTTCTACCAGTGCCATCACGCAACCACCCTTGGTGGTATCTAGTCAACTTATACCCTCGACCTTCATAACTCAACCACTTTTGGCCTCCACTTATGTCCGTGCGACTAGTCATCCGTACATTGCCCCCTTACTGGTACAACTGACTACGTCGTATGCCTCCTCTAGCCTCTTTAAAGCACCCTACAACCTAGGGGGTGCTCCATCCACCAATCCATCAGCAAACCTCATTAAAATGCTGATGGATAAAATGTCCAGTCTCGAGACCTCTATCTCTGGTTCACACAATGCTCTCTCATATGAGCAAATTTACAACAAGCCCATTCATCCTTCTGTCCCTATCTGACCATACCCCAACCAATGGGAGCTTCCTAAATTCACTCGCTTCTAGAGTAAGGAGGACTCACAACAACATCTACGGGCATTCAGACATGCCTGCTATCTTATTTCCCATGACGATGCATTACTTTTATGCACGTTCCCTATGTCCCTTTCTGGCTCCGCCCTTGACTAGTATAGCTCTCTTGCCAGACATTCTATCTTTTCATTCATTCAACTTGCCCAATTATTTCTCGACCATTTTTCTATCAACATCACCAAACAAGTCTCAATCACAGACCTTTACTCCATCAGGTAATTTAACGATGAATCAATAGTCAATTTTGTCGCTCATTGGAGAGGCTTGATTAACCAGCTCTCTTTCTCCTTACCTCAACCTGAGCTCATCGAGCTCTTTTCTCAAGCATGTGCCAGGCATATCTCTTCTACCTTGCAGATTCAGACATTCTGCACTTTCGATGAAGCTTTCACCATGGCTTGAAATCTTGAACTCCGTGCCATTGAAGAGGATAAGGTCAAATTGCGTAATACCAATGCAAAAACCAATGACCATTCTTCTTCCAGACCTTCTTCTTCTACCAACTCCAAACCCAAAGGAGTGGCCAACACTGTGGTTATTAGATCACCATCTTTGACGACAACTAATTAGCCTTAACCTTCTACATCTCTAAGCATCACCAAACAATTCCAACAACGGTACATCCAGCGTTCATACACTCCACTTGGAGAATCATATACTTCCATTTTGGAAAAACTACTCAAGCAGGGGGTCCTCAATCTCCCTCCAATCCGACCACCTCAATTCGACCCTTCAAAATCCCTCCCTACATGGTATAGGGAGGCTAACTTCTGTCACTTTCATCGCATCCACGGCCATGACATCGACAATTGTTGAACCTTCAAGAACATCATCCAAGACATGATCGACAAGGGGGATCTTATTTTAGATAACCTGAATGCCCCACCAAATCAAAACATCGACATCTTCAAAAAACCATTTCCAAACCATCCACCTACTCAAAACAACATCCAAACCATGACTAATGACTCTCATGACCATAATATTCACACAATCAACACTATTTTGCCTCTTGTCTTTGACCAACCTCCTCCCTCACAGGATGAAGAACTTTCTTCTCCTATTAGTCCTCCATATACCTTTCTCATACTAGAGGACACCTCGGCCATGCCTACGCCATTAGCCTTACCTTCATCTGAAGACCTTACCTTGCCTACTCCTCAAGCACAAGCAGAAGGCACAATCATCCCTACCTTCTTCTCTCTTGAGGAGCCGCACTCTCTTATTTCTTCTCCACCAAGAGAAGAACCAGTCTCTTCGCCTATTTCGATCAAGGACGATCCAGTCGCGGTTTCCTCTTGCCCTTTGCTTGAGATTGCTACATCTCACTCACCTCCATCCATGTCCGAATCCAAACCCATATCTAACCTCACCTCTCACAATAATGGCCCTCAAACCATATCAAAGAAGGCCACTAGACCACACTCGAGAACTCCTCCCCCACCTTTTTCATTACCTTCAATCTTGGGCCCGCATCCATCTGCTTTAATAGGAGTTCTTCCTACTCCCATACTTCACAGAGGTAAGTTGCCTCCATTACTCCCTCAACCCCTCAAACATATATCTCTTCCAAACCATCTAACCTCACCTCTCACAATAATGGCCCTCAAACCATATCAAAGAAGGCCACTAGACCACACCGGAGAACTCCTCCCCCACCTTCTTCATTACCTTCAATCTTGGGCCCGCATCCATCTACTTTAATAGGAGTTCTTCTTACTCCCATACTTCACAGAGGCAATTGCCTCCATTACTCCCTCAACCCCTCAGACATATATCTCTTCCAAACCATCGACCTATGCCTCTTACGCATCCCAAGCCAAAGTCATCAATCCCCACTGCGACAAAACATCTAGACCCATTAGCAGGTTCTTATGCTTTACTATTACGGCAATTGTTGTAGTCCTCTTGCATCTATCTCCTGCATCTTAAACCATATCAATCTCTTAGACCAAAACCACCCTGGTTCAATGACACTTGCATTTGTGCATATCATTGCACGCTTGGACATGACACTGAGCATTGTTGTGCCCTCAAGGTTGTCGTTTGCCAATGTCTGGGAAATGACACCCTTCTTCTTGACCACATTATCAACAAACCTTCAACACCACCCCACTCATCAACTCTTGGATCAAGGCCATCTTGGTTCGACAACTCTAAATTTTGTCATTATCATCACACTCTGGGACATGACACTGAGCATTGTTGCACTCTCAAAGCTGTCATTCGTCAACAATGGAGAAAGGATTCCCTTCTAATCAAGGACCCTCTTGACCACCTCTTTGACAAATTATCAACACCGACCCATGCCTCTCAAACCTCATCGCCTAAATCAGGATCTCCATGCCAGACTATCATCCCTTTGCTGCCTTTGACCCCATTATTCGACATCAACACAGTCCATTTAGCCACCAAGCCTCAACCGACCTTGACCAATTTATCCAACATTCTCCCTAAGCAACTGGGGGAATCCAACCTTATCATGACCCCAACCAAATAGTCAAGCAAACATTTGACCAACTTTGACCAGACATTCGACCAAACTTTGACCAAGTTTCGACCAACCATCAATCAACCTTCTTATCATGACCCCGACCAGCATCAACCAAACCTTGACCAAACTTCAATTATCAAACATCAACCAACCAAGCACCTATCACTTCTTCAAACCATCATCAATCATCATGACCAATCTCGAAGAGGCAAATGGGGCAAATTTGCTCCTAATTGACTCGGACCTTTTATCATAATGCACTAGCATGGTCCAGGGACTTATCAAAACCTGAGCCCTTTTATGCCTTACGTCCACAACCATTATACTGTTAGTTGAGTACTCGTCCACTTGACATTTAACTTGAGCTCATCCCTTGAGTAAACCTTGTCCTTTTAATCCTCAATCCATTCCACCCTTTTTCCCTTAACAAAATCCTCTACAACCCTTTTATGATGTACGGATGCTTCGTCTTAATAAAAGGGAGCCCTTGACCTTCTATAATCTTGTCCATGACTCACATTTCTATAAAAACAAATCAAGATGTCAAAATATCCACGGTCACTATATCAATATCAAAATCAAAAGGCAGACTACTCCCTCGAAGGACAGCTATACTATCTTTTGTTGTAATTAATAGACTGCTCCCTCGAAGGACAGCTATTCAAAAGCCCTTATATTAAACAAAATTCTAGACCACTCCCTCAAAGGATGGCTATGACTACTCTGGCAATAAATAGCACTATCTTTGAAGCTTCCTACACCGATCAGCTTCACAAATGACCACAAACAAATGACATCTCTATGTGGACTTCCCGCATTGATCAGTCCGCTCTCAAAAAAAAAAAAAATGGGTCATGGACTTGACTTGTAGTTGTCTCAGGGTCTCCTATAAAAAGGGGAAAAGTTATTCATACTCTAAAAATGGGTTACCCTTTTCCTCCTATCATATCACCTACTCAAGGCATTTTTAGCTCACTTTAATGTCAAAAGTGATTCGATTACCGCTCTAACATAACTATGGTCAATGATGCAACGCATAAATGGGGCTCTTGGTTCTAATAACCCCTATCTATGCTGTCATTTTGGTCCTTGTCAATGAAAGAGCAATATGCTTTTTACTTCTTTTGCACTTTGGTCACATTCACCTTCATCACTTGTCAAACCTAATCAACTCAACTCAACTTTCTTTTTTAGGCCACTCCCATAGCCTATTCACACTCATTTCTATGAACACCAATACACATGGAAACTATCGACCCGACGCAATTTATGTTAAGCATAAACCAATACTTGCTGACGCATAAATAGACCTCAATACATTTTTAGCATACATCCATCATGATTATGGAACATTGCTAGGGATGAAAGACCCCTCAACCAATGTTGCAGAATACACCATTTGGAAAAGGTTGTAACATCATTTTCTCCTCATCATTCATCATGACCAAGACCAATCTATCGACCACTTTGACCACCTGGCTACCACTCGAACTCTTTGTCTGAACTACATTGGTCTAAGGCCCTATGACTTGGGCTATGTAGGCAGCACTCAGATGATACAACCTCATCTGGGGTTAGCTCGACCACCCTCTATTTGTTCATCTCTTTGATGGACAAACCTTCTTTCCTCCTTTTGACCATGACCTTTCCCTCGACCAAGACCAATTCCATCACTTTGACCCTTCCTCCCTTTGGGGAGAACTACATTGGCCTAAGGCCCTAAGATCGGGGCTATGTAGGCAGCACTCAGTTGACATGGGGTCTTCTAAGGTTAGCTTGACCACATCCTTTCATCCATTCCTCCACCTCAATCAATGACCATTGGAGATCATGCCTATCTCCTCCGACCTCGACCACTTCTAAGACAATGTTGCCTTGATTGTTTTTGCATGTATGCTACCTCATGACTAGTTAGCAGAATTATGCACAGACTATTTTTAACCCTCACAAGTATAAGATCGCAAGCTGGTTGATCTGCACTACTTGTGACTTTTTCATGTTTTCAGGAGCACTTCCTAAGCCTGGGATACTTGGAACATGATGACCATTTGGAGCTTCAGCTTAGATTGAATAACCTAATCAGTAGATGACTAAATGCTGGGGCCTAGTTACTTCAATTTTGGCACTCCTCGACCCTTGACCTACGACACTTTGACCTGACCATCTCGTGAAGTGGTATGCGCGCAATCATGACTTTTTCTGCATTCACCCTCATAACCTTTTTCATCCTCTCTTTGTCAAATCAGCACCCGATTCCCAATTCCCTTCCTTCAACTCCTACTTTGAGGGGGAATACCTCATCCATAATCGAGGCAATCCAATCCTCCTATTTTTGTCTTGCAGTTCATTCGAACAACTAATAAGATGGAATTGACCTTACCCACCTTGGGCAACCACCTCTTGTTTTTGTCTTGCAGTTCGTCCAAAACAACCAATAAGACAAAAAGGGGCAAATGTAGACACCAGAATTGTGTCTAACCCTTGTCATCCTCCCCTTAACCCCTATCGACCATTTTCCCACAAGCCTTACCCCTAGCAACATGTAAGAGTGAGTAGAAGGCTAAACTTAGCCTCTGTCTCCATTCTGCATCTGCTGACACCGGTCACTACTCGATCGATGTCGCCGACGTCGGTCACCTTTTTGGCTGACGTCGGCATTCTTGCCGGTGTCGGTCATCCTTAAACTATGTCCATTAATTTGTTTCTCAATCTGTTATTCGTTATTCAATTGCCAATCGATTTGGCAACCGGTTATCAGACCTATGGCATCAAAACATTTCTTTGATCCGAACCCCGCAGCGAACGATCAACCAGTCTTCTTACATCTAACTGAATGATCAACCATTTTTCTTGCATCCAATCAATTTGTGATCAATCTCTCGTGTCTCTCTCTCCAGTACAAGAATTCTACTTTGATCATTTGGCAGCATAATGACAACTTCAATCATGTCTCTTATCATGTCTTCAGTGTGTAACAGGTAAGTATCTTGCTCCATGTTTTCATTTTATTCTCTAGTTATTATTTTTTATTTACTGTCATCAACTCCTATTTAGACTTAGACTACAGCCCTGAGACCTTATTTCTTCTCGTATCAACTCTATCTACCATTCCAAAATATACAGTCACTCTACCTAGATCCCTGTAAAAACCCCCAAACAATCCTTCTAACTCTTAAACTGACTCCTTAACCCTCAGACACCATTCTACAACCCTAAACCCTGTCCAAAACCTGACTAGACCCGACCAGACCCAACCAGACTCGACCAGACCTGTCCAAGAATTGTTGACCCAATCGACGTCGGTCATTACCCTGATCGACGCTGGCACTTTAACTGACGTCGGCACCCTTCCCTAACCGATGCCAGCACAGAGACTGACACCGGTGATTGTGCAGAATAGTTTGTTGAATATCAGGTACGCATTTTATTTTTTGTCTTTTATTTGCTTTCATTCTATCTTTTCATTATTTCCATTTCTGTCAAATATTTCTATTTTTAATCAGTGGGTTGATATCCTTCTAGGAAGTCTTCATACTTCTGGGATCAGGCATTTGCTTGACAACCCACCATCTCCTCGTCTAACATTTTTTGTGTTTAGTCTCTTTTCTTCGCAGGTGTCATTCCTCCACAGCCAAAGAGGAGTACCTTTCAACGTCTAATTTCGGTGTGCACGACTATATCCAGGTACACATCAAGCCTTGACCATCTCTTAGTTTCTTAATTCTTCTCTTGAATGTAGAAAGCAAAAATTACATAGAAACAATAAGACACATGCAATACATTATGCAATAGAACTAGGGTTAGTGGAAATGCAAGTCTATATGCTATAGAGTTGACCAATTCTAAAACCTTAAAGGGTCCCACATATATCGATGAAAGTTTTGTTGACTTCTTGAATCTAATCATGTTTTTATGAGGCTTAACCCATAGAAACACTTTATCATCTACTAAAAACTACTTAGCTATTCTCTACAGATCAACACAACTCTTCTATCTATAATTAGCCTCAACCAACCTTTGCCTAATCATCCTAATTTGATCTTCCATTTTTTAAATCATCTTAGGTCCAAAGACTACCCTGTCTTCTAACATATCCTAGCTAATCAGTGTTCTACACTTTTTTCTGTATAATGCTTCAAGCAGTGTCATGTTTAAAGTTGATTGGTATGAGTTACTATAATTAAACTTAATTAATGGAAGGTGCTCTTCCCACTTGTATTACTGATCTATGCAATACAAATAAAGGATATCCTCTAAACCTTATTAACTTTCTTAGTCTAACCATAAATCTATGGGTGATATGTAGTTTTGAAGTTTAGTTACATACCTAAAGCTGAATTCAAAATTAACCAAAACCTAGAAGTCATCCTTGAATCATGATATAAAATTACCTTCTCTAAAAATACATACCACTGATACACTTATTTTATGAATCTCTTTGTAAGAGTAAGTGCATCATCAGTCAAATTTCTTGGTATAAAATGAGCTACCTTGGTTAGTTTATCAACTACTACCAAAATCATGTCATGCCTATTCCATGATAATGGTAAACCGTATGAAAAGTCCATACTAATCACCTACCACTTTCATTCTAGTATGTCATATGGATATAATAATCTATCTAGATGCATATGTTTAACTTTCACACACTAACATTCTAGACAATGAGACACAAAGTCTGCTACATCTTTCTTTATTCTCTTCTAGAAATTGAGTGGTCTAAGTTATACCATGATCATGGTTACTCCTAAATGTCTTGAATAAGGGGCATTTTTTAGTTCCTTTACCATTGTAATCCTAAAATTCTCTTTATTTAGTACATGCATCCTTCCATTGTATCACAAAAGACCATCATTCTTTATTTTGTCTCCTTTATACCTAGGATTTTGAGTATTTTTAGATAATGATTTCTTGACCTGCTCATATGATTCATCTCCTAGAGATAATTTGATCACTTGATCCCTAGAAGTACTCTTGATAGTATCCATGAATATTAAGTACCTCCTATGGCTTAGGGCATCAACTACTCTATTTTATTTACCTTTGATATAGTTAATACCAAAATCATAATCAAAAAATTATTCTAACTGTTGATGTTGAAGATTGCACCCTAGGTAGGAGGCCGAGCTCCTACCTTCTCCTCACAACTATGGAAACTCCCCTCTCACCTGTGGGACTAGCGAAGCTAGAGGGGAGAGTCTCTAGATAAGGGTTAGCTCCCTTTGATGCATCATGTTCATTCCAGTAAGTGTACACACACACACACACACACACACACACACACACACACACACACACACACACACACACACACACATATAATGGGGGGATGAAAAGGGAGAGAGATGCAGGAAAACAAAATACTCTAAAGAGGTGATGCACCAAAATAAGTCGACCTTCTCACATCCACGCTTGAAAACTAAACAAATACATACATACACTTCAGACTTGGCAAAAGGATCAGACTGCAAAAGCTTGGTAGGGAGGTTTTAATGAAAATATAGAGAATAGAGATTCACCAAAGGTGTTGTAAGAGGCACTCTATAAAGTAATTCCTTCTGTTTCTACACCCCAAATAGAACTCTCCTCCTGTCAGCTACAAAAATGGCACCTTATAGATAATAGGTATGTTGGTGTTGGACCTGTGAAAGCATCAAGAGACAATGACTGAACACAAACAAACACTCAAGACATACTCAGATATATCTATCCAAGATAGAGGTAAAAATTTGCATTTATTGATTCAGGTGGAAATTTTTCCAGGGCTACGCCTTACAAATGTGGAAGATGTTTCTTAAAAATGACAAGTCTTCAATATATAGGAGAATAAAAGGAGGCCTTTTGGCACCCCTTTTTTTTACAAGTGGCTCAAATTCACATCTCCTCATTGGGAATAAAAGGATATTCAAAACATTAATGAGCTGCACCTTTTGTCTATTTGTAAGGCCACCTCTTCAAGGTGATTACATGGTTTGTCTATGCATTAATGTGAAATGGAGAAAACTAGTTGCACTGCTAGCTGTTTGCATCCTCTAATGGTCAATTCACTAGCACTATTTCACCTACTAGAGTCACTTCTTGAATTGGTGCTTCCCTTCACCACTTGGACCATCTGCTTTCTCATTCCATGCTTGTCACTTTGTCTTTTCTCTATTTTGTCTCTTCTAGCTCCTTCAGCCCTCAGGGGCAAACTTCTGGCGGGTCACTACATTCTGGGCTCTCATGGTTAGTGCTTTCTCACTTTGAAAGCAAATGGCTATTTTGCTTTGTTAATTTTGATGTTCTTCTAGGACGTCATCATCCCTGTCAAAATGTCATCGGGTCCTTCGCTAGTTTTTTCCCCAGTTTTGTCTTCCTTAGCCTTCTCTACGGGCACTCTTTTGCCTTTGTTTCTTCCTAGCACCTTCCTGAAGGGAAAGTGACACTCTAGCCTTTGAAAGTGCCTTTTTTTCCTTTTGGCCGAGAGTCCCCCACAAGGGCACCTACCCTTTAGGGTCCTTCGGTGGGTCGTTCTTTGCCTTTGGATGTTCCCGGGCTCTTGCGGGCTTTTGTCCATGGACAATTTCCCTATGGAATTTTTCCCATGGATATTTTCCCATAGACATTTTATCTGTAGATGATTTCCCACAAACTTTTGTCTGCTGATGCTTTCCCATGAACATTTTGTCTGCAGATGATTTTGCCTGGGCCTTGCCTTTTCTTTGAAGCATGCCTAAATTTTTTCAGACTAAAAGTCTAAAGGAATTCAAGATTTAACAAATTTGAACTTAAATAAAAATGAACTTACCCAACTTTTTCCTTTAAAGTGCCTACCCTCCGCTAGGGAATTTTTGAACTAGCTGATGAACCAAGTGAACTTTTGAACCAGGTGCTGAACCAATGTTGAATCGGTGGCCTTGAACCAAACTCATCAAACCAAACCATTGAACCAAAGCTTGAAACAAGGCTGTAGAACCATGTCATTGAACTTGTCCAACCCAAAATGACTAGTTTTGAATAGCAAGGGAAGAAAGTGATTGATTTTGGCCTGTTGGGCAAAAATGGTTAATAGATTGATGACTCATAAGGGAAGCATGCCTATTATTCTTAGAAGCTAGTTGCCTTGAAAATCCATTGGGAACAGAGTCAGATTGTAGCTATGAAAGAATTAGCAACAACCCCAAAAGATCTAAGAATCAAACATGAAGCTTTTACCCCACACGCAAAGGGAAACACACAAGTCTAAAAAACACTACCTGTGTAAACTACACTTAGGGAAAGTAGGAAAAGAAACTGAAAACAAACTACTATATATAGCTAACCAAGTATTCTCACCCCCCTCTTGGATCAAAGGGAAAACTTCTTAAGTCCCTTTCTTGGCAAGAAGACTTATGGTGCCAGGCAAGTAGTTGAATGAAAAAGAGAGTTGGTGACCTGCTCCTCTTGCCTACCACCTGAGTTGGCTTGTATCCGAGTGGGTCAGAATCAAACATGCTTCCAACATATATGTACTCTACTTGTCCTTGGAAGCCTATTGAATGATGGTCCCTCATATTGGTGCTCCTCACCAAGAAATCAGTGGCTGCTAACTCATCACCATAAGCCCTTTGATCTACACATTCCCTCTGCAACATATTATGGTCTGATTTGTTTCCTTCTACCTCATTGAAGACTCTGTCAGACTCATCCTCTGCTTCCTTTTGGCCTTCTTGAAGAAGGGTGACTGTGGTGATGTCTGAAATGGACTCACAAAATGATTGCTCATCCCATAGAACACCACCTCTCTATTCAAATCTCTCTTCTTCAAGGCACTCCTCTAAGAAGATAGACCTCTCCTTTTCATCTTTGTTGATCAGGACCTTTAGATGTTTAAAGGTATCTTCTTGATCCTCCTCTAACTTAGGCTCCTCAATGTAGTCATCCTCCTCATCAAAGTAGTAAAGAAGTTCATCAAGCAGAGGGGAAGAGAGCTCACCATGCATTTGTTCCTCCTCATATTGCTAGAACATCTGCGTATATGCAAGACCTGCATCTTCTCCATTGCTGATAAGGCCTTCACAAGGAGCATTGATGATGATTTCTTCTTTGTTGTCACTCATGATAGCCTCTTGAAGAACTACAGATTGGATCTTCTACTCCTCACTCACCTCCTACAGAACAGGTTCTTCCTTGAGAAGGGGTGAAGTGGAGAAAACATGTGGAAGAGGAAGCAGTCCTTGAGCTAGAATCGAATGATTCTCCTCCTTCCACTTGGTCAACACTTCATCTATATTAGGTGTGGCCTAATAATTCTATTTGAAATGTGTAGGTGGGGTGTGTTCAAACATAGAATGTGATGTTTGGTCTGAGCTATCCATCACACATTAGCTGAGAAATTTCTCTCTAGATTTTAACTCCATAATTCTCCTAGCCAAATCTTCTTGGAAAAGCCTTTCTTGGAGGTCACCATCATTATCATGAGCAGGAGCAGCATCAGCTTCTTCAAGGTTTTGAGAAAAACCTTGCTTCTCCTCCTTGTTGCCCCATGATTCTACTATTTTTCCCAACTTCAAGATCTCAGAATTAGAATTTTGCTCCTGTGAACAGGCAACAACTTTGTTTTCTCCAAGGTCCTGGGGCTCCTCTGTAAGGTCTAGAAGTTTGAACTCTCTTTCAAGAAGCAGTCTCATCCTAGCCTCTAAATCTTCAATTTTATTAGCTAGATTGTCCTAAGAGAGTCTTTCTTGGAGGTCACTAGCATGATCCTCTTCAAAGCTCTAGGCTAGTTCCTAGTAATCCTTCCTCCATCCTAGAATATGTAAATCATGCTAAAGGACTTGGGAAGGTTGAGGAATGTTAGGAAGAGACTATTGATTCACTAAAAGAGTTCTAAAAGAGGGACATGTTGGTTGGTGGTATTCCCCTCAATGGAAGATTTGAAATATAAGGAATTTAGAAGGTTCATCTCCATGGGAGGTTGCTTTGATGTCTTTTGGTGTTGGAAAGCCAGGCACATGAGATTGAGAGCGGATGCATTTGATGAGCTAGAGTGAGTAAGTGTTATCTGATAGAAAGGATTTGGTGCAAAAGAGGGGGTTTTATTTAGGATAGGATGGGGCACAAAAGGCTGACTACCCTAAATAAATGGATTTCTCCATTTTGCTACCTCCACTTATATGGATTGCAAGGCCTAAGCTTGCCTAAACAAGCACTCCTCATTATACATCAGATCCTACTGATATCTGTACTACTCTTCTAGTCTATTAATCTCCAATTCCTGGGCCACTCCCCTTAGCATTGTAGGGCATCTAGGAGAGTTGCTTGAGGGGATTGCATAAATATCTGGAGCCTGACCATAATCATATGAAGGAAAACAAGACCCATGATTTTGTGCAAAAGAAGTATACATACAAAAAATGATTTCTGATGGCACCAAGCTGCTTAACCAATAGATTTAACTTAGAGTTTCTAGATGTTAAAAATATTTGATTTGCTATAACAGGACCAACGCCAATCTTGAGACTTTACTGAGTTGTAAAACTAGGTCCCACCGAGCATGCCAAAACTATTGACATCAAATATTGCACCCTAGGCAGGAGGCCGAGCTCCTGCCTTCTCACAACTATGGAAACTCCTCTCTTGCCTGTGGGACTGGTGAAGCTAGAGGGAAGAGTCTCTAGATAAGGGCTAGCTCCCTTTGATGCATCATGTTCATTCCAGTAAGTGCAAACACACACATATATATAGATATAATGGGGGTGGATGAAAAGGGAGAGAGATGCGGGAAAAAAAACTACTCTAAAGAGGTGATGCACCAAAATAAGTCAACCTTCTCACATCCACACTTGAAAACTAGACAAATACATACATACACTTCAGACTTGGTAGAAGGACCAGACTACAAAAGCTTGGCAGGGAGGTTTTAATGAAAATACATAGAATAGAGGTTCACCAAAGGTGTTGTAAGAGGCACTCTACAAGGTAATTCCCTTTATTTTTGTACCCCAAATAGAACTCTCCTCCTATCAACTACAAAAATGGTGCCTTGTAGACAAAAACTATGTTGGTGTTGGACCTGTGAAAGCATCAAGAGACAATGACTAAACACAAACAAACACTCAAGCCATACTCAGATATATCTATCCAAGATAGAGGTAAAAAACTACATTTATTGATTCAGGTGGAAATTTTGCCAAGGCTACACCTTATAAATGTGGAAGATGTTTCTTAAAAATGACAAGTCTTCAATATATAGAAGAAGAAAAGGAGGCCTTTTGGCACCCCAATTTGTTCACCATTTTTGCCCAACAGGCCAAAATCGGTCACCTTCTTCCCTTGCTATTCAAAACCAATCATTTCAGGTTTCACAAGTTTAATGACATGGTTCTATGGCCTTGTTTCAAGCTTTGGTTCAATGGTTTGGTTTGATGAGTTTGGTTCAAGGCCAATGATTCAACATTGTTTTAGCACCCAGTTCAAAAGTTCACTTGGTTCATTAGCCTAGTTCAAAAATGCCCTAGTAGAGGGAAGGCACTTCAAAGGAAAAAGTTAGGTAAGTTCATTTTTGTTTGAGTTCAAATTTGTTAAATTCTGAATTCCTTTAGACTTTTAGTCCAAAGGAACTTAGGCGTGCTTCAAAGCAAATGCAAGGCATAGGCAAAATCATTCACGGACAAAATGTCCATGGGAAAGCATCCATGAACAAAAGTCTGTGGGAAATCATCTGTGGACAAAATGTCTATGGGAAAATATCCATGGACAAAAGTCTGTGGGGAAATTTTCCATGGACAAAAGCCTACAGGAGCCCCAGAACATCCAAAGGCAAAGAATAACCCACCGAAGGACCCCGAAGGGTAGGTGCCCTTGTAGGGGACTCACGGCCAAAAGGAAAAAAAGGCACTTTCAAAGGCTGGAGGTTCACTTTCCCTTTGGGAAGGTGCCAGGAAGAAACAAAGGCAAAAGAGTGCCCATAGAGAAGGCCGAGGAAGACAAAGCCATGGAAAAAACCATGAAGGACCCGATGACATTTTGACAGGGATGATGACATCTTAGAAGAACGTCAAAATTAACAAAGTGAAATAGCCATTTGCTTTCAAAGTGAGAAAGCACTAACCATGAGAGCCCAGAATGCAGCGACCCACCAGAAGTTTGCCCCCGAGGGCCAATGGAGCTAGAAGAGACAAAATAGAGAAAAGACAAAGTGACAAGAATGGAATGAGTAAGCAGATGGTTCAAGTGGTGAAGGAAATCACTAATTCAAGAAGTGACTCTAGTAGGTGAAATAGTGCTAGTGAATTGACCATTAGAGGACACAAATAGCTAGTAGTGCAACTGGTTTTCTCCATTTCACATTAATGCATAGACAAACCGTGTAATCACCTTGAAGAGGTAGCCTAACAAATAGAAAAAGGGTGTAGTTCATTAATGTTTTGATTAGCCTGCTATTCCCAATGAGGGGACGTGAATCTGAGCCACTTGTAAAAAAAAAGGGGTGCCAAAAGGCCTCCTTTTCTTCTCCTATATATTGAAGACTTGTCATTTTTAAGAAACATATTCCACATTTGTAAGGCGTAGCCCTGGAAAAATTTCCACCTAAATCAATAAACACAGTTTTTTACCTCTATCTTGGATAGATATATTGAGTATGTCTTGAGTGTTTATTTGTGTTTAGTCATTTTCTCTTCATGTTTTCGCAGGTCCAACACCAACATACCTATTGTCTACAAGGTGCCATTTCTATAGCTAACAAGAGGAGATTTCTATTTGGGGTGCAAAAATAGAAGGAATTACCTTGCAGATTGCCTCTTATAACACCTTTTGTGAACCTCTATTCTCTATATTTTCATTAAAACCTCCCTACCAAGCTTTTATAGTCTAGTCCTTCTACCAAGTCTGAAGTGTATGTATGTATTTGTCTGGTTTTCAAGTGTGGATGTGAGAAGGTTGACTTATTTTGGTGCATCACCTCTTTAGAGTAGTTTGTTTTCTCGCATCTCTCTCCCTTTTCATTCCCCCCCATTATATTTGTGTGTGTGTGTGTGTGTGTGTGTGTGTGTTTGCACTTACTAGAATGAACATGATGCATCAAAGGGAGCTAGCCCTTATCTAGAGACTCTCCCCTCTAGCTTTGCCAGTCCCATAGGTGAGAGGGGAGTTTCCATAGTTGTGAGGAGAAGGTAAGAGCTCGGCCTCCTTCCTAGGGTGCAATCTTTGAAGTCAACACTAACCAACATCTTTGATGAGCATTCAAATTCATTTGGGTGAAGATGTAATTGAGCCCCAAGTTGTTAATCATGAGCTCAAATGGTTTACCCAAAAAATAATGTCTCCAAACTTACAAATCATGCACAATTTTTACAAGTTATAGGTCATGAGGTGTGTATTTCACCTCATAAGGCTTCATTTTCTTGATTCATAGGCTACCACTACACCATCCTACATAATAAAACCTCTAAGTCCATCCCTAGATGCATCTATGATCACTAAGTATTGACCTCTGGGATTGGAAACTCTTAGCATTAGTGATGATGTAAGCCTCTTTTTTAGTTCCTAAAAAATGACTTCACACTTATCTGACCAGATAAAACTTTAATTCTTCTATTGTATAGAGGTAACCAGATTAGCTATCTTAAAAAAAATTCAAAATGAATTTCCTCTAATATCTCGCTAATCCCATGAAACTTCTTACCTCATGGACATTCTTTGGTTCTATCCACTCTATAATGGCTCTTATCTTCACTATATATACTAAAATACTATTCATAGAGATGGTATATCCCAAATATTACAATTTCTTTTAGAAAAATGCACACTTGGATAATTTTCTATATAACATGTGCTTCAAGAAACATTGCAAAACTAGTCCTAGATGTTGAAGATGCTCTTCTTCATATTTAGAATATATAATAATGTCATTTAAAAAAACCAAAACAAAGTGATCTAGATAATCTATAAACACACTATTCATGAGATTCATAAATGTTATCAGAGAATTTGTCAACCCAAATGGTAACACTATGAACTCATAGTTATCATATCAAGTTATCAAAGATGTTTTTAGAGTATCCTCATCTTTTATTCTTAGTTTATGATATCCTTCTCTAAGATCAATCTTAGAAAATTTCATTTCCCATTGCATATGATCAAAAATATCATCGATACAAGATAGCAGATATATATATATTTAATTATTTCCTTATTTAACATTTTATAATCAATACAAAGGAGAAAATTACCATCATTATTCTTGATGAAGATAACTAGTGCACCCCATGGTGACACACTTGGTCTAATCAACCATTTTGATAACAAAAACTATATTTGAGATTTCAATTCAACCAATTTGGTGGTTGTCATCTTAAAAGGTGCCTTAGACTGTGGTTCTAATCTAGGTATGATATCTATTGAGAAATCAAACTCACATTTGGTAGGTAATCCTAGTAATTCCTCTAGAAATACATCATGAAAATTATTAAGTAAAGGATAATCTTTAAGGTATGGTTCCTTATATCCCTCCATTTCATTTCTCTTGAGAATAAATTCTTGGCATCCTTTGTCTTAAGACTTCTTGAGTTGCATTATAGAAATCTGCCTAAGCCTCAACTCTTTTTGTTCACCTTAAATTATTTGATTTCTAAAATCATCCTAACACTAAACATTATTTAGATAGTAGTCCACCTTGGATTTATGATTCTCAAGCCTATTTATTCCTAAGATCACATCATATGACCCTATTGATGTTTCATAAAGACCCATTATTATTCTAAATTTGGGCAACCTAATCTTAGTTTCCATTAAACATGTGTCAAATTTAACCTTTAAATCATTCCCATATTATACTGACCATGCATTTTCCATTACTCCACCTTTTCTAGATAACTTATTAAGTATTCTAGGAGATAATAATTATTTTATATCCCTCATATCTATCAAAATAGAAAATGGATGTTCAAACAAAATACTTGATAGTTCTATGGGTGAAGCTTAGAATTCAATTTATCAATTGTCAACTATTACATGTATCTATTGCTGAAACATTCCCTATTGTAGATCAAAAAATTATTCTTCAACTTATCCTTGGTACACTCATGAGCAAAATGGTCACCTCTAAAAATAAAATAACCTTTAGTTGGTTCTATTCTACTAGATTGTTGATTTCCTTTAAAAACATCTTTGAAAACCATTGCCCAGTTTCCTATTGCCTAAACCATTATTAATTCTAGTATTTTGACTCTAGAACTAACTCTTGGATTCTCCAATCCTCTAATTCCAATTCTTCTTTTTGAAATTTGATTTATAAATTCCAAAGTTTTTCTTAAAATTCTGAGCAACATATTTCAACCTTTTTTCCTACTTGACTACCTTCTCAAAGACTTGATCCATGGTTGATGGTCCATGAACATCTACCTCATTACAAATCTACAATTTTAATCCAATGATGAACTTCTTAATTTTGAACCTATCATCTGCCTCATATTGAGGTACATACTTCTTAAGTTTTGTGAATTATTCCTAGTATTCATTCATCGATATATCTCCTTTCTTAAGATTCTAAAATTATGTAAGCTTTTAATCAAAGGATAACTATGTAATCCATCATGATCTAAATAATGTCATAAACTACTCCCATGTGGTGGTATTAGAGTTAAGATTTATTTCCAACTTCTTGTTGGCCCACTATATAGTTTTTTTTCTAGCCAACTAGTAAGCTCCCAAAACTACTCTAGTGACTTTGGATTAGTTTTTGAAATACTTCTCCATTTCATTCAACCATGCTTCAGATACATCTCTTAAAATGTTTCAATAAAACTTAGGTGAATTTACCTTTTTCATATCTCTAACCAATTCCACAACTACTCCAGCCCTCACATCTTGAGGAACTTCCTCATGCTACTACTCTTGAAGAATTTATTATTCAATAGGATGCTCTTCAAGTACATTTTGATGGGATTCCTATTCATTTCCATGAACTTATTATTATAGTTTTCTAATTTAGTCCCTAGTTTCATTCATGGCTACAAGAATCTAATCCAAGTGTGTTGCTTGCTCAATGGAAAATTAATTAGGATCAAATGGAGGTTAATTATCATTGACATTCGATAGACCCTCTCCAGATTCTCTAGCTCACACCATTCTCCTTTCTATTAAATATAAGGATAATAAAATGTTAGTGGACTCATTAAATCCTAAAGTTTGAGTTGCAACTTTGATACCATAATGTAACATCGCTACTGGGATTTAACGTAATAACGTAAATTTTAATTTTTTTAAATAATTCCATAAAGTCCACATTATATTAAACCATGAGAATATAATAATTAACAAAAAAAAAATATAGTTATGTAATAATAAGCAAAACAAGTATAAATCTAATTACTCATTTAACTTTATAAATACTCAAAAGGTAATTACACAATGTCAACCACTATTGAATGTAATACAACAGTTATCATTTTCCAAGTATAGATGAATAATAATCTCATTTTCATTGATAATATGTTATTATAATGAATACAATACAATATACAAGACTCCATGGAGCATGAATTATAATGAACTCAATATCATATGCTAATCTCAAGTGTAGTATCTAATGAATTACTATTGTGGGGAGGGAGAGCATCATTCGAGTGAATTTCCACACCAATCATAGACCATAAATACTTTGCATAATTCCCCAACTAGGGAATTCCCCTCTCTTCATAGATGGGTAGATAGTGATGGTGCAAGAATCTAGAGAGACAAGCTAGTACCTATGTGTTGTAATATTTCTAAAACATGATGTGTACCATAAAGAAAATTTGTTCTAACATGATATCTCATAAGCATGTGAATCAAACATATGAAATGACAATGTTTAAATAAACATTAATTTTCCCAAAATTTTCAAATAGTTATTGATCTCTAAGATCAATCAAATTCATACACGCCACTTGATCAGATTACCCTCAATCTTACATTGGTAAAGCTAAGTAAGCTAGGGAAGTCCATCTCCCTACTTATTTAGTACCAGTAATATTTGGTTAATTTAAAACATAACCAATACTTTCAAATATATTTACTTCCTATTAACAAGCATAAAACATGATAATTATGTAAATCATCAAAGTACATATATTTAGTCTATCAAACATATGCCAAAAATCTCAACATATTATTTATTTCAAAAATAATACATGTAAATAAGTATAATCCTAATAGTCTATACCATTTAGGTATAAATATACTTAGTCTACAAGCTAATAATTACCAAAGTAACTCAATTATAGAGCTATCTAAGATAACAATAAATATTTCATTTCATTTCCATATGTAAACTTACAAAATACAACAATCAGTCATAATTTAATTTAAGGCTCAAAATTAACTAATAATCCAACTTTCATGTCAACCTTAACATATCTAATGAGATACATGCATTTATTTATGGTATAAAACATCATGGATTACATAACTCATTTAACAACAAACTATATACCATATTTATAAGCATAATTTTCATACATATAATGTATGTTGTATTTATGTATTATTACATTATTTCCTCATACAGGTATAAGTTGTATACAAGTAAGAGTAATTAGCTGATTTATACAAATATATTCCATATATATAAATATATATACTCACTTGAAATGTCTTGTCAATTTTTAAACATATCTAATAACACAACCGTGATGAATAATTACATCATTATTAGATTATGTATTATTCATCCAATGAATTAATACATAGATACAGAGTATATGCATACTATGATTTTGATGGATCATGACATTATGTATTCCCCATATGTATATACTTAGACAAAAACTAGTAAAGACATGTACAGTATACGTCACACTTATACCAACTTTGTCTTCCAATTAAAAATAAATGAAATACTTAAACATATCCAATCCAATGTGCATTTAAATATCAAATATAGTAATTCAACTATATTATCTTCATGATTTATATAAACAATAAATCATACATCTAATGAAGTTCACATAAATATCTTTATATAAAGTTTTAGTTTATTGTCAATTTCTAAGTCTCTTATCTTATAATCCTCATATATATACTTCATAACATGTAGGAAAATTCATCTTAATCAGTTATAATATGAGAATTTTAATATACAGAGGTTGTGTGTGTGTGTGTGTGTGTGTGTGTGTGTGTGTGTGTGTGTGTGTGTGTGTGTGTGTGTGTGTGTGTGTGTGTGTGTGTGTGTGTGTGTGTGTGTGTATCAACACACACACACACACACACACACACACACACACACACACACACACACACACACACACACACACACACACACACACACACACACACACACACACACATGAATTCCTAGGTTAAAATGTCTTACTAATTTCCTAATCACACTAATGTATAAATCTCCCATATTAAAAATGCAACTCAAAAATCAATATCATAAAAGGACCAATAACAATTCAAAAAAATGCTTAATAATGACTTTAAAATGGGTAATAAACACCTAAAAAAATAGGTAGATTACCCAGTCTTACTATATGAGACTGATTTCTATTTTATTTGACTCAATAAAAACACATGTTATTAATATATTCACAGATAATCCCCCAATGCCTTTCTCAAGTTCATAACCAACATTCAGCTATATAACTATTAACTATTATGTTAATTACATAATACTCAATCAATAAATATATATTAGAGTACTAGTTCATACCTACATAGAACACACTACACAAAAAAACCATGGTCTAACTAGACTCAACCAAGAATTTCACATTACATGCAAAATAGAGTATATATAATATCAAAACAATATACCTTGGCATTTTCCTATTAAATATATTTTAATACCTAATGATGCTCATCATTGTACCTTAAATCAAATTGTTATACATATACACACTAACTCTTACATGTACATATATACTTTAGTATGTGTATATAATCTAGGCTAATAAACTCTTGTAAGGTATATATACATATCATTATATATACGAACTTATATTTCTTTTAGAAAAAATTCTTTATTTTAAAAAACCCATTTTAATTCCAATTTTCCACATTACCTTCATACATAGAAATAAATTTGCATTACTAGAATTGCATACAGACCTAGGGTTCAGGTTTAAGGGTTTTCTAGGATATAGATTGGGTTTTTTGGATGGCCAAACCATATAGAGGGCCTAATATTTATCTAATTGACATTTTAGAAAGTGTAACTACTTGAAACCCTTTTATGAAGTCTCACACACATATATAATAATTTAAATGCATTACCAACATGGTAGAGCTTCCACAAATTCATTTTTGCCAACCTATCAATTTGAGATTCTTCCTTTTCTTCCTCATATCCACTATTTTTTCACATTCTCTTTGCATCTCATCTCATCCCCTTCTTTCCTTCTCAACCTAATCACCACTAGTTCTTACCATTTTCCTCAGTTGAGAACAAGACCAGAACTATGCATGGCAATAATATCTCAACAACTTAATAATCCACCAATTCGCATGAAGAATTATTAAATCAAATAATATGGTTAAAATTTAGTTTAACATAAATAAAAATACCTAATCTACTTGAAATTTCCATACTTTTTTAATAATTATGTTAATCCAAAAATCCACATGGTTATTTGACTTAACATGCCCATGGATAGACTTTACAAAGTCCATTATTAAAATCATTATTAATGATAACTAACACTTCACAAGTTTTATTAACATAGCACCCATGTCTATTCATTTAAACATTTATAGGATTAGTTCATAGGATACATTAGGTTAAAAAGTAATTTTGGTAATATCTTAGAAAAGGAAATCAACATCATGACTTTAAATAACAATGTGACTAATGTAAAGTCATAACAAGATTTGATTGTAATAACAAATCAAATAACCATTATACCAACATCAAAATAATGATATTATAACAATATATTTGTTTCTCATTACTACTATATAGACTATTCATATGTCTTTACTATCTTTTTATACACAAAGGCTTAAGCCAAAACAATGATATTTCTTGAATATCATAATAACTAGCTAATGTATTAAGATATTATAAGGACACTCCAATTAATCCATAATCAATAGTAGATAAATACAAATCATGCAAATTTACCTATTCATTAAGCATTAGCATTGAAAATCATGAATACGATAACACAACATATACAACAACAGTATGCACTCAATCTATGTACTATAGTCATAATTTAATCACATAATTAGATACATATAAACATTAACTAAAACTAAATCATAACTAATGCACATAATTAATCATCTAAATTCAAAAAACATAAAATACATACTATAGATAATAATTTAAATAATGTGTATAAAGCATGCTAACTATCATAATGTGTGTGTGGGTTTCTAGTTGTTCCTTTGTCATCCCTCAACACCTCCATCTATGTCATCCTCTATGATGATGCTATCCCTCTATCATGTTTAAAGGGATGGATCTATCCTACATCAAACTCATGATAAGAATGTAGTTAGCCCATAATATCATGATATATATCCATAAAAATATTGAATTAACAACTAACAACATAAACATAATGTAAATTAAATACAAGTAAATCTGACTCATTACAATTTAAACATGTAAATAAGTAAAATACAACTATCCCATAATAGCGTGACTTACAACTTAATTAAATAGAAATTATTTAGTTTAATAACCAAATAATCCGTGGATAATTAGGTAAATTAGCTTCGCAAGAAATCAAGATGTGATCATGTGAGACACTAATTTACCCAACGATAGTTATAACCAGTGGCATAGTAATTTATCATAAAAGAGTGGGTGGAGTGGTAAAATAATGAATTTCCCAAAGGTAGTTATTATCATTAGCATAAGTTTCAAAAATAATTATTTGACCATAGGTGGTTATAATCACTAAATTGGTTGGAAAAAATGATTTGACCAAAGGCAGTTATAATCATTCACACATGTAAATTACATGATTTAAAATGAGTTTGTCCTAGAAAGATAAGATATATCACTAATTGTTCAAAAAATAATTTTCCACACCTAGGTAAATTGGAAAGGGGAGCTAATGCAAAAAAATCTATAAAATGGTTTTATGATGAACTGGTAAAGAGTAACAATACGTTTCTAGCCTAAGTGTGAGTATGAAGATACACATTTGCACAAAAATATGGGATAGGTATAAAAATAATGTTGTTAAATAGGTCTTGTAATATGCCCAAAAAGATGGTTTGGTTACAACATGGCTAAAAATAAGGCATGTAGGATTAAATGACATGCAAAACATGCCACATATGTGAAAAATACACTTTCCAAAGCATGTGGAATGAACTATAGGCCTTGGGGGTAAAAAAATCAAATTTATAGCTATATATTCACCCTTGGGGTGAAAAATAAATCATTTTCACCCTAGCCATTTGAATTGTTGAGATATATTTCCTTCACTATTGAGCTAATAAAAATGGCTCATGGAGGAGGTAAATTACACATTTTAGACTAAGTGAGGGAGCATATGAGACTATCACATGATGGAACAATGGTGAGTACTCCCAAATTTGTCATTAATTATATTTTCATTGAATTTAATGTTAGGTTTAGGTCAAAAAATGGTGAAGTTATTGTTTGTGTTTTAGTCCAAATAACATCTTTTCCAAGGAAATCAATGGTTCTATACAAAGTTATAATTATGGAGAAATAACCTAAAATGGTTGGGAATCACTGAAATGGTGATTTCACCTATTTTTAGACTATGTTTACACTTTTTTGAAAATGAAAATGATGATTTCACCTATAAATTTACAAAATCACCTAAATGGCAACTTCACCATTTACGAAAATGGTTACTTCACCTTGTATGATAAAAATAACTAATTTTGGGACCCAATAGGGGTCTAACCTATAAGATAGAGGGGTTAAAAGGCTTGGTAGAGGCTTAAGTAGTAGCATTGAGTTAGGTTGACACTAACTTATATATTATTTCAAGAACATATGGTTATCTTGACTTATCAAGAGTGATGTCCCCACTACCTACATACCCTTTAAATCTAGACAGAGGGGATGGTCAGATTCTTAAAGGACTTGGATCTACATGGTGTGGCATGGATTCCAATCATTTGAGTAGATAGAGTATACTTGAGTGTATTGGCTAAGTGATGGCATAATGAGACATCTACTTTTCATCTACCTATTGGAGAGGTGACAATTATACCTGAAGATACCTGGTGCATCCTCAAATTATTGATGTGAGGATAAAAGATTTTATAGACATGTCCAACATAACAACAGGCTATACTAGATGATTTGGTTAGCTACTAGGGCATCCCCATGGTTCATGGGAAGGTAGATACATAGATATCTAATCAGATAATCTACCCACTAGACACACTTCACCACTAGAACTTGTTAAGAGGGAGGTTGTTGTTCTTATAAATATTGTCAATGGCATATTACATCCTAATAAGAGTATATGGTACTATCATATGGGCCTTAAAGTCATAGTTTGTATCATGTTAGATGATTTAATGCATTTTTCATTGGGGCTAGTTGTCCTAGCTTAGCTTTACATATATCTCTACATTATAGCTTATTGTGAAGGACACAACATTAGGGAATCCACTCTAATAATGGTCTAGGGATAGGAACACATCACTATTGAGTGACTAGTGGGTCAGCAATCGGTGCAATACCTTTAGGATTCATTATCATGTGGCTAGGTGTAGATTGGGGTAGGGTAATGAGGGCACATGGGGGAGATATATTTATAACATCATATTTTCGATGATCTTACCCCATATTTTTTCATTTAGAGGCCTTATATCATGTATCATATCTAGTTGTTCCAAGATAGATGGTATATGGCATATATGACTACTGTGTGTTTTCTTATTGGTAACATCATCAAGTATTACCACCCTAGTTAGGTCCTCTATTAGTTTATCTTAAGACACAATGTTCCAGAGGGGCCCAGGTGGTTCACTCATGTCACATGGGAGATCAATTGAGACACTCTTATCATTTAGAAGGGTGTAGCCACTAGAATTTATCTTAGTGTTCCATGAGTTACTTGGGATTATATAAGGGGTGTGGTGTATATAGGGTTTATTCCAACATATATTCAGTAGTGGGTATAGGTATGACCCTTGAGCCTTATAGTTATTGGGTAGGCAAGTTGGTAGAGGTATATGGATATTGATGAGATAGAGGTTGAGATATCTAATGCTAGTGGGAGTACTTGGAAGAGTAGTGGAGGTGACGAGGGTGATGATGAAGATGATGGATTTGATGGTGGGGGAGATGATGGAGGTGATGATGGTGATATGGATGATAGAGGTGATGATGGCCTAGTTATTATGGTGTTATAATTTATTGTATTAGGTAGTATATGTACATAGGTTGATATAGGATAGGTAGGGCCTTCTAGTATAGCTAGGGTAGGTCAAGATGCAAGCATGCTTGAGGAGGAGATCACCACCAGGGTGGTGGAGATCATAAAATTAGAGTGGAAGGTGGATGACCTATAAGGTAATTTAGACATATGTGATGATGACATGACTTTCCTTCAATTAGATATTACTCAATTGAAGGCTAAGGTTTCTAGGATGGTAGAGGTACATGCCCAACTCATTATAGAGAGGGATCAAGCCATCAAAGATAGGGATTAGGCATTGGATAATGTTTAGTAGCTTAGGTGAGTATGGGATGAGGATCATTTAAGTAGTATGTAGGTTATATTATCATAGATGATACTTGAGAACCTTTGGGCTAAGGATGAGACCTCATATTAATACAAAGCCTATGAGATGATAGTTCTTAGGGACCATCAAGTTGCTTCATTTGAGGTTTAGGATGTGGATAGAGTACTTACTAGATTCGGTTGATCTCAAATTATGACCCATATTACAGGTGATTCAAGGAAGTTAGTTCATCATTCATGGCCACCTTCAATAATAGGTCCCATGGACACATAGAGTTAGATATGATCATAAGCATCTTAGTGTATGGAATTTTGGCACATTAGCATTTTATACTTGTTGTATCAACATAGTATTTTGAGACATCATTGTGATATGTATATGTCTTTGATGTATACGACATTTGAGATGCATTGACATTAATTTTTGGGTCTTTTGAGGTTGATGTGTGTGTGTGTGTGTGTGTATGATGGCTTTTTTTATGTTTATCTCATGTTTAGCATTATTGATGTTTATACTCATGTATTCTCATTCATGTACTACTTATGACTTGTATATGAGATGTTGCTATGTCACTTATCTTCTTATGTTGTATGACTTATATGTATGCTTATTCAGAGATTCACATCTGTATAAGCACATAATAAATCATTTTTATTTGTTTATTTCTCATTGGATTTAGGCATGTGTTTGGATATTTGGCTAGTTTTACTCTCATAAAAGTACTATCATTACATCGATCTAATAGTCTCTATATGCTTTATTTTTTTATATCTTGTGATATTATTCATCATAATTATGAATAATCATAACAATAATGTATACCCTAAGCATGGAAAACTTAGTTTAAATTCAAATATAAACAACCTAGGAATAAGATATGAATAATCAAATCCCAAGTGTAAATATAAAACAAATAAACCAAGTGTAGGACTAAATACAAACATTCATAACCTAAGTACAAGATATTGATAATCAAGACTCAAGTGCAAATAAAATTTAATAGCCCTACATCAACCAAAAAACACAAAAAGGCAAAAAGGAAACAAGGAAAATAAAAATAAATAAATGAAAAAAACAAATAAAATAAATAAACAAGGTAAGATAAATAAAACTAACTAACTAAACATAAACAAAATAAAAAAACTATACAAATAGAATAAATAAAAAAAACAAAAAATATAAGTAGATAAAATAAAATAAATAAGAGAAAATAAATAAATAGAAAAAATAAATATAACAAATAAAAAAAAGTAATGCACAACTAAACAAACAAACACAATCAAAACAAACAAACAAACAACTAAATAAACAAGCAAGATTAGATTAAAAAATAAAGAAACAAAATATAAACATACTATACAAACATAAATTGATAAATAAGGCCATATAAATAAATAAAACAATTTATAAAATCAAAACAAACAAAAAAACAAACAAAGAAAAGCAAAGAAAATTATAAAAAAAAACTACTCTAAGCACATAAAGGCAAACAAATAAACTATATAAATAGAATAAATAAACTAGGATAAAATAAATGGCACTATTCAAATAATGGCTAGTCACTATTATCAATTAGATATTTCACACATTTTGTGTTGTAGTAGTATGAGTTGTAGTGTGTGGGAAATCTAATGACATAATGGGATCACCTCTAAGATATGGGACCTTGGTAAATTGAGGTGAACCTATAGAGAAGTTTGGCTTTATTTCACTACGCTTAGTGTAACTGATATATGACCTATTCACTTCAAACTATAACTTTATTAGTGATATTACTCCTAATTAGGGTTTTAAATTTAAAAGGAAAAGAGTTTATAAGGACTTTTAAAATTATAAAATGGTAATGCACTAAGGAGTTCTAGTGGAATTTAATGCTTGCTTGGATTGACCATAGTTAAACAATAACATATTGAAATCTCTTTAAGCACAATCTTACACAAGTATGATATCAAAGGTAATATTGGGTATTATATCAAACAAGGAACAAAGTTCTTTATTTTTATTAATAATATTTCAAAAGGGAAATATAAATACCACAATTGATTTTTATATAGCTAAAATAAGATTTAGATCATTCACAAATTTAAAAAAATTATACATACACAAAGATAACACAAGACAAGGAAGGAAAAACATCAATATATTAGTATTCTCAAGGTTACAACACGTAGATAAATTCCTCAAAGGCAAAAAAAATTGTCTATCAGCAAAAATATCCCATGGGATACATAGGAAATCCATACTCATACAAAAAATCTCTTTCTTGAGAGAAAGAAAGTAAAAAAAACCCTTACACTCAGTTATGAAAAAAAAAATTAGGGAGTCTCCATCTAAATATCATCATTCCCAACTTGAGAAGGAGTCTTTATTGGATTAGAAGGATGAATAAGACCTTGTAATGGTTGGGCACTTTTTCAAGTGTTCAAAGAGGATAAAAATACATTGGAGTCTTTCAATTGAACCATCCATCCTTGAGTTCTATTGAAGAAATCTCTCCCAATAAATGGGGTGCTAAAATGAACATCATGACTTGGTCAAAAATTGAATGATTTTTAATATTTAGATATTTTAAGACTAAAATTAAAAAACCTAACTTGCAATTTTTAGTTGAGACTTTTTCAACATTTAAGTCATTTAACTTGAAAAAAAAGAAAGTAAAAATTACAATCTAAGTTTTTATAACTAAATCCATTCAACTTGTTAAAAAGAAAATTGCAAAATACAAGTTTCACTTTTTCAACTAAAGCTTGATAGGAAGATAATTGAAAATTACAAGTAGATCTTTTTCAACTTAAAGTTAAGAGCTGTCAAAATGAAAGTTGCAATTTATAACTTATAGCTATATAGTATATCTTAAAAAATTTGTAGTTTACATAACATATTTTCAAAAATAATTAAATAATCATTCCAAAATAGTGACTTCTGAGGATTCCTTGTCATTTTTCACTTGTATCTTCTCCATATAAGCATCAATTTTTTTGAATATCTATTATAGGTTCTATTTATCAGGACCAACTGTGTAGAGATTACTAATGTTGCATTCTACAATTACCTCAGATAACTCTCTGGAAGAGGCTCTATAGACTTGGATATCTTTTCCCATTTGATCAAGTGTATTATGATACTTGATGAACCAATGGATGGAATTCAAATTGAAATTTTTACCATATGTTGACTCCTTATTAATGACCTCTTTTAATTTATCTTGGAAAACCTAAATAGGAAGAGGTTTATCTTGGTAATATGTTGAGTCACTTGAAATTTTACAAAGTGAATCTTAAATATCATACATTGCATCTATGGCCTTGTCAGTTGTGCTCTTGGCCTTATCAATATTTTCATTGAGTATTGTAATTTTGAATTTGATTTCCCTTTCCATATCATCATGCTCCAAAGAATTTTTCATTGTCTTCTCAAACATGAGGGTGTCATTTTCAATCAGGTCAATGACCAAAAAATTGGGAAAGTAGAGGTTTAGCGTTTCAACCTCTTCCTCATATTTACTTATCTATACCTTTAAAGATGCAAGATCATCCTTCAAAGTCTTGTAATAGTCCATGGCTAGTCCTATAACTTTTTTCTTGTTTTTAAATAGTTCTTCAACCCAATCTTTTATATCTATTCCCATAGTACCAATCTCTATCATTACCTCAAATGTTTTTTTGTCAGGGAATTGAGAGAGAGATCAAGTTGGTTGGGTAGGTTTATGTAGATTTACTGGGTCTATGAATTTTATTAAGGCATCTATCAACTACTCAAATTTATTCTTCAACTCATCTTTAGTGACCTTATCACTATATATTTTCCCAAAGAGATAAATTATACTCATTTGGACATCATATTTTAGTCCTTCTCTTATTGGATGACCTAGGTAAACCTTAGATATTTGATAATCTCCCACTGTTAAATCTTTCTTTTGTTTATTAGGTGGGGGAAATACTATCTCCATATATTTTCCCCTATTGAATCATATGATATTTTGGTGATGGTTTTGGGGCCTCTCTTTAGTCATTTAGATGCTTCTAATAGATCAAAATCTAGAGTGGTGGGAGATATAATTTATTTCCTCTTCTTTAACATTGATTATGCTAGCCAGCTTGGAGTGGCTATCAATGAATCCTATGTTGTAATATCCAATGTTACTTATGAGTCTAAAACTAAATCTACTACATTGATGGTTATCATAACAAGTGTTGTGTCTACTACTAAGTCTTTGACTAATGATTTAGCTATCTCTTCCCCATTGGTGGGTTGAGTAGCCATAGTTGTGTTAGTGGACATTTCTATTTTCACCTCCTTGGTGAGGTTTGGGTTAATGTGAGAGTGTAAGAATGAAAATATACATGGATGGGTGAAGTAGAAGTGCTTACAAGGGGCATGGAAATTAGAAGTGATATAGGTAGAGAGGTAGGCATGTGTAGTTAGAACAAGGGAACCTATGGAAGGGTGGAGTCTAGAAAAAAAAATCAATGTAGTGGGAATGGCTAGAGTGGATGAAATGGGTAGTGTAATGGAAGATGAATATGAATTTATATCCATCCTAGTGGGTGTGATGGCTAGTGGGATTGCAATTAGAATGATTGATTTTGTAGCCATGTATTATTGGGTGGTTTTGGTGATTAATGGGATAGTAGAGGATATAGGGGATGAGGTGGAAGTTATATTGGAATATGGAGGTAAAGGTGGAGTTAGAATAACCAACTATTTTTATTGTCCTACTACTAAATGAATCACTTGTAGTTATTGGTCAGATGAAGGATCAATTATTTTCACTAATGGGCTTATGGAAATAGGAAGGGTAATTGTTTGTGCTAACTGGACAATAGAGATAGGGGGAGGGTTTAATGTAGTTATGTCCCATATGGAAACTAATGGTGTTTGATCTATTAGTTGGGATACTGACACTTGGATACTATAAGAAGCCCTTCTTTCCTTCTAATTTTACTTCCACTTATGTGAAATAATTGGCCCCATTACTTGATCTACTTGAGTTTTATTATTATAAGCTTCTAATGTTGCTACCACTACACTCTTATCCTTTAATTCTCTTAACTTGTCTATGATATGGAGGGTATCTTTTGTTATTTTAATCCCCTTTTTCCTTAACCAATTCAATGTTTTATTTATAACTGGGGTGGTTCTGTCTAATAAGGAGAAGGATTCATGTGTAGACCACCTGACTTAAGGAAGAGGTTGGAGGTAGATTTGATTATCATAATATAACATATCCAATAGATTTTTCTCATATTTCAAATATTCTAGAATTGGTGATATATAATAAGTCTTAATTTGTTTCAGGTTCATTCTATAATAATCTCTCAACCTAACTTCTTCTTTATCCTACATATCCTCCCAATAATCTTCATCAAATGGAATGTGTGAATATGATGAACCCACTATACTGGTAACACAATTAGTCACATCATATAAGGGCCTATCATCAATATCTCTCAAGGTCATCTGGGTCATTTCTACATCTACACATTTGGCCTTAGATAGAGAAGGGTAGGTGTATCTCCCTAGACTGATAAGAAAGTGTATCCCTTTCTTGTGCCTACTTGATAAGACCTTGTGGGTTTCCAATTTCTCACAAGTTCCATTAAGTCCCATTTATCACTTACATATCTAAGAAGGGTGTAAGGACACCGATTAAAACCACCAACTCTAATGTATGCATATGTAGGGAACTAGATAAAATATGATCCCCAATTTGTTATTTTTTCTATTATAGTATCAAAAAAATGTGTACTTCTTAGTTCTTTTTCAAACATGATTATGACTCACTAGATAAAATCATCACTAACTATTATGAATTGTTATTTTCTCCCCTTGAAATTGAAATTATGTTAGTAGTTATAAACTTTTTTGATGTGATATGTCACTATGTTTAATCTAAAAAATGCCCTCCCTTTTGTTAAAATATAGACAAGGTAGGAGGTCATATAAAATTTTCCTATAATTTGAACCTCCATCAACTATCTGTAAATGGAATCACTTATCAATTGGGCCAAATGAATGTATTATTTGTTTTGACTGATCACCTAGATATACTGGTACATCCAATCTTGATAATTATCTACATTTGGGCTCCCTATAGCTATATGTATGAGTATAATGATATCTCTAAACTCATCCTTGAAGTCTATCCTAGCTAGGGTCTTAGGCATTCTTGTGGATGAAGATTTAGGGGTTTTAACCATTGTTTTTTTAAAACCCATAAATAGGCTAAGTTATTATATTGATATAAATTATTGGAGGAATCAAGTGTAATGTCGATGTAGCTTTCAAATTTTTGGATTAAGAACATAGTAGCAATGAAATCTTCATCTAGATTCAAAATCTTCTCCCCTTTATCATTCACTACTCTCTTCTCAGCATCATAATGTTTAGCCATGGTGACCACAAGCTCAAGGATTTACACTAAGAGTAGGAGGGTTTCAAATTGAGGTAAACCACTCTCATAAATGATTTGAATCCAATCATTATTGAATTCTACATTGAATCTAGTCCATAATTCTACTAGGTCTATGTGACCTAAATTTGTGTCAGTTATCTCATTTATATTTGAATCTAAGCTAGATGGGAAACCAAGTCCCTTTGACTTGAACTTCATCTCTTTTATAGACATACATATTGGGTAAATGGGTAAGGGAAACCAAATACAAAGTTGGTTTGGATTTGGACTAATAATTATAGGTTATTTTTATTATTTCAACTAGGGGAGAACTGTTATTATTATACATGGGTTTAGTTTTGATAGGAATATAATGTGCAATAGCAGCTATAAATTCTGACCAAATTCAGTAGGATTTTAATTTACAATTACACTTGTATAGTCCAACCAAAGGTTCGATGGGTTGTAGTTTGAAATTTCATGTCAGATCTCTAATGGGAACTCAAGGTGTGAAAGTAAAGGAAATCTCTATCTAAATTAAAATGGGAGTTTTATGTGTTCTTGCAATTAAAATCTCTGCACAGTTTCAATTTGAGAAGGAAGGAGGGATTTTGTCCTTGTAATTATTTAGGGGATTTTTGGGAATATTTTTAATTTTAATGGGATTGATGAAAACCCTAGACTTTTGGAAAAAAACTAAGGTAATCACAATTGTCTAGACAAATTTTAACATATGAATGAAAAACTAGAAATTTTTATGAGTGAATGATGATGTTTTTCATGATTCTAAGAAAAACCCTAAATTTGGAAAAAAAACTCCTTAACTTTGCTGAAAAGAATAATAACAAAAACTAAAAGGAAAAATAGGTGACCTAGAAGAATACCATGGATACATATAGGACTCTACAAATGGTGGGTCTGGTGTTCATTCACATTGCCTATAAATGGTAATGAATGGGCTCTAGTTAGTGGCATCACTCATCTTGGACGTCTAGTTCATGATTTCAATTATAAATGGAACTTTGGATTTGGTTTTTGATGTTGATTATGATGCAAAACCTAAATTTTATACCAAACCATGGAATTAATTTTAATCATGCCAATTAGCAATGGTAGATGGGAAAATGGTAGGAAAGTGGGTTATCATAAACACTTTGCAAGTTTGCAACTTGTAAATTTGTAATGTGTTTCCCATTCTCTATTTTTCATTGAGGGGATCCTGTAGGTGGAAATTGCTTTAGAGCTACGTAGCAGGATTCTAGTAACAATTTTCAACTTTGAAAATTTGTAAAGTGTAGTAAGAGTTTTAATTCCCATTGGGTTATGCTGAAAGGTAAGAAGCAGAGTTTGTATTACACATTTTAATTTTGTAAAGTTTCCAATTGTAACATGAGTTATGATTTCTACTAGGTATTAATGAATAAAGGAAAGCATAGTCTAGATTATAGTTTACAATTTTGAAAACTTACAAAATTGTAGTGCGAGTTCTGATTCCCGCTAGGTCTTAGGTAAGCAAGAAAACAAAGGTTTGGGTGCACTTTACAATTTTGTCAAGTTATAAAATGTATATAAATATTTTATTTTGGATTAGTTCTTGGTAAAGGGGGTTTAGGCCATTTTTAAGTCTTTTTAAAAAAAAATTATGGGTCTCCTCTATGGCACAAGGTGTTTTGATATTTTTGGCTCAAAAATATAAACATTTTTGGTGACTTTTGTGGGGTGATTGCCTGCTAATCAATTTTTTTATAGTATCCTTTTAGTTCATTGGGAATGGAGTCATTTTAATTTTAACAAATTATACCTAGAGAAAAAATAGAACATAGAATTACCTAAAACAAGAAATAAAATAGGGAAAACATAACTAAAACAAATGAAGGAGAACTCCTAATGAGTTATAGAGTGCGAAAAAAGGCGTTTATTTAGAGGAAATAACTAATTCTAATATATACAAACTCTTGTAAATAATTACAACCTCAGAATCATGCTTTGAGGTATATCCCATTGATTGGGATAGGTAGATCTAATCCATCAAGCCTGGATAACTAGAATGAATTAGTTCCTTTACAATGAGTTATGATGTATGGACCACTCTCTATTTCATTAAAATTTGTATGTTTGTCTAGCTTAGCCCTTCCAAGATCCCAATTAAAAATAATGTATCTTTTATTGAAGATCCTATCATATGATTTATTATCAAAAATTATCTTTACTTGAGCTTGATTTTCTTCTAAAACTTGCATTGACTAGTTCCTAACCTCTTCCAACCACACGATCATTTCACCATTTTCAATTAATTTCAAATTATGATTAAGTTCTATATATGGTAACTCTATTAACATTAGAATTCTATATTCCCTTCCATAGATCAACATGAATGGAGAATTGCCAATGGCTCTTCTAGGAGTTATCTTGTCAACCCAAAGTGTTGATTTCAACTTAGTGTGTCAGGTCCTCTGGTTATCTTCCATTATGATTTTAATAATCCTTATGAGATTTTTTTTGGTATATTCAGCCAAGACATTGCTTTTTGGGTAATAATTTAATGAATTATTCAAGTAGAAATTATGTTTCATTGCCCATTCACTCACTTGAGTGCCCATAAAATATTTGGGATTATCCAAGATAATGGTGTAAGGAACACAAAATATAGTGATAATGTTGTCCATGAATTCCAAAATAGATGCTTCCATGGCATCTTTCAATGTAATTAATTTAGTCCATCTGGTGAAATAATTAGCTACTATAAGGACTCATTTATGGTTGGAAGATGGTAGATTGATCATGCTAATGAAATCCAATCCCTGTTGATCAAATAGCTGATCAGCTTGGATTGGTTGGAAAGGGAGAGCTACTAATCTTTTCTTGCCTATAAATTAGGCACATTTCTCACAATTTCACACTCATCTATGTGCATATTTGAATAGGTCAATCCAATAATAGCTTTCCATCATTATTTTTATGGTGATAGTCTTTGAAGAGAAATGGCCACCTAATGAGACATCACAAAACTTTTCAAGCACTTTAGGGATTTGACCATTCTTGATGAATGTCAACATAACTCTGTTAATATATTTCATAAATAAGATCCCATAAACAAGAGCATACGAAATAGATTGGATCTTGAAATACCTTTTCTTGGATTTCTAGTGATTGGGTGGGTGTTCACCAATTTGTATGAAGGTAGCCATGTCATTGATCTATCTATTGAGTAGATGAGGATTGGTTGGTTGGAATTTATATTGAATGTAAATTACATCAGTAGCCTTAATGTTAGAAGTAAGCTACTTATATAATAATTTCCTCTTAAAGTATTATTTATTTTAATGATCGCATCATATTCATAAATTTCATGATCTAACCCACTCTCTTTTCATTTATTTCCCAGATCAACAAGAACTCCTTTATGATCTAGTGACTAACCATAAAATGAATCTTGTTATTTGAGGGAAAGTGCCTAATCTTTTTGATATATTTTATTACTACATATACTTATCAACAAAAATGTACCTTTCCTCATAACCCTTTAAGGATTGAGTAAAAAAGGCTATAGGTTACTCCAACTGATCTTTATTTTGTTGGGTCAGAATAGATGATACACTTCCTTCCCATCCAAAATCATAGAGAATGAAGTCATTCTTATAGTTAGGATTTACAAGATTTGGAGCTTGGGAAATAGCTTGCTTAATGGATTCAAAGATATCATTTCCTTCCCTTATCTAGCTAAAATTGACCCCTTTAATAAGCATAGTAATAAGGGGTTTGGCCATGGTAGTAAAATTTGGAATGAACCTCCTCATGAAGTTGATATTTCCCAAGAAACTTTATAACCCCTTTTTATGGCTTAGAAGTGATAATAAAGAGATAACACTAATATCTCTAGGTCTATTTCAAGACCTTCTTTAGAGACTACCTAGCATTTTCCCTTCATGAACTATAAATACATATTTCTTTGGACTGAAAGAAACTCAAAACTCTCTATACCTTTTAAAAACTTTTTTGAGGTGATCTAGGTGGTCATCAGCTTGTTTTGAATAAACAATGATGTCATCTAGATACACCAAGATCATCTCATTGATCAAACCCTTAAAATCCATATGCATGTCCCTTTGGAAGGTAGCACCAGTAGTAGTAAGATTGAAAAACATCTTTTTATAGGTGTATGTGCCCCATTTGGTAGTGAAAGTAATTTTGAACTAGTCAAATTCTTGGACTAGGATTTGGTTATACCTAAAATAACCATTTATAAGGGAAAACCTCTCAGATATAGATACTATTTATAGGATTTTATTCATGGGTGAAATGGGGTAATGATCCTTCAAGGATGCTTTATTTAGTTACCATAAATTTTCACAAAGCTTGATTTCACTATTCTTTTTCCTAATAGGGACCAAGTTAGCAACCTAGAATGAGTGTTTGATAGGGAAAATGATGTTAGCTTCTATCAACTTAGATAACTCACTCTTCACTAAAGGCTTTATTTTTAGGTTTATTGGCCTCTATTTTTTCCTAATATGCTTCATATTTGGGTCGAGCTCTATGGTGTGTTGGGATAGGCTAGGGTCAAACCCCCTTTAGATCTTTGTAACTCCAAGTGAAATTATCATCAAATTCTTGACATAATCTAATAAAATCTTGTTTTTCAAAAGTGTTACATACATTTATGATCTTTAGAGATTTTCCTTCTAAGATGACTACAGGCTGATAGTCATCTTCCTTGACTATGAGATTTATCATCTCACCCTTCAATTGATCCTCAGAGTTGAAGATACTTTTTAAAGTAACAAGACCCATGGACAACTTTTTAGTCTTTAGCTAAATTATTTATTTCCCTTATTTTTATTGGATCCTCAACTAATTTTTGTCTAAGAATGCAGCCTCATCTCATAAAAAATTAATAATTTGTTGATCATTGTCAAAAACTTTCTAGTTGGTTGCATTTTAAGGGATAGATGGTCTCACTATTATTTTTACATGCTAGTTATTATCTTTCTTAATCTCTTTAGGTAAATTATATTGATAACCTAATGAAGCCATTCAATTAGCATCTTTGTTCTATGCTCTCAGTATCACATGCATATTTAAAGTGATAAAATATTCCAATAGGTCCTAAACCCTATGTTTGTAAGATCTCAGCACATTGTTCTTAGTTGTGCTCTTTAATTTTACTTGGTGAAAAATTAGTTCACTATCACCAAACACTTATAGTGATTGAATTCCCCTTTCCTTGGCTAATTAGAGACCTTAAATCAATGTTTCATATTCTAAAACATTATTAGTGCAACCAAGCTAAAGTCTAAAGGAATAAAAGTAACTCTCCTTTTAGGTAGAGACTAAAAAAATACCAACACTTACACCATTCTTACTCCTTGAGCCATAAAATTTCAATTTCCACATTCCCTCATGATATTTAGTTGGTTTCACAAGATTTGGGATGATTTCATCATCTCCATGGATGTAATACTTACACAACCCTATTTCCTTGACATAATCATAAGGATCAAACTAGAGAGTTAATCCCCATTCATTTAGGTGAGTGTTTGGGATTTATTCTATGGATGTTTTTAAATTCATTGTCAAGCTCCTCTTCTTGGTATTACATTGTGAAATTCATATCCAAAAGGATTGGAGTGTATGGTTCAATATGGTATTTATAAAATAGCTCAACTCTTATGGTGACTCTAGTCCCATATCTTATCCTAAGCAACATATACAACCAATCAGATGATAGATACCCTCCTATTTTGTAGTGAATTATTAGGAAAGGTAGATGAAAAAATAGGGGGGAAGGTCAATAACTAAGATGTCTTGGGATATAGATAAGCATGGACATGCATGGATGGCAAGATTTAGACCCTTAATAATCTCAACTATTTAGATAGTAGTTTCATATAATTAAACTACACCTTTTGTGATAGGTGTGTGTTTAATACCAAATGCATCCACTATATTCTTGGTCATAACAAAACTACTAGCCCCAAACTCTATCATATAGTTATGAACAAGATTATTACAAACTCTGAGTTAAAGGTAAAAATGGGGAGGCTTACCATTTTTACTTAATTTTGTGTTCATTTGAGGTTGACACAAGTTAACCACAGTAGTAGGTCCCTTAACTAAGACCTTCTTTGTTAGTTGGAAGTTTTTTAGAGCTTCAGAAAGTAAGTCCCTCTATGCTGGTATAGAAAGTGCTTCCCACATGGTAACATTCAAGTTAATCATTTTTATTTGATATAAAATATTGAAAGGAATGCTACCAACCTTTGTTGGTGCCTTTATGGGAGTTATATCTTTCTTTATGAGATTTGGGGTTAGAAATTTTGACTTTAGCTGACCCGTTGGCACATTGGGTGGTTTTTGAACTATGTTAATTTTTGAAACCTTTTGTACAACTTTAAGAAGTTATAGCCTAGTCAACTTTGGGGGGTTTATCACCTTCTATTTGAATTTTTTTGAAGCATCTATTTTTTTTCAATAAACTAAAACCATTGGTTAGTGCTTCCTACTAATTTACACCACAAAAATCATCTTCTTGATAGTTTAAAAGAGTGGTCTCATTTTGAGTAGGCACTTGTACATCTTCCTTCTAAGAAATATCTTCCTCTTGCTTCCCTTGGGAGTTTGATATGATTTATACCATAAAGGCTTGATTGATGACACCATGAGGGAAAGAATTTTGATTATGCAGTTAGGAATAAGGATATCACCACTCGTATTCCTAAGCTAGGTTATGCTGAACATAAATGATGGATTTAGAAGTACTTGGGGTAGATAGAACATTAACATTTAGGGTTTTTGCTTACATGGTTTATATTTGGGGTTATGAAATGCCTTGGTATGATTGTTGTTTTATTATTTTTTAGAATTAGATGTTTAATTCCTAAATAATAAATGGGTCTAAGTAGATAAAATAAATAAATAATATGCAATAATTAAGATATGGATTTTATGTAAACAAATAGAAATGAGTGAGATAAAATATGACTTAGCTTATTTCAAGCTATTATAATTGAGACAGAGTCTAATACTAGAGGAACATGACTGGGACACTTTCATAAACTCAGACTTAGAGTTCATTTTTGATTGGATAGGACCACTAAAAAAAGACACCCTACTATCTAACATAGTAGTCCTAGTCTTGCCACTATTGTCCAAACTACTCACAAAGATATGATTTTTTTGGGTTTTGTTCACAACATCTGTTTGAGACTGTGTGCCAGATTTAATATCCTTGATATCAATAGAACTCTTTGTAGAGCTGATTCTTCATGTGTTTGTGTCTTTTATGCAATTAAATGGAACTTTAGTAAATAGGGAAAAGGTATTAGTGTGTAAAAGATACGTTTGATGTAATTCACACCCCATATATGGGCATGCTAACTACATACCAATACTCCAAGGAGTGATACAAATATATGTAGTTATCCCATTGAAGTGATTGGTGTAATAGTATGATGAAAATTTAAGTAAATGTAAGGCTAGGTGTACTTGGAATGACTAGGGACTGGTGTAAAGGTTTGAATAAGCTTGAAATACTATTAAATGGATGTATATAGAGAATAAGGAAGAGTTCTTGAGTAGTCTTGTTTATATTCTTGATTATCTCTTGTAAATGAGTGCCAGCCCTTATAAATGGAATTTGAATGGAACTTTATAGGGGATTTAATGATCATGGGTTAAATTAATTTGCATTAGGCTGACATGACTTATGATAAGGATCTGAGAGAAAATGACTATTATAACCTATTTTTCACTTGGATAACAATGCTAAAAACTAGACACCTTAGGTTTCAAGGCTCCTATCTAACTTAGGCACTATTGTCCAGAAGGAATGAGACTTGGGGGAATATATATCTGGGCCTAAGAGAGCTACTTGAGTCTAAAAGGGTTAAGTCTGGAAGGCTATGGATGACTAGAGATTAGTGTAAGAAGATCCTAAAATGGTTGTGCAAGTAAGTAGGAGGACCTATGGATTAGGTGTCATTAACCATACTCAAGTAACTTAAAATTTTCATTTTATATGACTACATTCCCCTCCCCTCCTTTATTCTAGTGATTCAACAAAGTGAAATACTAGGATAAAGGGAAAAAAAGAAAAAAAAATCTACCTAAACTTATCTGTGAAGGTGAAGCTCACAAAGCTATGTGATGTTGGATGTGCATAAAGAGAGAATGATGTGAAGTGTGAATATGTAATGAAAAACATAGAGTAGATCAGTCCTTACTAGATACAATATATCTTAAATAAGAATGTACAAAACTAGGTAAGAGAGAGAGAGATAGAAGAAGATAAAAGAATGAATATACCTCATCAGGTACGTGAACCAATACAAAACCTATTGTGATGCTAGATTGTGTTGGGTGTGTGTTATACATAAGTTAATACCATGAATGGAGATGAGTGCTTAATTCCCTGAAAGTGGCTCAATAATGCAAAGGAAGACCTTTGGCTCCATCATCACCTACTAAGTGAAGCTAATGAATCATATGTATGTCAATCAATGTTTGGACTGTGTATCTAATTATTTTGAATAAGTGGCTCAAGAATGCAAAGATAGCCCTTTGGCTCCATCATTACCCCATGAAGTGAAGCTATGAAGTAATATTAGTATGGAATAGATGTCATATGAGATGGTTCTTGAAGCCCATGAATGTATTATAATCTAAAAATGTTGATATGGATAGATGAATATATGTTAGAAACTAGGCCACTCTTGGCCATTTAGAAAGATGGAGACTAGGTTTGTATAAGAGCTACTTTGAAACTAGTGTAATAGGCTTATTTGGAAGCCAACTTAGGTACTCAAGAAGTTAATCTTGTATTAAAGGAAAAATTGAAAAAGAATGTGAACCACCTACAGATGGAGTAAGGCACACAACTACTAATAAATTCCTAGAATATAAACTAAACTTAGAAAAAAGGTAGGACCAATGTGTTACACACATTACCACTAATAACTGATGTCTAGAACATGGATTTTGATTTATAAGCTATATCAACTACCTAATTCTAAAACTAGAAGTGAGAGCCATCATGTCATGCATGATTCCCCCTATATATAGATTTTTTGAGAAAAAATTGTATTGAAACATGTTGAATTTGGACTATGTTGTACTGACAAACCTATGGCTAAACTCACCTTTCTATTTGTTTCTAGATAAACTAACTTTTTGTTGTCTAAACAAGAGTGCTAAAACTAGGACACCCTATTATTTGGCACTGTAGTCCAACTTTGGCACTATTGTCTAAGGCCAAATCTGATGACTATTCTAAATTCTCTGATGTCTACCTAGTTTGTTCTACCTAGTCTAATGTTTGATTTCTATTTTTAGTGTTCTAAAAACTTCTATTTTGACCACTTAGGAGCTCTAATCTCTATGACAAAACCCCTATTTATTTCCCCCTCTTTTGAGGGTAGGAATAAGTACCTTACATTGACTACCCTTAGAAAAAGAAGCCCTACAAGTGTGTTAAGATGGAAATATACATGATATATAAATGATAATCAACAAGATATCTTGAGATATAGAAATATTTATATTAAGAGATTGTTAGATCAATAAGGGTATGACTAGATAGATATAATAATGTAATAACATGTGAAATGTATTTAATTAAAATTAGAAATGTTAGATTTTATTTATTAGTTTTTATTTGTCAAGGAGGGATGGAACATGATGTCCATCATGGAATCCAAGAAAGAAAGGAAAATGCATGATATGGATCATGGCATTACAACAATTGAAAAAGCAACAAGAAAACAAGAACATGAAGAAAATAAAGAAGCATACAAGAGTGGCCAAGGGGTCAATGAAATAAAGGACATGGTCACATGTCATTCAAACTAGAAAACAAGCATACAAGGCATGTTCAAATTCCACATACACATACAATAGAAACAAGCAAGATTGGCATGAGGGCCATAAGTACATAGAAGAGTACAAGCAAGGGACATTGGAAAATTTCTAAAGGCACACACACATAAATAGAAATAAAAGACATTGGAAAATTTCCTAAGGAACACACATGATACAAGAGAGAACTAGAAATGCAATCCAACAAGCTATTCTAAGCAAGAAAAGAAAGCATGTAATAACTAGAAAGATAGAATCACATCTAACTAATCAAAGAAAGAGTGAAAGTATTGAAGACATGTTATTACAATACTAATTATATGATAAAGACATATACAAGTGCTAAATACTAGTGAAATGTTGATATGGTAATCTATGTAATCTAGTAAGTAGTGTACAATAGCATGATAACTTTGAGTGTATAGTGTAGGAATGGCATAACCTAGATGGTGTAGTCATGTAGAAGATGCCCCCTCAATTTGTAGAGTGAATCAATCAAGGATCTAGATGTCACTACACACACTCAAATAAGATCAAGTGAATCATGGTAATGTAAATAAATTTAAAATAGCATGAAGTATCAAATGTAAGTCTTGGCATAGTAGTAACAATGTAAAGCATGGAGGATACATATAATCTAAATGTTTTTGTATTTTTGAATATATTTGAATGTTTTTGGTGTTTTTGATATTTTTAACTATGTACACGAAACATTGAGAAGAAATGATACTAACCAATGAGTCTCAAGTGAGACTCCCTATCATTATGTCTCTATCAAATAATGGTATCATGCATGCTCATGAAGCATGATGAAAAGGTTGAGACTATGATTATAAAGGTTGTGTGTTGTAAATTTTCTTAAATATGTGAAGTAGAAATTGATTATGGGGTCCCTCTATAACTATGAGAAGTGGATGCAATTGTAGGGATCTTAGGGACCCATATAGAACTAAGAAAAGCTATCTAAACATGTGTTATATTTGTAAATGCATGAGATCTTAATGACATTACTCTAGGTGTGAATATTGTAGTTGGAAGTTGTCTAGAGTCTTGAAGCAGTTGAGGTGTATAAACCCTCTATATTGGTGATGGATGCCTCAAATATGTTTGAATATGTATCGAGGGAAGAAATATAATTGGTGGGGAAACTAAAACTGGTGTAAAATATGGAATCAATGACTATAAAAGAGATGGCTCTAAAGTGGGGAGTGGTAACTCATATGGAACTCCACCAACTATAATAACCTAATTAACATGAAAAAAATTCATGCATCTATGAACTATAGATGGTACCGCTCAAATGTTTTGAATCCATGGGTGACCAAGTAACATATCAAAAAACTCCTACACTAGAAACTATAGTGAAATGTGTGGTCACATGTGTTAGACTAGTCTATAAAGGAAGTACAATCTCACCTAATAAATCTATATGTGCTCACTGAATCCACTAATAACTATATTTTTTGAAGTGATATCCTATTCTAAATAGCCCAAATGTTGTAATAATGTAATGGTGTGCATGTTGACATTGGAACCATTATCAATGAGAACACTATGAATGGGTTGATTATGAGTATGTGCTATGATAAAGAGTGTATTATAATATGAATTATCCTCAACAATCTCTTGATCTAAAAAATATATCAAAGGTCTAGTTAGAACCTTGGACTCACACATACCAATCATACCACTTAAATGATGTGAATCAATTGAAGGTGCATGGTATGTAACTAGTGGAGGATGTGCATGGTATGTGTGGTGAACACCTGATGTGTGTCCTTTCTCTTGATTAGAATGTTGTGGGAAAGGATATAAGAATATTTTCAAATCTTTATCCTATGTTGGCTTAGTCTATGGAGGCTCAACTAAAGTGCCAAGATCAAGTAGGTTGTAATCTATCAATTCATGTATCTTATGTCTCAAATTGATGCATCTATTTGTGGTGTGGCCTGGTGCCCTATGAAAATCACAAAATCCCTAATCATGTAAGAGGATTTGCTAGGTCAACTTCAAAAATAAGAGGGAGAGTAATGATGTTATATTCCAATAAGTATTGTAAAAATTTGGCTGTAAAAACTGGTAGATTGGTAAATGCACATCAAGGAGGTTATGATAAAACCACATGTTGAGGGGGATCTAAAGCTGCATTGACTATTGGTTGATTCTAATTCTTGTTATCATTGACTTTGACCTTGTATGCAACTTTGGTATTACTCTTGTTTGTTGTGTCTGGAATGCTTGTCTACTTGAGTTTGCCCATTGAAATGAGTTTCACTTCTCTTTCCTTTCATGTATGACACAATTAAGTGAAGGAAGAGAATATTTTGAACATAATATATTCATGCAATGAGAGTAGAAGGATTTATTTGAAGAGATCCTATAACTCTTGATCTACCATAGGGCTAGTCATATTAGCCAAGATGGTCTTATATCGAAGCACATAGTTTGTGAGATGCTCATTTGATTTTTGTTTTTGTTGTGTAATTTGTGTATAAGAGACCTTATCACCAATGTTGATACTAAAATGTGCTATAAACATGTTAGATAAAGGATTGAATTCATTAAATGACTAATTTGATATACAATAGAGCCATTGTAAAGTATAATCTTATAGACTTCATGGAAATAGCTTGGTAAGTAGCTAGTCATTTGGTACATAATACAAGCATGCTATGTGAAAAGCTCTCAAATATGTCTCTAGATCACCCTTTCCATCATAAAGAGTAATCTTAGGTTGAACAAAACCTTGTCGCAAGGGTGTATAATCAATGTGATGTGCCAATGGTGTATGTAGAAGAGGAAAAGAATCCAAAGCATACATAGGTCTAGTGGTACCTTGCTCAAGATGTAGCACCTGCAGAGTAAAAAATTTACTCTACGTTTCATTCTATTTTTCAGTCACGTGATGCAAAATTTTGCCTTCGCATACTGTGGTCTGAGATGGTAGAGTTTTAAAATAGATCACAGGCTCTATTTTCCTTTTGATTCATTTTTGTCAAGTGTCAAGGTAAAGTAGAAGCTAACAAGTGTCATCCTCTGAGACATCCTTTCTTAGAAGAATGTGCCAAGTGTCATCATCCATGGTTTCATATCAGCACCTGTGTTTCATCTCTTTTTAGTGTAAGGTTTAACAAGCTAAGTATTAGGATCAAGTGGAAAGTGCCAAGTGGAAATCATAGAAGGTCTCAATGTTGCTTTTCTAAAAGCAATGGAATGTGCCATGTACCTTGGTAGAATCAAGAATAAGCCACCATGTGTCACAATCTGAATTATCTTCATTTTTCTTCATTGATATAGAAAATACGGTGGTGGGTCCCAAGTTTTGTTTCTTAAGTAAGCGGAAACTGCCAGGTGTCACTATCCATGTAAAAGTGAAATGAGACCAAATTGTTTCTATGGTATAAACAGAGTAAAGTAAAGAATGTCACGTGTCATCTTCCGCAGAGGGTAGTTACAAGTAGTGAAGATCACCATGTAACCCCAGATAAGTAAAGTGGAGATTGCCATGTGTTCTTTAATATAAGTAGCGGAGATGGACACCTGTCCCTGTGTCCCTTTCAAAGTTACTTGGGTAAAAAATGTTGTTGGTCTTATTTTATTTTAAGCTATTGAAGTTTTAGAGAAAGAAGATAGTGACAAGTGTCAAAGGCAGAACATGCCCAAGCAAAGACATAAAAGAGTATAAGTTATGTGAAAAGGGCCGTGTGTCTTCAGTAGGTGTTGTGGAACATGCGAAGTGTCATTTTCCAGTGTCTCCTAAGTAATAGGAATATTTTCAAAGAATTGGCTAAGTCTTATCTAGCATTTAAGAGAAGGGAGTGTCTTGTAATCTATTTCAACCAATGAACTACCAGAAGATGAAGCATTTTAGAATCTATAAAATATCTTCTATTAGACACTTATAGTTTGGTTATATTTTAGTTGGGCCATTAGATTGGGAACAAGCAGACAATCCAAAGTGAATCCAAGGCTATAAATAAGGGTGCAGAGATCATTGAAGAAAGAGAAATTATCAGAGAGAATTATTGTAAAGAGTCTAGTCTTTCTAGAGTTGTGACTAAGTAATATCATTTGCTTTTGTCTCATTTTATTGAGTTGAAAGGTTTATATAACTGTATGTGTTTATGTGCCTCTTATATGACTGGACAATTCAAATAAGAAGATTAAACCCTATGCCTTTGTTGATATTTTTTGTGTCATTTGCAAAAGTAGTCTAGGCTGTAGACTTTCTAGAACTGTGATTAGGAATGTCATTTGCTTTTGTCTCATTTTCTTGAGTTGAAAGGTTTATATAATTGTACATGTTTCTGCACCTCTTATATGACTAGAAAATTCAAATAAGAAGATTAAACCCTATGCCTTTATTGACACTTTTTTTATCACAAAAAAATTAGTCTATGATGTGAGCCTCTGTTTCTATTGTTTCCATATTTTACATTGATCATGCACTTGTTTTCTCTTAAATGTAAATGAATCCTACATATAGTCTCATTGTGCTCAGGATTAAGGTTGAATTACATTCAGGCACATTACCGTAGATTAGATTTCCTTTCTTGCATTTGTGTTTTTGATTTAAATTCATATCCCTTTTCCTAGTATATACTCAATTTAAAGAAGAACCAAATTCTTAAAAATCTAGAGGTTGTTTCAAGATGCAAGTCCCATATCTTGAAACTTCCCATTGTTGTTGATTAGAATCAAGCATAATTTTAAATCATCAACAATTTTTGGCATGCCTGGTGGGACCAATATTTCAAGGAGTTGAAGAATTTTGGTGTGTTCTTTGGCCAACCAGTCTTTGGAGGTTTTTATTTTATCAATAGCAATGGTGACTCTAAGTTGAATTAGTTGTTTAAGTAGTTCTGGTATCATCAAGAAATCACTATTCAGTATGTATAATTTTGTTACCTAAAGCTATGGGTCTTATGCCTCTTCATATATTTTTAATCAAGATTAGGTTTCTCATGGAATCACATCAAGCAACAAGGATGCATATGGTTATAAGTTTCTCCCTTCACAGGTTTGATATGACCAGCCTCAGCCTTGTCATGAGCCATATCAGTCTTATGCCCAGTCTCCCCAATATGTTACATCCCATGCTCAACCTAATCTCATTTCCACCTTCAAAAAAGCATTAATGGGATATAAAAAATATGTATTATAGCTTGAAATCATAAGGAGATGTGGCCAATAAATTCCTAATAATGTCATCTATCAAGTAAGAAATGTAGTAGTTTTGATTAAAAGTGAATGGGCTCCCATTGAAAGAGCAAATTGGCAAAGTCTTACATATGAGATGTTGGATGTTTGTGGCTTGATTGCATTTTTAGAAGAGAAGCTAAGTATTCATGAGAGATAGCCTTACCAAGTCTATCAACTTGCATATCTACTGCCACAAGTTTCATATCACATATACGTAGCCCCTACTCATGAGCCAAGTCAAACCTATCAAGGTCCTTTCCCCCAGTAATGTCGAGTCTATGTTGGCAGCAAGGGAAGTGGAATCCAAAATCTCACTTTCCCCTCAAGTCCCTCCCACCCTTCCTCAAGAAGCTTCTTGTTTTTCATCATAGCCTTCATGCACTCCCCACTTCTATGATGATTCCTATGAGCTCCAAGAAAGACTCTTTCAAGAAAATCTAGTAATCAAATTGAGGAATTAGAGGCAAAGATGAGATTGCTTAGAGAAAGAGAGATAGAGATTTCAGACCTTAGAGAGGAGCCTATGCCAAAAAACACCTCTTCTACCAATCCTCAGATCTCTCAACATGATGTCCAAATTCTGAGTTGGAAGAGGGAAAATCATGAACCAGCTAGGGATCTTGAAGAAGATAAAATTGCTACCTCTTCCCAAGGGAAAGGTTTTGGTCACAAGGTCATGAGTTGGAAACAAACAATGGAATCATGGGGTAGAAAGAAGGAGGAGAAATGTTTTTCTTAAAGCCTTGAAGAGGTTGAGGCTGCTCTCACTCATGATGATTATCAAGCAGAAGATCCTACATTTGAACACATCTCATCTACATCCCTCTAAGAGAGCTATCAAGCTACATTTGATATAGATGAAGTGATGGACAAATGGAAAGAAGAGAATCATTTGATTCTATCTCAAGAATTATCTCCTCTTTCACATATGGATAACCATCAGTCTTCTTCTTTATCCCTTTTCAAAGAGGAATATATTTTTGAGGAATCAAATAAGTATGCAGAAGAGTACACTTAGTTCATGGCTAGTCAAGAAGATTTCATGAGTGCAGATGAGGAGGAAATCACCATAGGTACACCCTTTGATGAACTAGAGGACAAGTCATAAGCTTTTGCCTCTATCTCTGATGAAAAAGAGATAATTTTTTATCATATTTTGAATGACTTGTTTGAAGTCATTGGGGTAGGTTACACTATTCATCAAAAAGGTTGTGAGCTAGCTTCAGGAGGAGAAAGTAGCATCGGGACTCAAATAAGTATGTAGAGGGGATGCAAGATTTCAAACTTATCCTTTAAAGAGGTTGAAGTCATCAAGGAGAATGATCATGAAATGGAACCCAAAAATAAGGCAGAAGGAGATAAGCCAATCAATAAGGTATATCCAAGGGCTTATGGTGATGAGTCATTAGCCATTGATTTCTTGATGAGACATGATAGTATGAAGAATCAACATTTGACAAGATTTCAAGAACACGAAGAGTATGTATATATTGGAAGCATGTTTGACTCTGATTCACTCAGATGCAGACCAATCAAGGTGGAAAGTAGGAAGAGCAAGTCACTAGAGCTCCATCCCATTCAGCCATTTATTTGGCACCATAAATCTTCTCATCATAAAGGAAACTTCATAAAATTTCCTTTTGATCTAGGAAGGAGGCAAATATAATTGGTTAGCTGTATATAGTAGTTTGCTTTTAGTTTTGTTGCTCTATTTTCCCATTTTTATTTCCCGCTCTCTCTTTTAAATAAGTTTTCTTTGAGCATGTGGCCATGGCTCAAAATCTTTTTGAAATTTTCAAGACTCTCAATACATTAAGTCTCTCTCAAATCTCCATAATTCCCCATATGTGTCTAATTTTTCAGTGCCAAAAGTAGAAGCTATTTTGATCCAACATGAATTCCAATTAAAGGTTGCAGTTCATATTTTGTAGAGTTTTTGCATAAGGATATCATTAACCTTGATTTAGCTTTCGAGGAGTTGAAAAATAAGTAGGGGCTATTTGATGTTGAATGGTCTGTTTATCAGATGGCCTTACTAAAGTTATGATTGTTGCCACATTTTTATATGGAGTAAATTGTGGTTTCTTTTTGAGTAGGCGCAAAAGTCCTCAGGGTCACCAATAATTGTAGAGTAAAAAATTTACTCTACATTTCATTCTATTTTTTAGTCACGTGACATGAAATTTTGCTTTCACATACTATAGTCTGAGATGATAGAGTTTTGAAATAGAGCACATGATTTATTTTCCTTTTGATTCATTTTTGTCAAGTGTCAGGGTAAAGTGGAAGCTGACAAGTGTTGTCCTCTAAGACATCCTTTCTCAGTGGAACACACCAAGTGTCATCATCCGTAGTTTCATATCAGCACCCGCATTTCATCTCTTTTTAGCATAAGGTTTAACAAGCTAAGTATCAAGATCAAGTAGAAAGTGCCAAGTGGCAGTCATGGAAGGTCTCAATGTTGTTTTTATAAAAGTAATGGAATGTGCCATGTACCCTGGCAGAATCAAGTGGAAGCCACCACATGTCACGATCTGAATTATCTTCATTTTGCTTCACCGATATAGGAAAGACTGTGGTGGGTCCCAAGTTTTGTTTCTTAAGTAAGAAAAAGCCACCAGGTGTCATTGTCTGTGTAAAAGTGAAATGAGACTACATTTTTTCTATGGTATAAATAGAGTAAAGTAGAGACCATCACGTGTCATCTTCTGCAGAGGGTAGCTACAAGTAATGGGGATCACCACATAACCCTAGATAAGTAAAGCAGAGATTGCCATGTGTTCTTTAATACAAGAAATAGAGATTAACACCTGTCCCTATGTCCCTTTCAAAGTTACTAAGGTAAGAAATGATATGGGTCTTATTTTATTTTAAGCTATTGAAGTTTTAGAGAAAGTGGATAGCGAAAAGTGTCAAAGGTAGAACATGCCCGAGAAAAGACACAAAAAAGTATAAGCTATGTAGAAAGTGTTCTGTGTCTTCAATATGTGTTGCAGAAAATGCCAAGTGTCATTTTCTAGTGTCTCCTAAGTAATAGGAAGATTTTGCAAGAATTGGCTAAGTGTTATCTAGCATTTAAGAGAAGGGAGCATCCTGCAATTTATTTCAGCCAATGAATTGCCAGAAGACGAAGCATTTTATAATCTATTAAATATCTTTTGTTAGACACTTCCAGTTCGGCAAGATTTTAGTTGGGCCATTAGATTGGGATCAAGTAGACAATCCAGAGTGAATCCAAGGCTATAAATAAGGGTGCAGAGCTCACCGAAGAAAGAGGAATTATTAGAGACAATTTTGAGAGAGAATTATTGTAAAGAGTCTAGACTTTCTAGAGCTGTGACTAAGTAATATCATTTTCTTTTATCTCATTTTCTTGAGTTGAAAGGTTTATATAACTGTGCATGTTTTTATGCCTCTTATATGACTAGAAAATTCAAATAAGAATATTGAACCCTATGCCTTTGTTGATATTTTCTTTGTCATTTTAAAAAGTAGTCGAGGCTATAGACTTTATAGAACTATGATTAGGAATGTCATTTGCTTTTATCTCATTTTATTGAGTTGAAAGGTGTATATAACTATACGCATTTCTATGCCTCTTATATGACTGGAAAATTCAAATAAGAAGATTGAACCCTATGCCTTTGTTGACATTTTTTGTATCACAAAAAAAGTAGTCTATGATGTGAGCCTCTGTTTCTATTATTTCCATCTTTTACATTGATCATGCACTTGTTTGCTCTTAAATGTAAATGAATCCTATATATAGTCTCATTATGCTCAGGATTAAGGTTGAATTACATTCAAGCGCATTGCCATAGATTAGATTTCCTTTCTTGCATTTGTGTTTTTTATTTAAATTCCTATCCCTTTTCCTAGTATATACTCAATTTAAAGAAGAACCAGCTTCTTGAAAATTTGGAGGTTGTTTCAAGACGCAAGTCCCATATCTTGAAACTTCCCATTGTTGTTGATTAGAATCAAGCACAACTTTAAATCATCAACAGCACCTTAGATTAAAGAGATCTTATCTTTTACACAATGGATGACATATTAAGAGAGAGGGATGTACTAACTATAACTGGTGGCATAGAGGCAGGTTGGGCTGCTATAGGGGTTGTTGAGACATAGTTTCCCCCATAGTGTCATTTTCAATTGGTTGCTCTATGGTTTGAGAAGATTGACCATTGTTCACTTTTTTTTGTTCCTCTTATAGAATTATAATCATGTCATCTTACATATTTGGATATTTGGTTAAGATTTCTTGAAGTTTTTTTTATCATTTTCACCAAAATTGGTATATTAGGCCATTGTTAAAGTAGGAAAACAACTTGAAATGTGTTTAAATGTTTTGTAATAAGTATTAATAGGAAATGTGATAAAGAAAAGGAAAGTATTGAATATAAGAAACATAAGGTCCTAAAAATAGTGAATTATAATTTGTGCAAAAAGCATACTAAACTGGCAAACATGTAAGGTGATTCCCCAAGAAGCAAAATAAGAGCTAGTATATGTAACTAGGGATTTTTCAAAATATTTTGTGCAAAATAATATGAACTTTTGAAATTGAAATTGAATTTATGAGCTAAGTATGCAAGATAAAATTTATAATTCTATGGTAAAATGCTTGATTTAATGGGACCTAGTAGATGCAACTAGGGTTTTGAGATTTTTTTTTTAAAATTACTATGATTTTTTGAGATTTGAAGTGATTTTTTTTATTTTAATATGCAACTAAAAATTTAGAAAATGATTAAAAAAATACTAGGAGCTAGTTGATGAAACTAAGGTTTGAAATAAATTTATTTTAAAATTTAACACAAAATTTTAAAATTTGAGAGGAATTTTTATTTTAATATTTAATAAAAAATTTAGAAATTAATGTGAAAAATCAACTAGTAATTTACCCTAGGTTTTTTAGAGTTTTTATACAAAATTTGAAGTAAGTTGGGTTCACCAAATGCTTTATTTATTTATTGGTAAATTATATGTTTAATTCATAAATAATAAATAGGTTTGAGTAGATAAATTTAGTAAATAATATGCAATAATTAAGCCACTGATTTTGTGTAAACAAATAATATTTTTGCCTTTTCTAAAAGTAGTAATGAGTGAGATAAAATATGAATTAACTTATTCCAAGTTGTTATGGCTAAGAAAAAGTCTAATAATAGAGGAATAATACTAGGACACTATCACAAATTGAGATTTGCAGTTCATTTCTTGATTGGACAGGACTACTAAAAATAGGACACCCTATTATTTGATGTTGTAGTCTTGGTCTTATCATTATTTTCCAAGCTACTCATAAAGATATATTTTTTCTAGGTTTTATTTGTAGCATTTGTTTGAGCCTATGTGGCAAATTTTAGATCCTTTCTATCAATTTAACTCCCTAAAGAGCTAATTTTTTGTGTGCTTGTGATTTTTATGTAATTAAATGGAACTTTATCAAATAGATAAAATGGGTTAGTGTGTAAAGGATAAACTAGACATACTTCACACACCATGTGTGGGCACTCTACTTACATACCAATACTCTAAGGAGGGATCAAGTTATATGTAGTTCTCCCATTGAAGTGTTTGGTGTAATAGTGTGATGAAAATACAAGTAAATACAAAACTAGATGCTTGGAATGACTAGAGACTGGTTTAAAAGTTTTAATAAGCTTTAAATATTATTAGATGGATGTATGCAAAGAATAGGGAAGAGTGATTGAGTAGTCTTACTTGTATTCTTGATTCTCTCATGTAAATGAGTATCACCCCTTCTAAATGGACTTTGAATGGCCTTTTATAGCTGATTTAATGATCATGGGCTAAATTAATTCTCATTAAGTCCACTTGAATTAGGATAAGGATCTAAGATAAAATGATAGTTATAGCCTATTTTACACTTGGATAATAACACTAAAAATTAGACACCCTAGTTTTTAGTGTTCCTATCTAACTTGGGCACTATTGTCTAGAGGGAATGAGACCTAGGGGGATGGATATGGGCTTGAGAGAGCTACTTGGATCTGAAAGGGTTATTTCTAGAAGGTTGTGGATGACTAGTAATTAGTGAAAGAAGATCCTCCAAGGATTGTGCAAGTAAGTAGGAGGACCTATGGATTGGGTGTCATTATCCATACTCAAGTAACCAGATTTCACATTTTATATGACTACAATTACTTATTGGGATAATATGTTTGGTTATTAGGTTGATAAGGCTTGTAAGTTTGGGACTATTACCTTTTAATGGCTAGCAACTCATTGCCAAAGTTTTAAAGTAATGACTTAACCTCATACAAATCATTAGAAGGGACAAGACATAAAGTTGGTTGATTTATTATTGTGGGAATTGGGGTTACAGTGGGTTACATGGGAGGAAAATATAGGAACAATGGTATTGGAGGATGAGGAAAATTTTTCCCAGCTTGAATGAGGTAGTTTTTAGCTCTTATTACAATATCATAAGAATCAGGGAGTGTGACACCATCCATTAACTGAATCATGACAACTATATCACTATTTAAATATTTCAAATAATATAAGAAAACATTATTTGGGATTGGCTTTACCAACATTGGGATTCTATTCCACATCTTTTGAAAATGGAAATTAAAATCACTCTTGAACTCATGAGGAGCCCATTTAATAGTGGTTAGTTATTTAACTAATGATAATTGGTCACTCTTATCCTCAAATTATGTTCATAGGGATGAACCTAGATCATTCCAAACATAGATGGAATTTTAAAGTATACTTATATACCACTATAAGTATTTACCCTTAAATGATGGAGCAATAAGTCTGATAGCAACATTTCTTTATGTTATGTGATGAATCAAATAAATGTTGACAAAATCTTGAATGTGTTCAATGGGTGTGGTGGATGTTTTTCTAGTAAAATATGAAAGTATTTCAAGAGTCGACATGGGTATATCGTCATACTGGGCCAACATAAGTGGGATGCCTCCATTGAATGGTATGAAATTTTGAATTCTCAAGGGCATAGTGGGAGGTATGAAACAACTATGGATATTTATGGGAGATACAATTTTTTTTCAAGATTTACTCTAGGGTTAAGTAAAACTGATCTTGATTTATTTTTATATGGAAATGATATTTATTGTAAGTTATTACTCTTACCTTTATAAATTATATGATATTTTATATATCTTTGGTATACGTAAACTTGGATTTATTGAATTTGTAAGCCGACAAAGTCACTGGGTACTCTTGAATTATGTACGAGGTTCACACAATGTTTGTTGAGAATAATGTTAGAAGAAAAATCACTCATAGGGGGGGTTAATAAATGTACAAAAAACTTTTAACAATTATATATAATTATTCATGAACTACAAAAGTAACATTAAGATCTAACAATGCATAAAGACCATTCACATGATCATAACACAAGAAAACACACATATGAGTGGGAAAACCTCGAGGGGAAGAAAACACAATATTATTTATATAAATGGAATATAATATTATAAAACAAAATATAAAATTATATTGATCACCAACTCAACTTGGATCACCAACCCCTATGAATTCAATCACCCACTTGACTAAGATTTTGTCAACACCTACTTGCAAGTAAGTAGCAACTCCATAAGTGACTTATCCACCTCATGAATTTTTATGACCATGTATCTAATCTATTTTTATGGTCTCATTTCAATACCTACTTCTTCTCTATCAATTAATATTTTGTTCACTTCAATTGTATACTTATAATAGGCCTAAACTACCTTATATTTATACTAGACACATGCTAACACACCGTTTATCTAGCCACACACCTTCAACATCTTATTTAATAAATAAAATAGATCTTAGAACATCTCATGAACATTATTAAAACATAATTTTGACCTTTTTATGTTTGAAACAACTAAATTATGCCTCATTTCTCTTTTATGTTTTATGGAGACATAATTGCATTAGGTCTATCTTCTTAATGCCAAAGCTTGATCCTCTTGGGCCCATATAGAATTATCCAGAAATAAAAAACCATTAAATCACTTATACAATTACATATATTAATATTTTAAATTATTTTTTATACTTTTATCATTTTATCATACCATGAAAGCTCTTTTAGGATAAACTATCTTACTAGGCTTATGTACCTCAAAAGTTTGTCTTGCAAAAATGAAGATTTAACACACTTAAGATATTTAAATCTAAAAAAAACATGTATATATTTTATACATGACCTTATGTTCATTAAAAAATTCTTTAACCACTTTCACTTAGGAGATAAAAGCTCAATATCCTCTCTGCAACTTACTCAAAACTACCAATTTGCCTCAAAAACTAGTCATGGTGACTTAGACATCCAACACCTATGTAGACACTTGTCATAAATATTGATGCATGTAACTAGTAATATGATATATATATAAACCATCATTAGATATAAATATCATATGGTATAATGGCAAACATTTATCTTGAAGACTAATTTCTTGACCTTATATGGCATAGTCTTATATGAACCAGACAAGTCATTTTATGACAAACTTTTTCACCATATTCACTGACCTCCAAAAAATTTATTCAAAGAATTAACATGAATTAAAATTAATAAATAAAATATTAATTCACTTTTTTACATCAATCTGATATGCTTAAATCCTTAAATCCATTTTTTCATCTAAGACTGGGTTTTGCACTATTTGCACCATTATGTTTTTTTGTGACTAGATAACTTGAATGACCAAATTATAACATTTAAAAGATATAAAATATACATAAATTATCATTTACATGAAAAATTATATCTTATATTTGTCTTCCATCCTTTTTATTTTCATTACCAATACAAATTTTGAGAGCACAACTTCTTGACAAATAAGCCCATATATATGCATTTTCTCTCTCACCTGACTAACCACCACCACCTAAATGAATTTATGAGAGTTTAATACATTATACAATCACTTTTATAGTCATTTTAATCAATTTTTATTTTATTTAAATAATATCTTTCACATTAGGTCCTTATTAGGGTCTTATGGAGGTTTAAGACAAGTTTTGGTCTTAACGATTATTCATAAAGGACTCCCCCTTGAATCCAAAACGAATGCATGGAGATTTTATCTAGGAACCTTACCCATATCTATTTAATATTTTATGTTACCATTTATAGGTTACACATGCCAATGAATGTCTGAAAGTGCTTCTTAGGTCTTGGAACCTCATTATGTGGACTCAAGAAGGCCTAACACACTAATTCATTGAATTTCCTTCAAACCATGACCTAAAAATTTGTGAACATGCCTAAAAAAATTATCTCACCTATTTAGAAGCTCACACATACATAATTTCATTGAAATATTATCTATATACCTCATTAGGTTAGGTGAGGTCTAAGAGAGGTCTAGGTGTAGGCTTTATCTCAATTTCCTACCCCTATAGGCTCACCCTAAAACTTTGATGAATGATTAAATTTCCTACATACATGATAAAATAGTTTCATAAAACATTCACATGCCTCTATTCATTCATTTTTTTTTGTGCACCATTTTCTCATGAAAACACTCTCTCAATGCACCTTGTCACATCACATACTACCAACTAGGCTTAGTCACCTTTGACATCAACCTTTTCAAGATGCACCTTTGACATCAATGATAAAACTCAAAAATCTCCCCATTTGTCATTTATGAAAAACACTCTCAGAAACTTTTTTCAACATACTATTTCATGCTCATTTTGAACTTTCTCCCCCTTTGATATAAATGATAAAGAGATACCTACAACTTCTTGGATCATACTTCTTGCAACCAAAACACTCAACACATAGGATTGTGAATTTATGAATCACAATTTAAACATGATCCCCTATCTCTATGCATACATTCTTGACAATACTAACTTTCTCTTGGATCTAATGAACTACCTAATTATATCCCCCTACTCACTTAACTTCTTTAATTACTGCTAGGGTTAGGTACTATACCCAATTTTTGTCTTAGATGTTCAAATGTTTCCTTTGGAAATATCTTGGTCAAATTGACTAAAATATTATCCTTTATAGAAAAATATTCAATTTTAACTCTTTGTTCACTTACCTACTCTCTTAAGAAATTATACTTAATGGGAATGTGTTTATTTCTTGAGTGCATGACATGATTCTTTGAAACACTTATGAAACTTTTATTGTCACTATAGATAGGGATAAGACTATCATAATCAACCTTGTAGTCTTTTAAGGTCTATCTCATTTATAAGACCTGAGTGAAACATGAATCTATTTCAATGTATTCAACCTCACAATTTAATAATGCCATTGATGGTTGCTTCATACTTATCCATGATACTAAGCACTCTCCTAAGTATAAGGATCCTCCACTAGTGCTCTTCCTATAATATAAACTCCCTACCAAATATATATTTGTATAGGATACTAAATATAACTCCTTACTCCTTGGATTCCATAAACTAAACTCCATGGTTCCCTTGAGATACCTAAGTATTCTTTTGACTACTTTCAAATGGTTTTCCTTTGGGTCTACTTGAAATCTTCCCACAAGGCCTACTTCTTGCATGATGTTAGGTCTAGAGGTAGTGGTGTATAGAAAAATCCCAATCATTAACCTATATGAAGTTTTATTTACCCTTGGAGATTCATCTTCCTTGATCAAATTACACCCTATGATCATAGGTTTGATAACTACCTTAAAATATTACATTTTAAACTTCTTCAACATCTCTTTTATATACATAGCTTATAAAATGAATACACCTATTTCTAATTGATTTATTTGTAACCCAATAAATAATGATAGTTCTCCTAGCATGGGCATCTCAATATCCTTCTTCATCACCTCTGTAAAGGCCTTTTCATATTTTCACTATTTCTACCAAATATGATGTTATCCACATAGACAACTACTATCAACTGACAATCATATTCTATCTTTATGTATAGATTACTATTTAAAACTCCTATTTTTAATCCTTTATCTAATATATACTTTTCCAATATATCATACCAAACTCTAGGAGATAGATTTAGACCATAAAGAGCCTTTTTCAATATATAAACATATTTGACATCCATTTGTTACATAATGAAACCTTTAAATCCTGCGTATGCTAGAAATAATTTTATGGCCTCCAATATTGCTACTAGAGAAAAGCTATCCTTAAATTATACCCCTTAAAATTGTGCATACCCCTTGCATACCAATCTATCCTTGTTCCTAGTGACTTCTCCATCTTAATTCAACTTGTTTCTAAACACCCATTTTGTGCCAATGGCATTCTTGTCTTTAGGCCTAAGAACTAGTTCTCAACTCTCATTATTCTCTATTTTGCCTAATTCATCATTCATATCACCTATCCAAAACTTGTCTTTTCTTACTTCTATAAGATTATTAGGTTCAATATTAGATAGTTGAGAAACATTCCCTTGATTTAGGTTACTTACCAAACTTATCCTTGTTTACATACCTGCATCCTTGTTGCCAATGATTTGTGATTCAATATGGTCTCTCTAAATTTGTATTGAAGGACATTTTAAATATTGTCTTTCCTTGACTTTTTCTTCTTCCTCATCAATATCTATTGTTTCTTATTCATTCTTGAAATCTAGATTCTATGATGTATCCTTTGATTATGAGTGTGATTTCTTTGTCATGTCAATATTCACATTGATGATTTCCACTATCTTCTAAAACCTCTTGTTATAGCATATATAGGATGATATTATTGATGAATATCCCAAAAATATACCTTCATCAAATCTAGAATCAAACTTACCTAAGTCTCCATCATATCTTTTGATGAATCATTTGCTCCTAAACACTCTAAAGTGTTCTACATTATTAGGTTGTCCTTTCCATAACTCATAAGGAGTCTTGTTATCATTAGTCCTTATCTACAATATTTTTAAAATGTAGAATATAATGCACACTACCTCTCTCCAGTATCCATAATTTAACCTTGACTCATTTATCATAGTTTTTTCCATTTCTTGAAATATCATATTCTTTGTTTCCACTACCCCATTTTGTTGAGGTGTCCTAGCTACTAATAACTATATCCTTATTCCAAAGACCTCATAAAAATCATCAAATTATTGAACCAGAACTCTCCTCCTATAATATATCTTAGGCACTAGATCATCCCATTATTCTCATTCTCAAGAAGAGCCTTGAATGCTTTGAACTTATTAAGAGCTTCTGGCCTTTCTTTCAAGAATTCTACCCATGTCATTCTTGTGTAATCATTTATGAGTAACATGAAGTAACTATCTCATTAAATACTTTGGATTATTATAGGTCCACATATATCAGTGTGTATTAAATCCAAAGGTCTTATAATAGAGTAAACCTTGGACTTAAACCTTCTTCTAGTATTCTTACCATGTTGACATTACTTGTAAAGTATGTTTGTAGGTTTGATGATTTTAGGCATATTCTTCACCGACTTCTTAGAGCTTATCTTGACCACATTGTAAAAGTTTAGGTGGCCTAACCTTCTATTACATATCAAAATTTAATCCATCTTTATCATAAAGCATATCTCCTTCTTTGTCTCATTCAAGAAATATAGATTGTTCTCAATCCTCTTAGCATTGGTAATTAGCCTTTTTGATTTGTCTCTCCTTATATCACACCCTCTATCATGAAAGGTTAGTGTGTGTCCTTGTTTGCACATTTGACTTACACTAATGAGGTTATGTTTCAAACCCTCCACATACAACAAATTCTTTATCTTAGTCTTCCCATTGTCCAAATTCAAGATACCCTTAAAAATATATTTGTAGTTGTGTTATCTCCAAATCTCATTATTCCTGTAGCATTTTTATTTAATGATATGAACTTGCTATTGTATCATATCATGTGGCTTGAGAAAATACTATCTATATACCATTTCATGTCTTCATCTTGGATGTGAAACGTAGTGTAAGCTATCATAAATTCTTCTCCTTTAGTCTTTTTCTCCTCCACCTTGTCTATATGGTCTAACTTATTGATCCACTTCTCAATGGTATGATTGTATACACTTTTATCTTAACTAACCTTCTTAATATGCCTCATATTTAAGTCCATTGTAATATATCCTATATGATCACACTTATATAAAATAATTCTTTTTATATTGTATAAATGTGTCTTCACCCTATTTCTCCATGAGGAATTGATTATAGTATGATGTCTACAGTCCATGACCCTATGTCCATATTGATTGCATGAGAAATAGTAACCATTGAAGGGATTCACATACCTTGTCTATCTGATGTTGAATGATGCATGTCTACATTTATTTTATATTTAAGGAGTCAATTTCTTCTTGACTTTTTGATTATTAACTTGAGTATTATATTTAAGAGTTTTTACATATGTCTTTAATAAAATTAGTACCATCATTTCTTAATGATCCATTTTTCTTTGAGATCTAACTCTCCTTGTTTTCCTTCTGGTTTTCTGTGAACCCAAGACATGTCTTATCATGTGGATACCTTTGACTATTCAAAATATCACCAAGGACTTTAGTAATATTCTCAAATTTTAGATGTGTCTTTAGCATGACTATTGTCTTATCCAATTATACCTTCAAGAACTCCATTTCTATTATAAACTTGATGCATTATTCCTCCTTGGTCATAAAACTTGTAGAGATAATTTCAATCTAATTTTCTAACTATTTGATTATCTCCTCATGTTAATTGGTGTTATTTCTTAATATCTCTTCAAAGAGATTGATTTATTCCTCATAACTATTAACTAATGATCTCAATTTATAATTCTTTTTTCTTTGAAACTTCAAATCCTCTAGAGCACTCACCAATTCTACCTCAAGGTTCACTTCAACCTCTTCTTCATCATCCATAAGACTTTTCCCTTTTAAATAACCCTCATTATCTATTTCTATATCCATGAATAAGGTTTCATTATTATCATGATCATTATTGTCATGATCACTATCAGATGTAATTATGTCACTTACATCATATGAGCTATTATCTTCTTTAATATAGAAGTTTTTCTTACTCTTGAATGACCCTTTCTTGTCTCCATACTTCTCGAAAATATTTTTATTATTTTTAGGCTTATATAACTTCTTATCATCATATTTATGTTCATCATTCTCTCCATCATGCTCATTCTTATCCTTGTTAGGACATTTAGATGAAAAATGCCCAATCTTACTATAGTTAAAACACTTTAATGGCAACTTAACCTTATACTTACCAGATCATTTACTTAGTTTTTTGACAAATAGGGCTTCTATATTTTCATCATCAATGTTTTTTTCAACATCATCCTTGTACTTTTTACCTTGTGACTTTTTCTCATCTTTGAATGTAGCTTCTTTCTCAGAATTTTTTCCATAACTTATTCTCATTTCATAGGCAGTTAAGATGCCATGAAGCTCACCCATTTTTAGTATGTTAAGATATTTGATCTCCTCCATAGTAGACACCTTTGAATCAAACTTATATTTGAAGGATGTTAATATCTTTTGTAATATATTTGATTCTTCCAACTTCTCTCCTAGACCTTTGATGACATTTACCACTTCATCTATTCTTAATAGATAATATTTAATGTTTTCATCTTCCTTCATTCTCAAACTTTCAAACTACATTTGGTGAGTTTGAAACTTTTCCAACTTGACTTTGGTGTCTCCTTCATATATGGTTTGTAACTTTTACCAAATCCCTTTGGCTATATCAAAATACATGACCTTTATAAAGTATGTCTCTGAAATACTAAACACGATAGCATTCATTTCCTTAGAGTTATTCTCACTTGCCTTCTTGCATGTTACATCAGTTGGTGGTGTAGAAGGTGGAGTGAATCCATCAATAATAAATTGTCATATATCATAGCCTAAATATATTAGATAGGTATTCATTTTAATGATCCAAAATTAATAGTTAGTCCCACTAAAGAGAGGATCCTTATTAATTGAGAAACCTCCTTGTACTTGATTAATAGACATGTTTATGCTTATAAGATCTCCTTTAAGTTGTTAGGCTCGCTTCAAAGGACCAAGATCTGATACCAATTATTGGAATCATAATCACTAGTGGGTGAATTTGTGTAATAGAAACTTTCAAAAATTATATCCAATCATTCATGAATTATGAAAGAAACATTAAGATCTATCAATGCATAAAGACCGATCACATGAGCATAACACAAGAAAACACACATATGAGTGGAAAACCATCAAGGGGAAGAAAAACCATTGTGATCCATGAAAATAGACTATAATATTATTAAAAAAATATCAAATTATATTAAAAACAAACTTAAATTAGAGCACCAACCCTAATGAAGTCAATCACCCACTTGACTAGGCTTTATCAAGAACTTACTTGTAAGAAAGCACCAACTCTCTAAGTGAATTAGCACCAACTTAGCCACCTCATGAATTTTAATCACCACATATATAATTTATTTTTATGGTCTCATTTAAAAACATCTTTATAATATATCTAATAATATTATGTTTGCTTCAATTTCATACTTAAAATAGGCTTAAACTAGTTTGTATATGTGATCCAGGAATCCAAGAAGGGTGGTTAGATCATGTGTTAGAATAAATAAGAAAACTTAAATAAAAACACACTAGCATGCATAACACTTTCTTTCATAGATCATAAGGGGGATCTTAGTAAATAAACAATAAATGATAAATCTCAACTAAATTGCAAAGAGCTTACACATTCCTTACCTTCCTTTGAATACTCTAAATGATGTGTTCATTAGGAATGCTCGACTTGTGATCAGGAAGTATTTGGTAAATGGAGTTGTATGGATCATCCTCTCCTTGGAACCATTTTTTTTCTAATGATCTATTGATATAGCTTCATGAATTAGCTTATGATTTTGGAACTATAACACTATTATCATGCAATCTTTCTCTAAAACTAGGATTATAACATTACTATGTCTAAGCTCTCATAAATGAGAGGAAAATGCTTATATTTATATGTTTAGAAACTAACCCCAACTCAAGGTGAGTTAGAGTGTATTTATATCTTATAATGGATTCAAACCTAATATTTTTGAGTTAATTAACCCTAAGAGAGTTAAAAGGTGTTAAATGGTCATGATTAGCAATGAATAGGCATGTTGAGATATTTTTAGATTTTTGAAAACTCATGAAAAGGTAATTATGAATTCCTATGATATTATTTGATTTTTGAATTTATTTTTTGATAATTAATTAATTATTCATGGATGATTTAATTAGTCATTCTATTTGGTTTAGCATTTTAATTAATTATGTTTAGGGTTTTTAGCATTTTTTAGGATTTGATTTAATGTTATGGGTGCATTTACTATATTTAATAGGTCTATAGGCCAAATTACATGTTATGAAGCCAAATTTGAGATGTTTAGTCATTCTTAGGTTTTATTTTCAAAGGTTTTCATGAATTTGTCTAAAGTCTAGTATGAAGCCATTGGTGGCCAATTTTAGGTGTCTACAATTTACCCCTATTTGGGAAGGTGTTGCAAACTATAAGCACAATAACATCTTATCAAATATTGAAAATATCTTGTATGCTTAAAAATTCAACATCAATATATGAACTTTAGGGTGCCCCCTCAAGGGAGTAATTGGCAAAGGGGTAAGTAAATGGTCACTCAAAATAAGGAAATGAGTAGACCAAATAGATGAAAATGATAGGATGGAAGGGATTGATTTGAACAAAGGCAGTCATAATAAGTGGTATATGAAGTTACCCTAATTAGGGTAGACAAATAATATTATTTAATCATAGGTAGTTATAATCATTTATAAGATTAAAACATGCCCTAGGTTGGTAGAAAAAAGTGAATGATTTGCCCACAGGTGGTTAGAATCATTAACCCTCAAATTGATGGAAATGAAATGATTTACCCAATGGAAACTATAATCATTGTAATGTAAGTGGAATAGTATACAATGATTTGCCCAAAGGCAGTTACAAGCATTATATCTTAATAGTGGTAAAAATGATATTGGAAAACATGATGTGGAATTGGTATAGAGGATAAAGGTGAATCAGGTGACCTACTAGTAGGGATATACTCATCCAAAATAATAAGGAAGAAAATTATTTTTTTATTTAATTACTCTATTTGGGATATGATTTGTATTAGATTGGGAATGTTGTTGGTACTGGTGCTAAGAATATATTGGTTCTATATTTGTTGTGTAGATTCCTCAAAGCTGATTTTTGATGTAGCACATGATGGTAGGCATCATGATAGAACACCATGAGGACTTGGCCAAAATATGCATAAGGAATGTCTCCTAATCTAATACTCAATAGAAAATAATGCACTAATGATAAAAACCATGATGACAATGTTGGCATATGAATATGGATAGTTTAATAATAATGTGCAAAGAATCACCTAATGAATGCATGTAGTTTGAATCAAGGAACATTACTAAAATAAAATAAATAGGCACACAAACACAAACAAAAAAACACCAAAAATAAATATAAATAAAAAATAAAAAATGGTTAATCACAATGTTAGTATAAATAATATGACTCAAATATGATGATGAACATTGCCCTAGATGAGAAGAGAGAATGAAAAAAATAAACAAAATAGGGGAATAGAAGATAAGAAGGAGGTGGTTGAGTTATCTCTAGGTGTACTAGGCAAGTGGATGCTACCTATATATTTCTATGGATGTAATATATAATAAAAACTTTAGGTCAAATATAGTTCTCCTAGGATATGGGATAAATGAAAAATGATAAGAAAAAAAACATGATTATGAAATAGAAGAATATGGGAATGGTCTTGCAAAATGGTAAGTTTTTGGGATAAGAGGGCCAATAAGGATGGGTAAAATAAATGACAAGTAGTTTTTTGTGACCTAGTGAGGGTTCCCAGAATCCTTAAGGTAAATAAGTGGTCAATGTTTTAGTTTTACTACATGGTTTTACAAATTTTTTTGTAATTTATGGAGCATATCAACTTTATCAAAAATGATGAGACACTTAAATGGTCCAACATTGTAAAATGGTGAGAGCATTCAAACTTGAAAAAAATGCTCACAAAATGGTGAGAGTATGGCTAAGAGGTGGTTGAGCTGACCTCAACATGTATCGAGCACTTCCCATATAGTCTTAGGATGGGACCTTAAGCCACTATAGTTATGTATTATAGTAGAGGAATATAACTAGTTTATTAGTTAGTTCAAATAAAATAAGCATAATTAGCATAATGTTATAATACAACATAGAAATGGTAAGTTGGTACATCAAGGCATGATAAACAAGTATTTCCCCTAATTTTCCCATAAGTAATTATAACTAGGAAATAATAACATAAGTCCATGATAATAATTTGCCCATAGGTAGTTATAATTAGTAACAAGACAGTGAGACAATAATTTTACCAAAGGTGGTTATAATCAGGCCCACACAAACAAGGAATGGTATAGAATGAAATAATAAATGAAGGATGAAACTACTAAAATTATGTCATATTGATCCAAAATATGGCCTCTATCTAGAATACTTAAAATAACTACTGAAACTGATTTGAATCTTCATGATGAAATCTGAACTAATGGAGTGGAACCAATATCATATAGGATAGGTAAGAAAGGTCAAAATAACATGGTTTATAGAAAATGTGTTCTAGAATAGAAAGGTGGAATGGAAAAGTGATGGAATGGTAGAATGATATATTACAAATAAGAACAATTGATAATATGGTACAACTTGAAATGGTCCTTATAGACAATACACCAAGTCACTCAAGCATAGTAATTCTTGAGGTGTATAATGTTCATCAGATCATCAAGTTCATCCCCATATTATGTGGTGAGATTGTATGCTCTAATTTCATAGTCTACAATAATGATGAAAAGACCTACCTACTTGGGCTTGAACTTGATTTTATGCTTCTTCTCAGTCGTGGTATTATTTTAGATTTATTTAAGGATAAGATCACCAAGTTCAAATTCTCTATATTTCACATGTTGATTGTAGTGGCCACAAATTTAATTTTGGTATGCTTAAAGATAGTTTAATATGGTCAAGCATTTCTTATCCAGTAACTCTAGCTCTTGCAAGTGAGCTACTCGATAGTCTTCATCATGTAGTACATGCTTCATAAAAATGCGTAATGAAGGTAACTCAACCTTAATAAGAAGAATGGCCTCAGTTCCATAAACAAGTGAGTATGGACTGACACCTATAGGAGTATGATTATTGGTATAATATGCCTATATGGGTGGAATGCTAATTTGCCTAGCATCATTGAAAATCCTTTTAAATTTGTTAGATGGTTATGTTTAGCCGTTACCTTGTGGATAATATGCCATGAAAAAAATTTGTTTAATTTTTTACTTAGCACATAGTAATTTGACATCCTTATTCTTGAATGATCCATCATTATTAGATATAATGTTGGAGGGGATACCATAATGAAAAATGAGATGGTTAAATATATATTTAGAAATTTTATTTCCAATCATGTAAGTGAGGGGTATAGATTCAAACCACTTAGTGAAATATTTTGTGGTGATAAGGATATGTTTATGGCCATTAGATGAGGTGGGGTATATCTTCCTAATGTGATTCAGGCCCCATGTAGAAAATGCCCATGGTGTCTGCATTAGTTTTAAAGTCTTGGCTAAGGCATGCATAAAATTAACATGATATTGACATTTAATGCATCCTTTGATATATGCATCTACATATGCATCCATATTGGCCAATAATACCTAGTAAACAATATATTTTTGGATAGGATAGCTCTGCTAGTGTGGGCTTCACATACTCCTTTGTGAACTTCCTATAACACTAATGTAAATTCTATCAAATTTAAACAACAAAGTAGAGTTCCATCAAAACTATGGTGGTATAGGGTTGGTCTGAGTATGGTATAATATGTGTCTTTATGGATAAAGGATTTAGATTGTTTAAGGGATAAGTCTAGTGTCATAATTTGGTCATGAAGATAGGCATATAGGTCTAAATACAAAGTAGAGTTGGGATCAATAATATCACAAAACATTATGATGGTTGATGGTTCATGAGTTGGCACTAGTATATTTTCAATGAGAAACTAGTATTCATTGCCTATATCTATATGTTGAATAAAAAATCCAATGGTAGCCAAGGCATCTGATGTTTTTTTATTGGTCCTTAATATATGTTTGAATTGTACATCAACAATAGTTTCTTGAGAGTGTTGACCATGGCCTTATATGGTACCAACTTATCATCTTTGGTTTGAAATTCATATATAACCTGATTGATGATCAACTATGAATCACCATAAACCTTTAGATGATCTATGTTACATTATATTACCTATTGAATCCCTATAACAAGTGCTTCATATTCAGCCATGTTTTTGGTATAATAAAAGTTGATTCTGAATGATTTAAGGATTAGATCATGTTAGTGCCTAAAATTACACTAAAGCAATTGAGCCCTTGTCAAGTATGAATGCCTAAGTTTCTTACCCAATTCTAGTTTCATATCTAATGCCCATGGTCCATTTTATTTATTAGTGTGGTCTGAGTAATGTTTGGTCCCTTTGTTATACGTTTAGCATAAAAGTCCCAAGTCCTCTTCTTATTTATCAATACCTCAAAACCTTAGGATAAATCCTTTGTCCTAAGACTTTATGTCCTAAGCTTGAACTTGGAACTTTTCCTTATCCAATTTGATCCAATCATGGTTGAGCAGATAGACCACAATCAGACAATATGCATCCCCATGGAGTAGATTGATCAAATGATGTGGGAGTAGTGTTGAATCATCAAAAGATCCAAGAACCCCATGGGAGTGACAAGTGCCACCATATCAATGGGTTACCTAATTATCCAATGGCATGCAAGGGTCAATAAAGTCAAATAAAGTTGGGGCAGAGAGTGGGTTTCCAGATATGTCAAATATTGGTTCTAAAGTGGGACTTGATAATTGGACAATGCATAAATCCCATTTGTGACTATAGGAAAAATATATTACATGTTTGTATCATGTATAAAATACAAAGGGGCTTATATTCATATAATTAATTACCTCTATGCATATCTCAGGTAAATCCTATGTGATGGGGAATTTTAAAAGAATGAAAAGCCTATGTTTAGTGCATTATAATTTAAAATAGCTTTACTAAACCCTTATGTGCTCATTTTAGAATTTACTAGAGGAACTTCCTAGGGGGATATAAGTGTCAATTGAATAAATTTCAAGTTGCCAAGTGAGTTAAAAATTTCCCCAATACGTCAAAAGTGAAAATAATGCATAATAAAATATGAAGGAAATCATAAAAGGGAAAATTTGCACAAAGTCAAATGTGAAGATTGATAGATGTGGAAAAGGAAACTTTGTAAAGTGCAAATATGTGAAAAAGTAGATTAAACCCAAAAGGGTAAAAAAGTTATTTTAACCTAAGTTTGGAATTTTTCATCTACTTCATTTGTCTAAGCTCCTTCATTAGGAGGGATATTCTAGGTCTGTAAGACCAAGGTGGGCCACTCCAAATAAGATCATTCAAGGGGCCATGGATCAAGAATATTTTCTAGTCATCATTACAAGATTAGGTTGTTCTATGGTATGCATGAGGGAGAGAGTAGCTGTCTAGAAATATTAAGTTGACCAAGCAAGTGATCAGGGTGATCCTTAGGTAGTTACACATAAAGAAAAATGGTTTGTTTGCCTGCACCATGAATATTCTACTTCCACTTCGTTTAAAGGAATCTCCAGTCAATAAATCAAATATTTTTTTACATAATATTTATCATTACCTATATAGGTATTTAGATATGTGATTTTATTACAAATAGATGAAGATTTTAGGTGTGGTGAGGGAATATTTTCCAGTTAGAAGCATCTCGGTGGATTTGGGGCTGCTCTGTAATTTTGAAATTTGTTACCCATAGTCCTATGATTAGAATGTATAAATAAAAGGATTGTTTTCTATTTCAAGGTTGTTGTTGGTCACTATTTTAGGTGTCCACTTTATGTAAGCCTGGGTTTTGCATAATTTTTCCTAGGATCAATTATTGTGTGTAGATTTTGTCTCCCTTGCTAAGGTGGTTGTAGTTGTATAACCATTAGAATGTTTTATATCATGTTTATATGTCTCCCTTGTCAAAAGGGTAAACTCACCATGCTTTTCCCCTTTGCATAATTTTGAATAATTGATGTGTGTAAATTCTCTTTTCAAAATTAATGAAAATGATTGTGGTTTTTTTCTCTTTCTTGTTGATGAAGTGTAGCAATATGTCTTAAAAATCTTGATGATGAGATCTTGATGTTTAATTGTCAAAGACCTTGAAGTGAGATGACTACCTTTACATCATGGCTGAGTACTACTATTGTTGAACAATTTTGAAGTGCAATTGAGAAGGTAAGTGTCCCAACTCCTAAATTTTCTTGTGACATTAATATGGAACAAACATATAAATTTCCCATTCATGATTTCAATTTCTTATGTTTCATGATGATCAAGAAATATGATGGGGGATTTTTTTTATTTGAGGACAAGTAGCTACTAATTAATGCATTAATTACCTGAAAGGAGTATCACTTGAGAAGTAAATATCAGGATACTACTCCTAAAAATACTACCCCTATAGATCCAAAGGTAGGGGATTAAAATAAGGATGGTAAGAAAAATACAATAGTCCATAAGGCTTCCAAACTAGTGCCCATTTCTCAATTTGCCAAGCCTAGAGTTGTTCTAGCCAAGGATAGAGTACCCTTGTTGTCTAGTATCCCTAAGGGTGATAATGATGCAAAAACTAATCTACATTTAAAGGCTACTATTAAAATTATTAATCCATCCCAACCTACTCTACTTCAGACCTTAGTGACTATACTCTAGCTAAAGGTGCTATCACACTTCCACCAAATACTCATCTTCCTTAGTATAGAATATGTGATATGGCCCAAGTATTGAACCAAACAAAAGTCGCTATGCCACTTATTGAATTATTAAGAATAATTGAACATAGGAAGAGGGAATTTTAATACTTGGAATTTGGTGAGAATTCATCTATGAATGAAATTGAGTTGCCCCAAATGTCCCCATAGAGTGATGAAGAATTAGAAGAAGTTGTTGAATCTATTTCAGAGGTCTATTTGGGGACTACATTAGTGGAGAGTCAATTGAATGTGGATCCATTTTATATAACATTTTTGATCAATGGTCTAATTATTCACAACTATATGTTTGACTCTAGAGCTTCCTATAATGTGATGACCCAAGGTGTCTGAAATGAAATCAAAGTTAAAATTACATCAACCTTTGGCAAGTGTTATGTCATGGACTCATGAGAGGTTCTAGTTGTTAGATAGGTCAAGGGGTTGGTTATACAATTTTTAGTTCATCTTGGAAAGTATTCAAACATGGATGTGGTAATTGTAGACTATCTACATAAGTGGGGGATGTTGTCACATAAATGGGCCACTATCATGGGTAGAAGTGTGCAGATGGATCTTTCCTATGCCACCATTCCACTAAAGGGTAAGATGGCCAAGCTTTATAGAGAGCTAAAGATGCTACATGTAATTAAAGATCTAAAACATGATCTTAATGAAGTGTTTTACATAGATGTTGAGCTTGGTAACTTTATTAGAAACAATGATACTAGTGAAAAACCTACTGTTCTTAATGTTGAACATGACAAAGAAAGTGCGGTTTGGAAAATGTGCTTTGATGGGGCTTGCTCCAATCTTGGAAATAGAGCTAGGGTTATTTTATATACCCCCCATGGTAAATGTTTTATGTTTTATTTTTAGTTGTCCTTTGAGTGCACAAATAGTACTATTGAGTATGAGGCACTCTTGCTTGGTTTAAGGATTACATGTGAATATGGAATTAAAAGTTTGATTATCAAGGGTGATTATAAGCTAGTGGTAAAGCAAGTCCATAATGATTTTACCACTAAAATAAAAGGTTAAAATAATATTAGAATGTTTTTTAAAATTTGCTTGAATTCTTTGATGCATTTGACATTTTGTAATATGATAACAATTTTAACCAAGAAGATAATAAACTTACAGGTCTAGGTGATAAATTTGACATTAAAAATACAAGCCCTCATTATCAGTATTAAATGGAGGTGCTTGTCAGTACTTTAGTCCTAGATAATCTTCATCATTAGTAGGTGTTTGAAGATGATGATCAGATTAGAAGGTTTCTAAATTATGAGGTTGAGTTCCATGATCAAGTCATAGACTTGGAATATATGGTTTAGGTTTGTGATGGAAAAGAAACCCTATTTGTGAAGGACATTATTCAACTAAAGACAAACATGCTCCCAAGGGGATTGGTAAGTCTAGAGTCATATTTTAATGGATCTGATAGAATCAAATCAAGAGACTCATTTATCTCAAAAGATGTGACTGAGTGCAATTTGGGTTCTCATGAGAATCCAAGAAAGGTTTGGCTAGGTACTCACTTGATTGTAGCTAAGAAATAAGGTTATATACAATTATTAAAGAAGTACCAATATTACTTAGCATGGTTATATTCTAAGTTGAAAGTTTATAATGAAGAATTGTTTCAATATTTTATCCCATTATAGCCTAATAACAAGCCATTCATATAAAATAGAGACCTATCAAACCCATCTTAGATACCAAAATGAGGGATGAATTAAAGAAGCTAAGGGATGGTGGTATCATTCATCCCATAAATTCTTCATCATGGGTGGTGAATTTAGTCTCTATGTGGAAGAAAAATGGTGACATCCACATGCATGTGGATTTATAAAATTTGAACAAAGTTTATTTAAAAGACAATTATCCCCTGTCCAATATGGAAAACCTACTACAAAGTGTCACTAGATCAGAAATGTTGTCCACATTAGATGGCTTCTCAAGTTACAACCGATTGATGGTGAAAGAATATGAGAGGCCCAAGACTGCATTCACTATGCCTTAGGGTGTATATAGGATTACATAACATGATTAGTCAAACATTAGTCCAATAAATCAAAGGAAGAATGCATAAGAACAAATTAAATTAAGCCTATCTATTCATGTAGAAATTACAAAGGATAATAAGAAACAAATGAAAGAAATCAACATCATATTACCTTCCCAAATGGATTCACCATACTAATGTGACTCAAAATCATGTTCTCCCTTGATCAATAGCTCTTTTCTTTAACAACAATGGTGGCCAACTCCTCCAATGTCTCAAGAACTCCTTGTAAAACCTGAGCTCATGATTTGGAATCACTAAACTAGACTATAAATGAAGCTTGCATACAAAATCAATGATCAAATGCAAATGATTATGGAGATAATTCAACATAATTCCACCTATAGTTATCACTCTCTTTGGTACTTGGAAGAGTGACTAGACCTTTTGGCTTCATCCCCAGGTAAGGTACATGGGTTGAGTGTGAGGGTTAAGAACCCAATCATATTCTTCCCATACTTTTCTATTTTTCATCATAAGTTTCATCTCCTCTTCAGTGAGGAGATATAACTAATTCTACCCATTAGATTCAAGATGATCAGCTACTAAAGTATCCTTGGCAAGGTCCTCTTCAAGATTTAATTAGTGTAGAGGTGGGGTGTCCAACCTCAAGTATAATTATTCTAAGTCCTCTAAAAAGGACATCTCCTCATGATCAATGGAAAAATCATAGAGGTAACTTTCATCTCTACCATCTATTTACAAGAAATCATGTTGATTACTCACCTCTTTCTCTTGGTCAAAATCTTGGCAAGGTTCTTAGTTTACTAAAGTTTTATCCTCTTCATCTTCAATGAAGAGTGACAATTCATCAATACATTCAAGTATAAGATATTATTATATTGGTACTTCTTGAATCACATTACCTTCTTCACTTAGAACATTAGCCTATTGTCTTATCACCTTATCCAAGCCTACAACATTAAGTTATTCCATTTCACCTAAGAACTCCAAGTATAGGTGTTGCCACTAATCTTACAATGGATTTTTGACCTCAGTATCAATAGCATTATCATGAAAGATGTCATCTATTTGATCTCTTAGGGAAGGATTAACTTGTGTTTCATTTACATTACCTCCAATATTATGATATTACAATTTCCCCGTATCTTCTAAGTTCTTCTCATGTCCAACTTTAGATCCATTAGATTGGATAGGAGTTTCAATCTAAATCTCTTCCTCATATACAATAGAAGTGTCTTCTCCAACATGCTCTTGAGACTTAGTTACAACTACCACATGGTCAAGATCTCGGATGATTGCCCCTTCATTGATTAGTTTTGATAGTTTATCCACCATACTTGGGTACTCAAGTTATGATTTTGATGAATTTGAATGATCTTCAAGAGAGGAGAGGGTGGATGGGTAGTGTATTTCTTTAGTCTTCTTGATAGTTTTAAGGGTGTTCTCCCAACTCAGGATTTTGGGAGTGTCACGATTGAAGACAACATCCTTTCTCTTGAAGACTTTGTTTACCTTGTCACTTTGTGATGTGATTGGATGTTCTTGAATTTCTATATTATGAAGGACTAAGAATGTGTTTGGATAACTTGAGAGGCTCTTTTAAATGTATTTCATACCTTCTCTTCAATCTATATTCTCCCTTTCAAGGGTAGGTATGATAAATTTTGGGTACTTGGCCCATGAAGGCTTCCATGTTGGGATTATTTTAGGATATTTAGTAGGCATAGGACCTTGGACATAAATATATTTCTTTGTATAGTGATGGTGAAGTTAATCTACATTTGAGGTGGTTGGAGTGTATGGTTGAATGTGAAATTTAGAGAGTGACTTAGACCTAATTTTCACCCCTACACCATGCTCAAATTTATAGATCATATGAGACAAGTAATTAAACAAGAACCCCCCAAACTTAGCCATAAAATCACTAGCCAAATATAAGGCAAAACAAGGCAATAATTTTTTTACAATAAGGTCCTACAGAACTAAAATCTTGGGGTAGCAATGGAGGGTGAGTTTGTTAAGCACAAAATATACTGAGAGGGGGGGTGAATTAGTATATTATATATCTTTTAATTAATATAATTTATTTTCTTCAACCACTTAATCACACATTCAAGATATGTAATAAAACTAAAATAGTAATATGCACCACACGAGAGAGAGAGAGAGAGAGAGAGAGAGAGAGAGAGAGAGCATATTTTTATATGGAAACCTAAAGTGGGAAAAACCATAGAAAATAATCTCAAGCATATGAATGAGTACCAACTTAGATTACAAATTTTGCAAGCACAAACTTGTAGGAGCACCAACTTAGAACTCTACAATATCTCCTAATTTTCTCTCTTTGAAAATAAATATAAACAATGAACACTCTTGCATATTACAAATGGCTTCTCAATCCTTTATTTATAGCTTACAAAATGACCTTTGGAGTTCACCCTTTGTGACCCTTCTATCCTCATGGAAAATGGCACCAAACTTGCATAAACCTTCACATCCTTGCATTTATAAAGTCATATGGTGACCCTTCATAAGAAAATATGTCCTTTCCTATTTTGTCTTTATCTTGGTGACTTTTTCTATTCCTCAAAGTGTCCCTTCATGGAAAATGTGTCATACCCTCTTTTGTCTTCACATGGTGACTCTTGGAATTCCTTAAGATGACTCTTCATGAGAAAATGAATCCCATTCCTCTTTTGTCTTTACCTTGACTCTTTGACTTCTCCATGGGCCCTCTTTTGAATTGTATGCAACCAAAAATATATTCATTAATATTAAATAAATGTTAACACACATTAGCCAAGATATGAATATTAAAAACACCATTAAATGTAATGGAGCCTTTATCACCAATAATGATAGACCTTTGACATCAATGACAATATTTCCAATAATTTCCCCCTTTGTCAGTGATGGCAACCTCAAACTAAAACTACCACATCCTAAAACCTACACATTCTACCATCTAAAAAATATACAGTAACTCCCCCTTATTGTATCAATATATACCTATTCCCTATACCTATTTTTACACTTGTACCTATTTCTATTATTCTCCCCCTTTGACATCAACGAAAAAGGGCCTACCTAGAGGTAACACTTAGTTCCCCCTCAATTGATGCTAAACCTCAATGGTAGGAAGTAAAATAAATTACTCCAAAATTCTCTCACAAATACTCAAATGTGTCTTTTGGTAGTGCCTTTGTGAAAATATCTACAATATGCTCTATAGTACTAATGTATTCCATCTTAACCTATTGATCTACAACCTACTCTCTTAAGAATTGATATCTAATGGTAATATGTTTTGTTCTTGAATGCATCAATGGGTTCTTTAAAATATTAATAACACTTGTGTTGTTATAAAAAATAGAAATAGGTTCATCATATTTTACCTTGATATATTCCAAAGTTTGATTCATCCAAAGAACTTTAGTAAAACATAATACCACTGCAATATATTATGCTTTAGTTGTAGAAAGTGATACTAAATTATACTTCTTGGTTAGCCATGATACTAAGCTATCACCAAGGAATAAATCTCCTCCATTTATATTATTTCTATCATCCAAGATGTTAGGATCTTACAGATACAATTCATTACTTTTGTGTAAGCAACTAAACACAGAATTAAACCAAAATAATAAGTAACTAGAAATCAGAATCAGCAAAGAATAAGAGATACAAGAAACAATGAAAAATTGTATTAAACTCTTCCAAAAGGAAATATAATTGAATAAATCTCTCTTTCTTCCACACCTCTCAGATGTACAGATCTCTTTCCCTCAAGAGTTCTCTCTCACAATTACAAACACAATTCAGCTACATGAATTGTCTACCCTTTTTCTCATACACAAGCTATGAAGATCTATCCCTATTATATAGAATTAGGGATCATGAGATATGCATTCTCCACCATTAGATACACCTCTTAATCAAAGGTTTAAATCAATCCTGCCAAAAATAGAAATGAAGACTCAATACTAACAGTTAAACTTATCATGCAAAGAATTTGTTCATCCACAAAAATAGACTTCTGGAATGCACAGGTGACCGACGTTGGTCCCTATCTACCTGCATATGATTGACGTTAGCCGATCTATAACTGATGTTAGCATCCTCCAGTCGATCCCTGATTGACATCGGTGATTGTGTAAATACAACAACCTTGCATTTGCTTATTTGGTGAAGCTTTTAACTCCACACCTCAACAATCTCCCACTTGGAGATAAACAACTACACCTGTACCTATATAGCAACATCCTCTAGCTTGTTTCTCCATCTTCAAGCTCAATCTTGAAGACCTAAAAAAGTTGAATGAAGATTCAAATTCTCTTTTGTTACTGGCTTTGTTAACATATCAATAGGGTTCTTATCTGTATGGATCTTTTCTAGCTTCAACTCACCATCCTCCAATACCTGTCTAATGAAGTGGTACCTAAGTTGTATATGTTTGGTTCTTAAATGAAAGGCTAAATTCTTTGCCAAATGAATTGCACTTTGACTGTCACTATACAATTTTCAACTCTCTTGCTCCTTTCCCAACTCTTCCATGAATCGAGTCATCCATATCATCTCCTTGCTAGCCTCTGTGACTGCAATGTATTCTGCCTCTGTAGTAGACAAGGCAACAACCTTTTGCAACTTTGAAATCCAGCTAACCGCCATTCCACCAACAATGAAAACATAACCTGTGGTGCTTCTCCTACCATCCAAGTCACCTGCTATATCTGCATCTACATACCCCTATAGAGAAGTGTTTGACCCTCCATAGCATAAATGCCTATTGTTTGTCCCTCTCAGATATCTAAGAATCCATTGAACTGCTTTCCAGTGTTCCTTTCCTAGATTGACCATAAACTTGCTGACAACTCCCACTACTTGGGCAATATCAGGTCTAGTACATATCATTACATACATCAAGCTCCCAATTAATGAATCATATGGAACTCTACTCATGTATTCCACTTCATCATGTGATTTAGGACACTATTCTTTTCTCAACTTAAAGTGTCCAGCCATAGGTGTGCTTAATGGTTTTGTATCCTACATATTGAACCTCTCCAACAGCTTGTTCACATAATCCTCTTGAGACAAAATCAAACTGTGATTTTTCTTGTCTCTCTTAATACTCATGCTAAGGATTTTCTTTGCTGCTCCTAAATCCTTCATGGTAAATGTGTGAGCTAATTTTACCTTAAGCTTAGTAATTTCCTGCATGTGCGAACCTACAACAAGCATATCATCTACATACAGTAACAAGATAATATATCTACCATTATCCAATCTCTTAAAATAAACACAATGGTCAGATTGACATCTACTAAAGCCATGCTCTATCATAAACCTATCAAATCTCAAATACCATTGTCTTGGAGCTTGTTTAAGACCATATAAGCTTTTCTTCAACCTACACACAAGCTTCTCCTTACCTTTGACCTCAAAACCTTTCGGCTGATCCATATATATTTCTTCATCCAAATCTCCATGAAGAAATGTTGTCTTAACATCAAGCTGCTCAAGATGCAAATCCTCAATAGCAACTAAAAACAATATAGTCTTAATAGAAGTCATTTTTACTACAGGAGAAAAAATTTCACCAAAATCAATACCTAGTTTCTATGCAAATCCCTTTACTACCAACCTAGCCTTATGTCTCATTTGTCCATTCTCACCTTCCTTTAACCTATAAACCCATTTGTTTTTTAGTGCTCTCTTTCCAGCTGGTAACTCAACTAAATCCCATGTTTGGTTCTCTTTTAAGGAATCAATTTCCTCTTTCATGCCAAGCTCCCACTGTTTCTGGGATTCTACCTGCATTGCCTCATCAAAACTCTCTAGTTATCCACTATCAGTGAGCAACAAGTAGAATAAAGAAGGATGATATCAAATTGGAGGTTTACTTACCCTTTCTGACCTCTTCATGGGCATATGAGACTCATTCACTACTTTTTGTCTACCCAAATTCTCTGTTAGTGACCGATCTCAGTCATCTCTGGGTCTATACTTGACCGACGTCGATTCCACCTGACCAACATCAGTTCCTGTGTGATCAACATCGGTTACTATATGACCAATGTCAGTTCTTTCCTGACCAATGTCAGTGTCTATGTTTTCCTATAAGTGATTATTCTTTCCCATCATCTCATTTTGGATCATCACCTCATCCAAATCAACATTGCCCTACTCAAAATTATTTAGCTTCTTGAGCTAATCACTGTACATCACCTTTTTATTGAAAATAACATCACGTCTTCTAATAATTTTTTTAGTTCCTAGATTCCACAACTAGAATCCAAAATCTCTAGATCCATAACCAATAAAAGTGTACCTCATAGATTTAGCATCTAGCTTCTTTCTATTTTCTTTATCAATGTGCACAAAAGCTTTAGAACCAAAAACTTTGAGAAATGAAAGATCTACCTTTTTACCTATCCAAAGATCTTCTAGAATTCCACCATCCAGAGTAGTAGAAGGTCCTCTGTTAATCAGGTAAACTGTAGTATCTACAGCTTTTGCCCAAAACTATAAGGGCAAACCAACATGTAACCTCATACTTTGTGCACGCTCCATTATTGTTCTATTCATCCTTTCAGCAACTCCATTTTGTTGAGGTGTCCTTAGAACCATCCTTTCCCTACGTATTCCACTCATAGAATAGTAACTTTTGAATTTATTGTTGTAGTACGCACCACCATTGTCAGATCTAAGGCACATCAATCTCAAACCTGTTTCATTCTCAACCAAAGCTTTCCATTTCTTAAATGTATCAGAAACATCAGATTTCTTCCTTATGCAATAAACTCATACCTTTCTTGTAGCATCATCAATGAAAGAAACATAATACTGTGATCCTCCAATAGAAGCTACCTAAGCTGGTCCCCACACGTTTGTGTGAACAAGCTCTAACTTGTGCTTCTTCTTTGTTGACCCAGTTTTGAGAAATCTCACTCTATTCTGTTTTCCAAAAATACAATGCTCATAGAAATCTAGATCTATGCTTTTCAAATTTGAAAGCTTACCTTTTGACTTAAGAACACTCATTCCCTTCTCACTCATGTGGCCAAGCCTACAGTGCCACAACTTTGCATCTACATTTGAAGTAGATAAAATAGAAGGAGAATAGTCAGTAATACAATTACATAAATAGAGAGTACCTACTCTCTTACCTCTGGCTAATACAAGTGCACCCTTGGAAACCTTCCAAGATTCAGCTATGAGAGTTACTATGCAACCCTCATCCCCCAAATTTTTTTTAGAAATTAGATTCCTCTTCAGGATGGGTACATGCATGACATCCTTCAACACCCATGTGTTGCCATTCTGCAATTTCAGCTGCACTTTTCCTTTGCCAACAATTTCACAAGGCTCATCATCCCCTAAATAAACTATTACAAAATCTCCCTGGACATAATCATTGAAATATTCTCTATTTGGGGTTGCATGGAAAGAGGCACCAAAATCTAAAACCCAAGATTCTATTTTATTATCCAAATAAAATATAAGAGCATCTTGTGCAACAATATCTACAACTTTTGCTTCTTCATTACCTTCATGTTGATTTTCTTCTTTAACCTTCAACCAACAGTCTTTCTTTGCATGCCCTTTCTTTCCACAATTCCAGTAGGTTATTTTTCTTCTATTTATATATTTGGATGTACCTCTCATCTTTGACTTAGATCTTGATCTCCCTTGCTTGCGCTTCTCTTTAATACTTAAAGCATTACCTAATGTTTCCTCTATGCTTTTCCTATGAATTTATTAATTCAAGATTACACTAACAACATCATCTACTTTCAAGATATTTGTAGTAGATACAGTATTAATAACTGACATTACCAATCTATGCCAAATTTTAGGTAAAGAGCATAAAATTAAGAGAGCCTTAATTTCATCATCAAAAACTATTTTGACTGAATTTAACTGATTTACTATTGCATGGAAATCATTAAGATGATTAGATACAGATCCACCTTCCTGCATTTGCAAATTAAATAATTGCTTCATAAGATTTACCTTATTTGAAATTGAGGGCTTTTCATATAAATTTTCCAAAGTATCCATTAACTCTACCATTGTCTTTGCCTGTGACAAGTTGGAAATCACAGAAGATGCCAGGCTCAACCTTATGGATCCCAGAGCCTTTCTATCAAGAACATTCCATTCTTCATCTTGCATATTTGTGAGCTTGCTTGAAACCCCACCCAATGGTAAGTATAGATCTTTGTGATATAGATAATCTTCTATTTGCATCCTCCATAATTGATAATTCTTGCCGTTAAACTTCTCCATTCTTAGTTTACTTTCTTCTGCCATTGCTATACTCCCACTCAAACAGAAACCCCTGTGAGTGACCTGTAATAAACACACACTAAATAGATCTGAAACCACTTGTTAGTGAACCCAAGCTCTGATACCACTTGTTAGGATCTTACAGATACAATTGATTACTTTTGTGTAAGCAACTAAACACAAAATTAAACCAGAATAATAAGTAACTAGAAATCAGAATTAGCAAAGAATAAGAGATACAAGAAACAATGAAAACTTGTATTAAACTCTTATAGAAGGAAATACAATTGAAGAAATCTCTCTTTCTTCCACACCTCTCAGATGTACAGATCTCTTTCCCTCAAGAGTTCTCTCTCACAATTACAAACACAATTCAGCTACTTGAATTGTCTACCCTTTTTCTCATACACAAGCTATGAAGATCTATCCCTATTATATAGAATTAGGGATCATGACCTATGCATTCTCCACCATTAGATACACCTCTTAATCTAAGGTTCAAATAAGTCCTGCCAAAAATAGAAACATGGACTCAATACTAATAGTTAAACTTATCGTGCAAACAATCTATTCATCCACAAAAATAGACTTCTAGAATGCATAGGTGACCGATGTCGGTCCCTATCTACTTGCATATGATTGATGTAAACTAATCTATAACCAACATTGACATCCTCCAGTTGATCTCTGATTGACATTGGCAACTGTGTAAATACAACAACCTTGCATTTGCTCATTTGGTGAAGCTTTTAGCTCAACACCTCAACACAAGAAACTTGCCCAATCTGAATCTGTATAAGTAACCAAAGTGAAATCTCTACCTATGGGCTACCACAATCCATAATATAGTGTCCCCTTAATATATCTAAATATTCTTTTTACCAACTGAACATGACTATATTTTGGAGCTGACTAATATCTTGCAACCATACCTATTACATGCATGATGTCTGACCTTGATGATGTCAAGTATAAAAGACTACCAATCATAGATCTATACAAATATTGATATTCAATAGGTGAATTTTCATCCTTACTTTATTTCCTATACACATTGGTGTGCCAACTGGTGCACAATCCTCAAAACCAAATTTATTCAACAGTTCCTTGGCATATTTATTTTAAGCTATGAAAATTTCTTTTTTATTGAAATATTTGTAATCCTAAGAAAAATGACAATTCTCCAAGCATAGACATCTCAAATTCTTTTTACATATTATCAAAAAAAATTGTCATCTTTTCAATGTTTCTTCCAAAAATGATGTCATCAACACATACCACAACAATAAATTGATGCTCACCATCTATTTTGATGTAAAGATTATTGTCAGTAAATCCTCTCTTGAAACCTTGATCCTATAGGTACTTATCAGGTCTTTCATACCAAGCACTAGGACCTTGTTTCAATCCATAGAGTACTTTCTTCAATCTACATACATGGCTACTAATATTTGAGAGAACAAATCCCTCAGGTTAATCAATGTAGACCTTTTCTTCTAGATTCTCATTTAGGAAGGTAGATTTGACATACATCTAAAATACTTTGAAATTTTTAAATACTGCATATGCAGGAAACATTCTAATAGCCTCTAGCCTTTCTACTGGTACACAATTTTCTTCAAAATCTATTCCCTCAATCTGATCATATCCTTTACATACTAATCTTGCTTTATTCCTGGTCACTTCTCCATTTTTATTCAACTTATTTCTATAAACCCATTTTATTCCTATCACATTGTGATCTTTTGGTCTAGGCACTAATTCTCAAGTATCATTATTTTCTATTTGATTTAATTCTTCATCCATTGATTTAACCCAATGCTTATCATGTCTAGTTTCTAAAAAAGTTCTAAGCTGAATTTTGGATAACAAAGAGAAATTAACTTGCTCAGATTCACTTACCATCATTATTTAAGTGTGAATTCCTTCATTTATGTCCCCAATAATGTCACTTTTACTATGATTTCTCTAGACATATTTAGATGGAATTTTGGTGTCCTTTTTCTCTTTCTTCTCATCTTCATCTATTTTTTAAAAATCTTCCTCTTCAATGATTTCAGGAATGTCTACTGGATCATTGATTCTTTGTGTTCCATCTTATTCTATCTTGACACTTGCATTTTCAAAAAAAATATTGGTTATTTTTTTATAACATTTATAAGCTTTAATTTTTCAAGTATAACCAATAAATATACCTTTATCTACTCTAGATTCAAACTTACCAAGTTTTTCATTGGTTTTCTTTATGAAGTCTCTGCTATCAAAAACTCTGAAATAATCAACTGTTACTGGTTTGTCTTTCCATAGCTCATAAGGAGTCTCATCACTATTCACTCTCAATAATGCTATGTTTTGAATATGCATTACTATAAAAACTACCTCTCTCTAATATTTATCTAGTATCTTGGATTCATTTAGCATTATTCTCACCTTCTCCTAAACTATTCTATTTCTCTACTTAACTACTCCATTTTGATGTGGAGTTTTGGCCACTAAATAATGTCTTTTTATTCCATGGTCTTCAAAAAAATAAATAAACTAATCTGACATGAATTCTCCTCCTCGATTTGATCTTAGACACTTAATCTTCAAACTAGTTTCATTCTTGACTAATGTTTTAAAATATTTGAAAGCTTTTGATTTTTTCCTTAAAAATATTACCCAAGTCATATGTGAAAAATCATCAATAAGCAACATGAAATATTTCTCAGCTTGAGTACTTTGAGTTCTCATATGTCCACATAGATCAGTGTGAACAAGCTCTAGCATCTGAGTGGTTAAGTACTCTTTTATTTTAAACTACCTTCTAGCTTGCTTCCCATGCTGACAAGGTTCACAAAGCATGTCAGATGGCTTTGTAATCTTTGAAATATTTTTGACTGCTTGTTTCTTGATAATGTTGACAAGATTTTAAAAATTTATGTGTCCCATTCTCCTATGCCATAGACAACTTTCTTTAATCTAACTCAAACAACATCTTTGACCTTGATGTCTGATAACATATATAAATTATTGCCTATTCTTTGAGCATCTATAACCAACACATCTAAATTTTTTCTCCTAATTTCAAAACTTTCTGCATAAAAATTTAGTGTGTTCCCTTGATAACACATTTGACTTACACTCAAAATATTATGCTTAAGACCTTTTACATACAAAACATTTTTAGTTTTAGTTCTACCATTATCCAAACTTAGTGTACCTTTTTTGATAATTTTGGTAGTATTATTATCTCTAAATTTCACTATGATACCATTGATTTTCTTCAAGGTTATGAACTTACTCTTGTCTCTTTTCATGTGCCTTAAACATCCACTATCAATAAGCCATGGCTTTTATTCATTTCTTGCATGCAAAGCTATCTTTACCAGCATAGATTTTTTAAGTTGTTTCTTCTACCATGAACCTGTCTAAACTTTCTTCTTAATGAATGGAGCCTTGAAACATTGGTCCTTATTAACTAACTCAAACATGCTTCTATAGTAGTAGGCTATGTGTCTAAAGTTTTTTTAAAAAAGTTGTGTCTTCTGCTTGACTCTACATGACTTTCCTTCTCCTTATTTCTAAAATGGTTAGCCCTTTTTTGACATTCTATTTTCTTATAACCATATCCATTACAATAAAAATAATACCATAAAAGTAAGAATCATTTGTGTATCTTTGACCTAATTACCTTTTATATCTTTGTTCCCTCTATCATTCTTTGTTTGAAATGTCCTCTATATTCTTAACTTATTCTTTTTTTATTTTCTATTTTATAAGAGCTTTAGCATAGCACTTTCCTTTTTCCTTGTTTGTGAAATTAGTGGTCTCCCCTTTCTCTTTTTTGAATCTAATACCTATCTTATCTGACATTGATCTTTGACTTTATAATATCTTATTCAACATATTAGTGCTATTCTCAAATTTTGAATCATTGGCTACTCTATCATTGATTGCTTTATTTGTTTTCTCAAGATCTACTTTTAAAGAAGTAATTTCAATAACATACCTTTCACATTCTTTACATACTTTTCCTCAGATCTTCTTCATTCTTCTTGGCTTCTTTAAAGTGTGCTTGTAAATCTTTAATTATTTCTTTTGGATCCTTTTTATTTTTCTCAATTTAGATTTTTAATCTTTGATTCTTCTTTTTAAGAGATTTTAAATATTTTAAGGCACAAATGAGTTCTCCTTCTAGATTTACTTCATCCTCATCTTGTTCTTCTTTTTTATTATCTATACTTTTTCTTACAGAGGCATCTTCATGTATGGCCATGAATATAATCTCTTATTCTTCTAAATCACTGACTCCACTATCTTCGGCTGAGCTAGGATCTTTAGAATATAAACTCTTCTTCTCGAATCACTTATTGAATTTTCCTTTGAAATTATTCTTATATGTAGACTTTTCTTCTTCATTTCCACCATTTCCCTTATTTGGGTATTTAAAAAAAATGTCCAATCTTTCCATAATTAAAACATTTAAATGTAATTTTCCCTGATATTTACTTGTACCCCTTTTCAAATTATGAATGAATAGAGCTCTATTATCATCTTCATCATCACTAGAACTGTCACTTGATTCTTGAATCTTAGTCTTCTCTTTCTTTGATGTCTTGAAAGTAGCTTCTCTCTTTGATGGTTTCTCTTATTTGGTCCATATCTCATATGCCATAAGAATACCATGTAGCTCATCTATCTTTAGCTTCAATAAATCCTTCATCTCTTCAATTACTAAAGATTTTACATCATATCTCAATGGTAGAGATCTCAAAACCTTTTGTACCAAAATTGATTCTTATAAATTTTTTCCAAGACCTTTAATCTGATTAACTATTTAATCAACCCACAAAAGATAACTTGTTATATTTTATTCCTCTTCCATCTTAAAACTCTCAAATAGTTTTTTGAAAGTTTGAAGCTTAGCTTGCTAAACCTTTCCATCACCTTTGTAAATATTTTTAAGTTTTACCTGAGTTTCATGAGCATATTTACATTGCATAACTTTTTAAAAAAAATTATTCACATAAACCACATAAAATATCATTTAAAGCTTTAGCATTATTTTCACTTGCCTTCTTTTCTACTGAAGTAGTTACAAGTGTTTGTGGCTCTTCATATTCCTCCACCACTTCTTGCCAAATGTCAAATCCAAGGGCCATCAAATAAGTATTCATCCTTATGCTCTAAAAAGCATAATTTGTCCCATCAAAAAAATGTGCCTTATTTTTAGAAAAACCTTCATGTGATCCATATATCATGCTTTCTCAATCTACCTTCAAGTTGTAAAACCCTTTCTAAAGGAACTTACTCTGATACCAATTGTTAAGCATAAAATATACTAAGAGGGCAGGTGAATCATTATATTATATATCTTTTAATTAATATGATTTATTTTCTTTAACCACTTAATCACACATTTAAGATATGAAATAAAAATAAAACAATAATATGCACCACACAAGAGAGAGAGAGAGAGAGAGAGAGAGAGAGACCAAATTTTTATGTAGAAACCCAAAGTGGGGAGAACCACGAAGAACAATATAAAGTATATGAATGAGCACCAACTCATTACAAAGTTTATGACCACCAATTTGTAGGAGCACCAACCCCTTTGTCGATCACCAACACAAAAACTATTTGTGAGCACCAACCCATAGGAGCACCAACTCCTTTTGTGTACAAATTACAACTATCTCTCAATGTTGCTTACTCAAAAAATGATAGAAATCTATAATATCTCCTACTTTTCTCTCTTTGAAAATAAATATAAACCATGCACACTCTTGCATATTAAAAATGGATTCTCAATCCTTTGTTTATATCTTACCAAATGACCTTTGGCATTCACCCTTTATGACCCTTCAATCCTCATGGAAAATTGAACCAAACTTGCATGACCCTTCATATCCTTGCATTTGAAAATTCATATGGTGATCCTTCGTAAGCAAATGTGTCCTTTCCTATTTTATCATTATCTTGGTGACTTTTCATATTCCTCAAAGTGTCCCTTCATTGAAAAAAGAGACATATTCTCTTTTGTCTTCACATGGTGACTCTTAGAATTCTTCAGGATGAATCTTCACAAGAAAATGCATCCCATTCCTTTTTTGTCTTTACCCCATGACTCTTTGACTTCTCCTAGGAACTCTTTTGATTTATATGAAACTAAAACTATATTCATTAATATGAAATAAATATTAACACACATTAGCCAAGATATGAATATTAAAAACACCATTAAATGCAATGGGGACTTTATCACCAATAATGTTAGACCTTTGACATCAATGATAATATTTCCAACAGAGTTGTAGATATTTGACAATGCCAAAAGTTCTCATAGGAGATCCATTCCACTATAACTTAAGATCAAATAGATGTTCACACAATAGGTTCAAATTATTTACCACCAACTTAGGGATAATTGAATGACTTGTCTTATCATTAAATAAATATTTATGGACTAAGAAATCTCCTATAATTACAGCGGAAAGAAAAAGAGAAGGAGTAAGTAAATTATCTAGTTGTTTTTAGATTATAGGGGTATTTTGATGAGGAATAATGGCTTGAACTTTAACCCTTTTTTTTCTAAGATCCTCGTGCAACCTATCTCTTTATTTCATTAATTTATAAATCTCTAAGTGAAAATGATGATTTTTTGGTGTAGGTTAATTGCAAGGGTTAGTAGGTTGATAATATGACTAGTCATAAGGGTGAGGAGGCTACCATGGAGGTGGAGGAGGCTCGTAATATGGTGGATGGTTTTGATAAGACTAAGGATGTCCATTATATAGCTAATAAGGATCAATGTAATGATCATATGGTCTATGATAGGGTGGATATAGAGGTTGAGGGTAGAATCCTACCTCATGGGCTGCCATGACTCCTTAGATGAGATATGTATCAGATCATAACCATAACCAAGAAGTTATTACATTTTCAATAATTGAAACCATGATACCTCTAAGATTGAAAATGATTTCAAACCTTCCCAAATATGTTTGAATCTGATCAAGATGACTATAAATGTTACTATTGATGTCCTCAGCTTTAAAATGTCCTTAAATGTCTTCAGGCATGCTTTAAGGCACTTTAAAACTATCCCACTGGGTGTGCCAAAATTGTTAGTGACTCTAGGTTGAACCCTTATTAAGGAGAGGACTGTCCATGTCCTAACCTCAAACCTAGGCTAACATGGGAATGACCCTAAGGTTTTGGTCAAACCTTTATAATTTAAGGGGTTAGCTCCCATGATTTGTTCATTATAATTCTCTTTATAAGACCTAAATAGTTGGGATGGAAAGGGTAAATAATATGCATGAATTGAATCTACTCTAACATGTGGTGATGCACCTAATAATCATTCTATCCACTCATTCAATCTTGAACTCTCAACACACTAATGGGTTAAACATAACAAAACAATCATCTTCATTATTATTATGCACAAGTGTTTCATATGGAGGTTTTACTATATGAATGAAATACTAAGGTTATGACAAGTAGGTATGTTATAAGACTCTCACTAGTCATGTCACACTTCAAGACTCCATTACATGCACTTCAACACTCCATATGACCTGCATAAGACACCTCTTTGACATATAGGTTAATAAAGACCTACAAGGGAGAGAAAACAAACACATTTTCATTTTAAAAAGTATAAACACAATAAAATATCACCATGAAATAACTATAAAAGTCTATTATTTAGTCCAAGTAGATGCACAAGTATAAATTCTGGTAGAGTCTCCTCATACTAGCCTAAGGGATACAAACTAAGGAAAAAATCCTTAAATATATAGAAGAGGTAAGGAGATAATAATGGGAATATGGTATATTAGAGTGGATAGGAGGGTCATCAGTAACCATAATTGATTTTTCCATTAGTTACAAGCATCTTCTCTAACCTTTTCATGTGTTAAACCTCCTTAATGGATTCTTGAGTGAGCTATTAGAATTGAAAAGGAGGTGGTGGAGGGTGTAACTAACCTATTAAACTCTTTTTATATCATGACCATGCATAAAAAATATCAACCATTCCATTTTTTGGTAGTTATAATCATAAATTAAGCCACCATAATCATGTAGTAGCCCACACTCCTCTAAGGCAAATTGACAAGGGCAAGAAAATTATCTCAACCTATAAAATAACTATGAAATTCACATTAGATAACCTTCAAAGGTTAGTTACCAATGTATTAGCCTTTTATTGACTCATTATACTAGCCCTTTAATTCCAATTAAGTTCTCTTTATTGACAACATAGGTTAATTAGGCTTATTGGTCCTAATTGCCTAAGTATTGATGTATTGACCTCCATAAAACCTACAAAAAATCCTTATAACCTATGTATGAGTGTGATACATGCCTAAAATAACACTTTTAACCATGACATAGGCTTAGAAATGCATTAAGAACTTGAAATTCTAATCTTCTAAGTTGAGTAGTTCATCTCTCTTAAGCATGGCATACTGATAGTTTTGTAGGTACTTGTAGAGACTCTCCCAAGTGAAATATTGGGAATTTTATGCATTGGGAGGCTGTATTAGGTTCCAAACCAACCACTCCAATGATTGGAATCACTTTGTATGGTCAAACACCCTTCATTATATTAAAAACCTTGAAAAAGTGCCTATTTTTTATGATTTTATATAATGTCTGTACAATAAAGTACCATTAGGTGGATCCCATTTGAGTTTAAATATACCTTCCATGACATTTTTAGATCATCCCTTGTCATTAAGGTATCAAAATATTAACTTTTCTAAACTAGGTCTGACTAAGGTTTTAAGGAGGTTTATGATTGTCTAGGGGTCTTAAGGATGGCTTATATAATACAGATGTCCAAGATTAGAATAAATGCCATGATTCTCTAGGGAATATACCTACTCAACTTTCCTAAATGGCTTGGACTCCCATGTAGAGGATTAAGATATGAGTGTCAAAATGTGACCCTAGGGGAGTTTGGAAGCCATTTCTGAGTGCCTAATTTCTCAATGTTTATTCATGAAGACTAGCCCTCCAATTCCAATCAACTTATCAAGGATTATTAGTACATATTGGTACCTAAAACATCCTAATATATTTTTTCTTGAGATATTATGTGTTAGAGTGGGTGAATGCTTGAAGTTGGTCTTCAAACTACCTCTATGTAGGTTTGGGTGTTTTGAGTGATGTTTTGAATATATTTTGACTTATCCCCACTCATTTCCACATAAAAACTATTTTATCGTGTCTCAAAGATCTTTTTAATCCCCTCTCGTATCATACACCTTGTTTTAGGAGCTTTAAAGAGCTTTTATGTGACTCTAAGTTCTATAAGTAGGCTTGTGTGATTGTGTTTGAGGCCTATTATAAAGATAATTGACTGAAGTGATAAGTTGTATACCCATTTAGAGGGATATTTAATAAATTTTACCATGTTTCACTGATTTAAATCTTTTTACGGTCTCCTTTTCCACTTGCAAATCTCCCAAGACTTGTTTTTAACCATTTAGCACTTTGACGGCCTATCTAGACATGTCTTTGTCTCAAATAATATAGTGGGTATATCCACTATTTTTCTAACCAAGAAAATGTTATGGATCCATTTTATAACTCATGATCACATTCTCTTCTAATGTTGGATACTTAACTCTACATATAAGTTCTTTAAATGATCATTTCTATTCAAATAGGCTTAATACTGCCTATAAACTATGTTGACATAGATCCTTGAGTTTAAGGCCATTTTAAGTGGGACAAACACCATCATTCCTCTATATTATATATAACCTCCACCTTCCTTCATCATAATCTATGACTTCATGGATTTATTATCCATTTTAAGCACTTGATTTACATATGTAGGGTTTGGAGATTAGAGGCTTAATTTGACCCATAGAGGTCTATAAACATGTCTTTTGTGGTTTGAATGAGTGTAGACCTATTGAATGGATTTGGGAATATTTTTTAGTGTCTATTAGGTCTCACCACCTTAAATTCATCCCCTGTCTATAAATTTTGGTGTCTTTAATGCATATGAATGCTTTCTTAGGTTTAGTTGACTATGTTTTACTTGAAACCCTATATATAACCTTTCTTGTATGTAGCTTGACTTGTGATGGGTTTCAAGTGATGCCCATGCCTCATTATGGGTGATTATGATTCAGGTTTATTAATGTTTGGAACCTATGCATAAATATCCCTTACTTCCTTTGAATGGATCAACTTACATCTTGAAACCCTATATTTCTTCCTCTCATGATTTGACTAAGGGTATGGTTTTAGTTGCATAGGCTAAGTTGTACACCTCTCACTTGTTTTTAATATTAGAACTAATGATAATGAAACTTGAGTATTAATATTACATATTTTTCTTGGCCTTTGAGCCATTTAAATAATCATGTACTACTTCTATCAAATCTGCCACATAGGGCCAATTTGTAGATTCCCATCTTTTGTATTAGGATCTCTTGGGGTTGTTATGGTATTTCATATGCAATTTATAGGATTTTTACATAAATAAACACCTCAATTACCCATAAATATCCCTACAATCTTATGAAATTCAACCCTCTACTAAACCTTCTCCTCATATACCAAGCCTAGGCCAATTAGTTAGTTGTAGGTGCTACTATAACTGCTCATTAGGCTTGTGGTGGAGATGGTGATTTGATGAGTGTGAAGTAGTGATCCATCTCAACATTATAATCATAAATTTAAGGCCTCATTATTCATATTATTCTTATAATAAGCTTTGATTCCTTTCAAACCCTCTAAATTTCAAGAACATCTGGGCTTTTCCCACTGTACAGACTGATATAGTCCACATGTGCTATCTAAGGTCGATGATCTAGAATAATTTAAAGTGTTCATGTGACATTGAGTCTATTCTTAGATATAATTACCAATTTACTTTTATCTCATTTGATATCACCTTTTAAATGCCCCCATAATCATGTTTTCTTGAATATTCTATAACAATAGTGGCCAAGTAGTTAACTATAGGTCTTGATTTTCTCTTTTGATCAGGCCTATGACCAAATGTTTAAACACTTTATGAATTTATCCATTTTGAGGGTTCCAAGGGAGTAGGGAGGTTTAATATCATGATTTAGGACTAGAAGGAAGGATGGATGGATGAATTAAGGAAGGATGGAAATGGAGTGAAAAGGAAATGAGAATATGAAAATAGGGGAATAACATAGAAAAAAGGTAGTGAAGGAGAGTGAAATGACAGTGGCATTGATATGGATAGGGCATGAAATGGAGGGGAAAATTATTTTTAAGGCCAACCACCTACACCTTGGTTAACCTTATACCTCTACTCAATCCATCATGAAGCTTTTTAATGCATAACATAAAATATATCATCTAAAAATGAAACCTTAATATCTTGGAATGCCTTAATTTCTATGAAGAAACCTTAAACTTTGCAAAAAAATGGCTAAAGTGAGTTTTCAGGTGAATAAGGTGGATTTTAATACTTTTGGGATACCAAATAGTTCAAGGAGATTATTCACCATGTTATGAATAACCTCCATCATTATTTAAACATCCTTTTTCAATGGTTTTGAGCCACATATAAACACTATAGGTGCCTTTGGACTGCACATAGTCCTTGTCAATAGTGACCTTGAATTATGCAAAAGTCATCTTTATTTGAGGTATATTGAGATAAAAATGACTATTTGGATATTTAAAAAGGCATTATAATAATTAAATATCCTATGAAAACTTTCTTAAATAGCTTGTAACTCATGGCATTGATATGAAACCTTAGTTTAATGCACAACTTTCTTACAGGTTGTACACAGTGACTAACCATGAAATTTTACAAGCTATGGGGGATTTCACGTGTGATATAAGTGACCAAATTTCCATAATATACCCCTTAAAAACTTGAGACAATAACATCAATTATTAGATAGATAAAACCAATCATAAATCCATGAAAACCATCCAACTAATGTTAGCCTATGCAAATGTGATGTGCATACACATTCCTTGAATTATTAAGGAAGGTTCATAAAGTTTAGCAGACAAATATTTATAAAAATTCCCATTATGAGAATATAGTTGACTCTAATTCTCATTACCAAGAGATGGGACCTCCACTCTCTCTCCTTTATATGGTATAAGCAAAAACTTGAGGAGCTATCCAAGCTTACAAAGAAGGATTGATGAAGTGCAAATTAGTTTTAAGATTGAATGGAATACATTTGATATGAAACTTTTCATACAAATAAAAAATGATATCACCTTCAACTCTTGGTCCTCTAATATATTAATAGTTCATACCATTTTGTATAAGTGTAAAAAAGCCCCCAAAATTTCTGATTTTTCACTATTTTTCCAAGTTTCAATCTTTATATCATCATTTTAGGGTTAAAGGGAGGGAATCATGATTAAATAATAATTTAAAAGCAAATAAAAATGTAAGGGTAAGTGGAAAGGTCATAAAATTCCACATGGGGCCCACTTGGCTAGTGGAAAGGGTATGGGTGGCCTTAAAAGGACTTTATGTGGCCTAAAATGCATATGAAAGGAATTTGGCATGGATAAGATGTTGTTAAGTCCCATTTTCAATGAAATTAATCAAGTCACTTCCTTTTCTAAATTTTCCCATGGAAAATAGGCTCACAAAAGGGTTTGAGGAGTGCTTAATGACTTAGGAGGGGTAATGGGAGTGTTAAATGAGTTTAGAGGAATATGTCATGGACAATAGACCTTAAATACATTATGACCATTATATCATAGCCTCCAACATTTCTTGAGACACCTTCATATTACCAAAGACTACTATATTCTTTAAATAAGGTTGAAGTATTTATTGGATTTCATAACATCTTGATAGCTTTATCTCTCACTTAAAGACACTATGACACCTAATATAACATTACAGAGATCAAGATATTCATGACACCATGGAATTAAGCATAATACTATGACACCTCATGATGTTCTTAGTAAGGATTCCAAGAATCTCATTAGGACAAGGATGACATGACAATGACAAAAGACACTAGAAGTAAGATAGTGTTGTGATCAATTTTTTTTTTCAATATATGGTTTGACATTTGGCCTTTGAGGCCAAAATGTCAACATCATCCATTAAAAAAAACTTAAGGAAATAGTTACATCAAAGTCCTTTCATTGATATATCCCCTATCCTCCTCTTTCTACAAATTTTCATGAAGTATTCTTGATTGTATTTTACTTTGGTTATAGGTGATGATTCATCCATTTAGTAGTGTTTAACATCATATTGTTCTTGACAACCATGAATTAACCATTGAACCATACACTATCTTCAACCTTACCTATAGACTATAGATTTGGAAATTTGTGTCTTCTTCAGCTCTATGTACTCACACATGTGGATAAAAATGTTGGGGAAGCTATGAGAAGTCTCTTCAAGACATAAAGAATCATGAGCAAGAAATACTTTGACCAAAATACTTATAAACTCAACAAAATTGTACCACTTCTCTTGCTTTATACAGATGCAAATAATGATTCAAACCCTTAAGTTCTTACCCTTTGTTCATAAATTTTAAAATACTAAACTAAAAACCAATACCCATGATTGCAAAGTCATAAAGTCTAGTTTCTCTAGTCAAGATCTTGAATCTCCTTTCTCTCTCTACTATATGAACTAAGCACAAACCTAAAGTGCTCTTGATTTCTATCAATGAACTAAATAGAGAAAACCCATAGGTTTTAGCTTCTTCATTCCTCAAACATATTAATCTCTTCACCATGTGTCTATAACAAGACCTTATTTCATCTCTAAGACTTTTTTTGAGCAAATATGTATAGTACAAATTTGTACCACCTAAAAACACTATTGAATCCTATAAATTCTCCTTCAATTCCTCTTGTTTCAGCTTCAAACCACCATTTTAGGGTAACATGAAGGAAAATTTGGATAAAAAGTCATATCAAAGCAAATAAAACATCTTAGAGAGCATAAAAATAGCTATTTTCACATGTGTGAGTCTATTTAATGGTAAAATAACATTTTAGGCTCGTATAAGAGACATTTTTAAAACATGAACCATTTGACTAAGCATTATAAAGACCATGGGGGTGATTTAGATATACTAGTGATACATCAGTACCCTTATGAGGTCAAATTTTGTCCTTTCAAGACCAAAACATTCTTTTAGACAATATACATATAGCCTCATTAGAAGAATTGCTGATGAATATCAAAAAATAATACCTTATAGATTTCTTAAAGGTTTGAATTAAGCCTTTATGTATTTTCATCACCCTTCCAAGGCTTAAACTTAATATACCTTGCATATATTGAATCATTCAAAAACGCTCATGGTGAATCATTAGATATCATATTTAACCATCTTTATTAAGGTAATATAGACCATAAGACTAATTCAATCCTTTATCAAAGACATATAAACATACTTACACACCATGAGGACACTTAACACAAATTGAAACTGAAACATGACCATGACAAGATAATGAGAATCATACCCTTCACTTGATAGTCAATGAACATTCTTTTGAGTTTTCCTCGATTCCTCAAGAGACATGATAGCTATGAGGTTTTCATGATGGACCAAATATCCCAATACTAAAGTTGACACCTTTCTATGCCTAGAGACATAAAGTGGTCAGCATTTCTGGTGACTCAACTAGTTTGACTAGCTTGCTAGTCAAAATAATCTAGATTCTCTTGCTTATCACTCATAGCTACATAAAACTTTGGTTTGAACTTGAAACTATATAACCTTTCAAAATTAAACCCAAAGAAAAAAAATGAGACACAAAAAAAATAGCAAATAACCAAAATAAAACAATAGCTAACAAACATGTGCAACAACACTTAGATGAAGAAAACTACTAATATATATGAGAGGACTAGTTTTTATAATAAAAAACTTGAGGAACATCCCATTGATAGGAATAAGGAGCTTCTCACCACTCAAATTGGATAATTTTAAATAATTAATCTCCTTATAACTTGTAATAACATATGGACCACTCCAAATACTATCAAATTTGGAATGTTTACCTAGTTTGACATGGTCTTCATCCCACTTGAGTACAATATCACCCTACTAAAAGGTCTTGGATGTAGCTCTTTAATAAAAATATCTTGTGACTTGGTCTTAATTAGACCACATAGTATGCATAGCATTGTCCCTTATTTCTTCTAACTCTCTCAAGTCATTAATTTTTACCTCCATTATATCATTCTTCATAAGCTCCAACAAATGTGCAAGTTCTAAGGCTAGTAGATATAATGAAATGGGAAGATTTGAATCAATATCATAAACTAGTAGGTAAGGAGACTGACAAATATTATTCTTTGGAGCAATTTTATTTACCTACAAGGAATAATTTAACTTGGTATACCATCATCTTTGACTATCCTCCTTTATCCTCTTAATGATCATAATCAAGTTCTTATTGGTGGACTCTACTAGTTGATTGCCATGAGGATAATAATTGGATGAAGACTTGAGATAAATTCCATGATAAATTGCCCACTCACACACTTTTTCACTACTTAAATCCAAATCATTATCTAATATAATGGTGGAAGGAACTTAAACTAAGTCACTAAGACATCATAGAACTCTTAAACTGAGTTATCATTTGCTTCCTTTAGTAAAACTACCTCAAACCACATGGTAAAGTAATTAGTGGTTTTAAAAACCCACTTTTACCAAGAAATTGATGTGGGATGAATCATGACTATGAATTCTAAGCCTCATTACATGAAGGGATGCTCAACTTGAATAGTTTTTAGAGGCATGGCAATTAGTCTTTGATTATCAATAAACATTGCACATTTAGAACATCTTATAACCTAAGCATGTGCATATTTTAATAAATTATGCCAAAAATATACATATCTTATAATATTTTATGCTTTAATCTTGTCTAAAAATTAGCCTCGTGTAGGCCCATCATGGAATTGCTCTAATAACTTGTCCACTTGGGTAGTTTTTACACATCTCAAAAACATACCTCCAATGTCCTTATTGAAGAGTACCCCATCAATCAAGATGTAAAGTATATAATTCATCTTGATTTTTTTCCTCTTTTACCCATCTAAGCCTATAGGATACTCACCCATTTGGAGTAATTTTTCTATGTCTTGTGTCCATCTAGAAGAGGAAATCATTGCAACTGCATGTTGACTATCTTGGACTATAAAAACCACTTATTTATCTTCTTTAACATCTGATGTAAGGTGATAAAAAATTCCCATACCTATGATCAAATTTTTAACCTTAACTTCTATATCATATTCCATGCATTTGTTTACCCAACCAACCCTCTTTTCACTTAGGTCTATATTAAGGATAAAATCCTTTACACTAGGATGAACCACCATCACAAAAATCTTATTATTAGAGACCATATGTATGAACTTCTTCAGGCCCCTTATTAATTAAGGACATGTTTTTAAACAAATGTATCTTTATCCTCATATCCTTCTAATACTTGACTAAAAAAGGTAATAGGCTACCCTAATCCTTCACTATTTTATTGCATGAGCATGGAAAAACTTGTATCGCATGTGGAGAAGGCATACAAAAATAAATATTTTATTAAATTAGGTTTTAAGAGGGTGAGATATTTATTAATGGCCTCAAAACTTATTTTACCTTCTTTTATTCATGATAAATCTTGATGTTTCTTGAGCATGCGAGTTAGTGGCCTCACCAATTCTAGAAATCTAGGTATCAGCCTCCTAATAAAATTAATTTTACCAAAAAAATTTTAAAATCCCTTATTGTTTTTAGGAAAATATAAATAAATTATTTCCTCTATTCTTTCATGATCAATATAAATTTTACCCTTTGATATAACATATCTTAGAAGCCTTCCCTTGTGTACTTCAAAGATACATAATTTGGGGTTCAAAGAAACCCCAAACTATCTACACCTATAAAACACAAATATCAAATGTGTTAAATGATCCTTAGTTTTTTTATAAAACACACTAATATCATCAAGATAAATGAGTACCATCTCACATATAAGCCTTTGTAAATCCACATCCATTGCCCTTTAGAAAGTAGCTCTAGCATTAGACAGTCCAAAAGGAATTTTATTGTATGCATAGGCACCCCACTTAGTTGTGAAGGTAGTCTTATATTGATATTGATCCTTCATCAATATATAATTATAACCTAAGTATCCATAAAGTAATAAAAAACTTTGTGAACCTAAAAATCTTTATAAAATATGATCCATAGATGGAAGAGGGTAGTGATCTCTCAATGACACCCTATTGAGATCCCCAAAATATACACACAACCTTATCTCCCCATTATTTTTACTCACAAGTAAAATATTTAACACCCATGTAAAATGTTTTATATTAAATATTATGTTGGACTCAATAAGCTTTGTTAATGCTTTCCTCATAAGGATCTTAAGCTTAAGGTTGATTGGTCTTTGATTTTGTCTCATAGGTTTGGAATTTTATTTTAGATCCATGGTATGTTGTGACAACATAATATCTAACCCATTAAATTCATGATATTCCCATGGAAAAACATCCATAAACTATTTTCATAATGATATGAAGGCTTCCCTCTCCTCCTTAGTATTCACTTTTCCTAACTTGAGTAGTTTATCTTTAAATATGGTAATTTGTTCATAATGTTCCTTTTTAGTGGATATGCTTACCTTATCTTTTATCATCTGATCATCATCATTAAATATGAGCTCCAAAGTTACCAATACCTTAGGTAACTTATTTGACTTCAATTATACAATCTAGTCCTCATATTGATGTTGCAACTTATCCTAGTTCTTTGAGAAGAATTATGCCTCATGTTGCAGGAAATAGGCAGTTTGTTTATCACTATCATATAATTTATATCTTACCTCATTATTATGGACTAAGGAAATGAATACTAATTTAATTTGGTACTAATCCTTGGTGTCCTTGAGTTCACCAACTATATCATATTATACTCCAATATCAGCTAACTGATCTACATATTGGTTAGCTCCTCTAGGAATGGAGTGAATGTCAAAAGCATGAAAGTCATTCATAAGGTCCCAAACCCTCTTTTTGGGACTTAAAGAGTGAATTATTATATTCACTTAACCTTTTACCCATTTCACTACTAATTCACTATCTCTCTTAATTTTTAGAAGCTTAATACCTATCTTCCTTTCCCATTATAGACTATGAATGAGAGCCTCATATTCATAGTATTCAAGGTGTAACTAAATTTTAATATTAGATTAGAATAGTAACTTTGATGTAGAGGAGACAAAATTATAACACTTTTCCCACTCCCATTCTTTGATCTAGACCCATCAAAGAATAAATTCTAAACTCCTTCATGATCTTGTGTTAAGCTGATGAGACTTGGCATTATTGAAACTTATTCATGTATGCAATACACACCCAAACCTAATTATTTAGTTTTTTTATAAGGATCATAACCATGATTATTAACTAGACATTCATCAAAGTAAGTCTCATATAACTTTAAGTGGTTCTAAAGGTTCTTGGTCATTGAAGTGTTCATCCTCCTTTGAGATAGTTCAATTCACATTTGATAAGTTGGGTATATAAGGTTATAAATAGAACCTAGATATAGGTTATGACCTTATGGAAATACCTAGTTCTAAAAACCATGTAGGACCAATTATAAGAGAGGTACCCCACTATTTTGGTATCGAAATCCCTATATAAGCATAAAACAAAATAGGGGGAAGATTAACTACTACCAAATATTGAGATATAGTAAAATTAGGACAAGTATATAAAATGACCTTAATTTCCATAATAACACCTATGGTATTAGTAAGATACCCATCCAACTGTAAAAATCCCTTCTCATGAGGCTCATATTAAATTCCCAATTTATTAGCTATGGATTTAGCCATGACAAAGGTACTAGCCCCACTATAAATCATGCAATTATGTATAAGGAAATCACCTATGATAAATGAAAGATATAAAGGGGTGTCTTAACTACCTTTGGTGTTTTAGTCTCAAGAGGTTGACTAGAATTTGTAAGGACAACACTTAAATTCTCTACTTGTTTGTCCAAAACATGAATTTTGGAGAGCTCTTCCTATAGGAGATCCTTTTGTCTCAAAATAAGAAATGTGTCCCACATAGGAATGGAGATATGGACCTTATTCATCTAATAAATAATGTTAAGATTATGATTGGCTACCTTTGACTATAAATTAAGAGTAAAAGTGTTGCCTAAATCTTGCATAAATTAGGGTATGAAAAAACCTTTTTGATTCTACCCCTTACCATCTTACATTTTCTAAGTTGATGGTGAATTTTGAGGTGCATCTTGAGTGGTAGTCTTTTGAGTTGGTTGAAAATGTATAGTGTATTCCCTTTCAAAAACCAAACCATAACCAACTCCACTTATTTTATCCCTTGTATGAGTTGCAACTGAGCTTTCCACATTTACTATATTCTAACCCTGATTAGCTACCACCTAATCAAATGGATTTTCACCCTATTAGAAATTGTTAAAGGTAATTTTGCATCCACTTTATCCTTCCTAACTTGGTAGCTCAGTTGGAGTCATATAAATAATGTTTCCACATGATAGAGAAGCTTCTTTATGTTGTGTAGGTGGTATATTATCATGTGGTGGAAGAACATAATCTTGTTGCATGAAATATTATTGACTCACTTCACCACATGGATCCATTACCATACTAAATGATTATTACCATTGATTAGAATATTGACCCTCTTGAGAATAATTGTTCTAAATTGGAACCAAATCTCTAGAACTACTAGCAACATTGGGATTACATGTATTGTATGGTCTTACTTGTGTAATATGCCCTTGACCCTATTGATTGGGTTGATAATGAGGTCTGTTATACTGATAGGATTGGTTAGGATCATTTTAAGGTGATTAATAAGGCATGTGAGGTAGAATTTTCTACTTTTCTAAAGCCACTATCTTATTATTTTGGGCCTTAATCACACTCTCTATCTTACCCAATGCATCCACCTAGTTACCATCTATTTGATCAAGATTAGTTAGAGATGGTAATGGAACAATGGTAGGCATAGGGGGTGGATATTTGGAAATAAATTCATGTGTGGTCTAGGGGTGATTTTACCTACTTGGATTAGGTAATTATTATCCCTTATGGTTACTTCATAAGATTTTGGCAAGGTAATTCCCCCAATTAATTTTATCATAATTGACGCATCTAAATTAAAGCTTTCAAGTAATAAAATAACACATAGTTGGGGGATTTGATAACTATAGGGATCCTATCCCAAGTTTTTTGAAACCCATAGCTACTTGGATTAGGTAATTCTCAGCCCTTATGGCTACTTCATAAGATTATGGCAAGGTAATATCCCCCATTGATTGTATCATAACTGTCACATCTAAATTAAATATTTTAAGACAATAACACATAGTTAGGGTTGGGTTTGATAACTATAGGGATCCTATCCGAGGTTTTTTGAAACCTATAGTTGAAGTCTACCATGAACTCCTAGGGGTTTCTCTTTATTATAGTAAGTTGTTACACCAAGGAAAGATGGTCACTCTTGTCTTAAAAATGTTTACACAAGATTTATCCAAACTCATACCTAGTTTTAATGGATGAAAGTAATAAACCCCTATACCATTTGAGTGCCTTACCTTTAAAAGAAGTTTCCAAAAATCTCATAGCCACATTCTCATAGGTTACATTATGCACTGAACCTACATTGGCTATGTCTACAATATCCTCAACAAGAGTAGTTGAGTTTTATCCTATGAAACAAGGAAGGATCTTTAAGGTAGAAATAGGTATGCCATCAAACTAATTAAGGTTTAAATGAATTCCACTATTAAAAGACATAAAATTTTGTCTCCTAGGAATAACCATTTGAAGTGTGGAATTTACAATAGTATTTATTTGGACAATATTCATTTGGATAAAGATAGATTCCTAGGAAAAATTAGGAGAATTAGGAGGTTTATTATATAGATTAAACTTTGAATATTTATTTTTCTTAACTGTGTCCAAAGATAACTCAATAAATTCAATCTTCTTGCCTTTTGAGGAAGATCTTGTAACCACTCTTAGCATTAAATGTATATAAATATGCCTCTAAGACCTTTGAATCTTTTTGATGTACTAAAATCTGAAAATTTATAATCTAGATCCCTTGAATAATCTATCCCACTAGGCATGCCAAAACTCTTAACAACCCAAGTTACACCCTATGAAGTAGATTATTCACTTATCCCTCAAATTTGGACTAACATTAGATTGGTATATAGGTTTTGGGTTACCTATATCTAGACCAAACCTTTAAATTATAAGGATAGATCCTCTAATTTATCAACTTTTAATTATTTTCCTAACACTTATTTACTTTTGGGGTGAAAAGAGTTATAAAGATAACTTAAAAGGAAAATCTATATTAATGATGGTGATGCACCAATTCTTTAAAGATCCTCTATTAACCTTGTTCTTAAACACACTTGTGAATCAAATAAAAATATATTATCAACTATACCTTCTTAATTTAGTCTTAAATATATATATTTTATATGAAGGTTAGATAAAATGTCTAGAACTTGAATGTAAAAGAATGGAGGTCTATATAAGACACTACAAACTAACTCACTGCTCAACACAACTTCTATATCTTAATACTTCGTATGAACTATATATGATGAAAACATAGCATTTGGTGAAGGAGAGGACCTAAAAATTAATATGAATATTATACTTATCTACAAATCAACAATCAAGATACACACTAATAATAATGAATAAGTCTACAACAATCTTTTCTCATTAACTCAAGATGCAAGATACAATTTTAGTAGAGTTTCATAATACCATCCTAGGGGATATAAATCAAGGACTTCCAAACTCAATAAATATAATTAAATCAAGATATAAATAGGGAGAGTGGTGTAGAAATACCTGAATAAGTCAAAATACCATAACCACTCTTCATGATAGTTTTAACAGTCTTATATGCACTAAAGTGCTTTTAAAGGGTATTCTTAAGATGGTCAAATCCTATTTTTAATAATATTTGATACATGAAAGGTCTATATACACCTTATTCATTAAAATCCCTCTCTCTTATCTATTACAAATATTGAATAGTCATAAACAACCATCTTTAATAAAGCATCAACTAACTACATCTCTTTGTGGGTTGTCTATATCTATATAACCACCAAGAAACCTTCATGAATGCTCATAAATATGGAAATTGATTGATTAAATGGGTAATTATGAAGGTTTATATATGTTTCATTAACTCCACATAGTATTTATACACCCAAGAGATCCTTTATCTACAACTTAGTTTTATTTGATCAATTAGGCCATTTTGACTAGGTCTCACATACTAGCTAATTATAAGAGAGTTGTAGAGATATTTTCATGCATGTTTTTAACATATAATGACTTGATGAAGTGAAAAAAGTCCCATACAAACACCTCCAATGGTTTATAACTTCATAAATTGCCTTTTACCTCTTTTTCTACTCTTTTCCCTTCAAAAACACTATTTTCTAATAGGTTTGTACACCATCTATAAAATAACGTACCATGGTCATGACCCTCTTTGAGTGTACGAGATGATCTATGTGATAATCAAGTTATTTCAATCTATTTGAATAAATTTTCCCTTAAATCTTCCTTATTAGGTCTTAACTAGGGTTTAGAAAGGTTTAAGAGTGCCCAAGATTCTTAACACTGATTCATAAAGTTTAGGCATTAAATCTCTAAACCAATTCCAAAAAACACAATTATACTAATCCCTCCAGCTCTCCCAATGTGCCTAGCCTCCCATGAAAAATCTCCTTATAGTAGAGAGCATGTGAAGTCACCTCTCAGGGAAGAAACATGATTTCTAAGCAATGTTAGGTGTCTAAGGTCTAAATGACTAGTCAAATAACCTCTCTAGTAGCTCAAATTTGACATACACCCCTATAAAAAATTGATGATGTTTTTCATGAATATTTGAAGTACCATCATTACCTCATTTTTACTTATATTCCCCTTCTATATGATACTATCTAATGAATCCAATATATAAGCATATGTATATGTAGGTTTAGTAGAGTTTTGACTTCACTGTGAGTTTTAAGGATCTTAATCGTTGTCTCTAACATGAATAACATGCCTTAAATCCATTGGAAATACGGTATTATCTTGACCAATCCATTTATCCTCTATCTACATGCATACATTCTCTTATCTGAACACCTAGACATATTTGCCTATATAAACAGTCATGAAGGCCCCTATAAATCATTAATTAAAGGTTTTTAGGGACTTTAGGACCCATTATCCCTTATAATATTCATTATATATGAAAATCCCATTCATTTCCTTGATTATAGGCTTTAATTAGACTTTTTAGGCCTATTCTATACAACATAACTTGTACACATACCAACCAATAGGTTTTTGTGACACTCAGGAGAGTTAAGAAGACCAAAAATATAATTTCATGGCTCAAACACTTAATTATGATGCACTTTGAGTCATCTTTCATTCATCAAGTGTCTTTCAAGTTTTAGCAAGGGTTTTGCATGTCCATAACTCTTAGCAATGATTCATAGAGTACAAACCTTTAAGGAAAACATTTTTGTCATGGATTTTTAGTAAATTTTCCCCTTCAACTTCTCTAGCTAGCTCAAGTTCCCATGCAAAATATGAGCTAAGATATGAATGTAGGTAAAAGTGCTCCAAATGACTGTCTTGAATGTACAAGTAAATTAAAGGTTTAATAAAAAAAATAACAAGTTTGTTGCATCACCCTAACTTCAACACTTCTCTGAATATTTAATTTAGTTTTCACACCATTCTTTTGATCATAATGTGTAATGAGGACATGGATCTATCTCAACATGGTGGCAGGGTCTCTTACCAGGTGTAAGGTATGTTTACATTTGCTAGCCCTCAAGGGCATATTAACTTGAAAACTAAGTGTGATAAATCCCATAGGGTTTATGAATACTTTACATCACATTTATTTTCCTCACAATCATCTACATGAATCCCAAGCCTCCTATCATATATACAAACCTTTAAAATTCCCACATGGTCTCATTACTGACTAAGGTAGATCTAAGACAAAATAATGAATATTTAAATTGATTATCCAATGTTTAGGATAGTATGAAAAGTTAAATCCAGTGATAAATACCATTTTTACCAAATTTGATAACCTAACTCCACCTATAGAGGCCTCAAAACCATAAAACTCTTCAAGACTAGCTATATGTGCTAATTGTGACTACAATTTCCCTTAGGCTCAACCATCCAAGCTATATATTAAACATTTCATATTTTTAACAAGGTGTATGAGTGGTATAGGTGTGTTAAACCATTATATGCATCATCCTAAAATAGAATTAAATCCTCTCAACATGCCTATAATCCTCCTCTTCCTTCAATCCAAACAAGAACGTCTTAAGAATAAGCAAATTGTAAATACTCTTTGCCTATGTTTATATGTTTTAGGATCATTCAAGTGATTATTATTATTATTTATAAAGTCCTTTGGATATGACTGAAGTTATAGATAGGTTTCAATCCTCCCAAATATATCCTTGCCAACACCTCAAATGCTTGTCTTTGTTCATGTACATAGTAATATACCTAGTACTAGTAGGTGTCTTTTAAAATGTTGACTATTGTTTATTTGTCTTAAAACACTTAAAATACCATAATATACTTGAGTATTTCTTATATTTACTATAATATTCAAACATCTCTTGATGTTTCATATCTAACAAGCTCAACCTTCACTCTAAAGCACAAGACTGAGTTTTCTCTACCTGGTTACATAACTCCATTAAGCTAGATGTATATGCACATTGGTTATATCATTTGGTCTAGGAAATTATTACCATATCCTCAAAATAAATTTAACCCTGAATTGGCTCATAAATATTTATTCATAAAAACGCTATCTAAAAAAAACTTATTAGTTTTTCCAAAAAGTCTATAAGTTATAACTGATGCATTGACTATGAATCATCATTCATGACTAACTATAGGTTTTAACTCCTTGGTCCACCATAGGGACCCTTCACCTAATAATAACATAAAAAACATGTTTTAAATCCTTCTCCAAACTTATTACATAGAAACTTCTTAGTACAGGTAGTTTGATCATGTCTTAATATATGATTGTAGGTGATGATCCACTTTTGTTTGTATGGATTGAGAAAAGATGAGACCTTGAGAAGGTCAATAACATGGTTTATTAACTTCTCATAAATTAATAATAACTTAGGTATATATTTAAATAAAATTAATTTCATTGAGATATCCCCTAGCCTCCTCTTTATAATACTTTTCATGAAGTATCCTTGATTGTATTTTGTCTTGGTTGTAGGTGATGATTCACCCCTTTAGTAGTGCTTAAGGCTGCATAAATTACTTTCATGACCATGATGATCCATAACACCCTTAATTCCTCTAAAATAGTGTATCAATGATGTGAATGTGGATAGGTATTAGTGATATGATTATAATAAGATATATGGGATAATGAATATGGAGTGATAAGCTTATACAATGGTGAATGGCAGTGATAAAGACTATGAAGATGGAATAAAACATGAGGGAGTGAAATAAAAAATGACTATACTATCAAGATAGTATTTAAGGACCCTAAGGTGTCATAAGCACATACTTTATTAAAATATATCATTTTAGAGATCCTTGAACTAGCATACATTGTTAAAAGAGAAACCTAGGATTCTCCAAACTACCTTAACATATGCTAAGTTACCTTAAAATATGTTGAATTAGGTTGTGAGCATGTTGAAGGTATATTTATGGTTTTAAGGCTATGATACCTTGATTAAAATTTAATAAACCTTAAAAATAACATGTGATCATGAATATAAAATCATACTATGCTTGACAACCATGAAACAACCATTAAACTATACATTATCTTCAATCTTGCTTGCAGACTGTAGATTTGGAAATTTATGCCTTTTTCAGCTCTATGTACTCAAACATGCAGATAAAAATGTTGGGAAATCAATGAAAATTATCTTAAAGACCTGAATAATTATGAGTAAGAATTAGTTTGACCAAAATATTCATAAACTCAACAAAATTGTACCACTTCTCTTGCCTTGTGCAGATGAAAATAATGATCATAACCCTTAAGTTCTTATCCATTATTTATAAAATTAAGAAAACTAAACCAAAAACCAATACCCATGATTGGAAGGTCATAAATTCTAGTTTCTCTTTTCAAGATCTTGAATTTCCTTTCTCTCTCTATCGTACAGATTGAGCACAAACTTGAAGTGCTCTTGATGTCTATCAATGAACTAAGTAGATAAAACCCATCATTTTTTGGCTTCTTAAGTCCTCAAAAATCCTAATATATTCACCATGTGTCTATATCAAGACATTATTTCATATCTAAGACTTCTCTTGAGTAAATATGTATAGTACATAATTTTACCACATGAAAACATATTGAATCCTATAAATTCTCCTTCATTTCCTCTTGTTTTAGCTTCAAACCACCATTTTAAGGAAACATGAAGGAAAATATGGGTCAAAAGTAATCTAAAATCAAGAAACACATCTTTGAGAGTAAAAAGGTAGTTATTTTCACATGTGTGAGTCCATTTAATGGTAAAAAAACATTATAGACTTGTAGAAGAGACATTTTCAAAGCATGAACCATTTGACTAAGTAATATAAGGACCATGGGGGTGATTTAAATATTTTAGTGATGCTTTAATGGCCTTATGAGGTTAAATTTTGTCATTTTAAGACCAAAACCTTCTTTTATACAATATACACATAGCCTCATAATAATAATTGCTAATGGATATCACAAAAGAATACCTTATAGCTTTCTTAAATGTTTAATCTCACCCTCTATGCATTTTCATCACCCTTCCAAGGCTTAAATTTATCATACCTTGTATTTATTAAATCATTTGGAAAATCTCATGGTGAATCATTAGCTTCCATCTTTAACCATCTTTATTAAGGTATTCTAGACCACTAGACCACTTCAATCCTTTTTCAAAGACATCTAAACATATTTACACACCATGAGGACACTTAACACAATTTGAAATTAAAACATGAATATGAAAAGATAATGAGAATAATACCCTTCAATTGATAGTCAATGAAAATTCCTTTGATTTTTCTTTGATTCCTCAAGAGACATGGAAACTATGAGGTTTTCATGATGGATTAAAGATCCCAATACTCGGGTTGACACCTTTTTGGCCTAAGGATAGAAAGTGGTCAAAATTAGTATGGGGAACTTATCATCTTGTTGGAGAAAAAAATGGTGGGATAATACTAATCTTGAGATGAAACTTGACTCTACCACCACCACTTTAGAATAATTCATGACATTATTTAGGTCAGAGTGGCTTCCTCAACTATATTTCGATTAAAAGTTGATGTATTTTCAAAACCTTCAACAAGGAGACCTTTCTATTAATTAATACTAATATTAATTCACCAATCTCATAAAGTATGTCCATTAATATCAGGTAGATGAGAGGTTTAAAATCAAGAATTTAATTACGGGATTAAACCCCAAATTGGTTCTAAGGTGGATGTATGGGCCATCTACCATGGATGAGGTCTTTGAGAAGGAAGATAAACAAGAGTAAAATTTAAAATCTCATGCTTAGGTCAAATATAAGTTCATGAAAATTTTTGGAGGTCCTAAAATGACTTTCAAGAAGAATAATTAGAAGAATATTGGGTACTCTAATAATTAGTTTAAGAGTCAAAATGCAATGTTTAATAATAGCTTAGGAAATATGAAACCTAGAAATGGTTTCAAGGGAGGTTTCAAGGGGAACCAATAGTCAGATAGGAGAGGACCACATAAAGGTTATTTCATCTATGTAGGTGATCATTATGTTAGAAAGTGTACTCAGGGTAAATTAGATGGAAATAAAAAGGGTTTTGCTTCATAACATGGAACTTTTTAGTAGAGGATTCATTTATCTATTGATAATCATCAAGCTGAGTTCCAAGTTTCTCCTATTAAATTAAAATGTAATTTTTTTGATCATCCAATTTCTATTTTGATTGAAATAAAGATACTAAATGTCTTATTACTCTTATAATTCTTAAATTTTTTTTATAAAGGCTATAATTATGGAAAATGCATGGCTAGTAAAGTATGGGAATGATAAAAAGTTAATGTTGAAAAGTGTTTAGTTGAAGCTGAGATTAGATTATCTAAATTAACTACAATAGTGGATTTTTATGATACACCAATAGGGTTATATTATGTGATCCTAGGAGTTAATTTAATTTTTAATCATAAAGCTAAGGTTTATTGCTATCTCAAGAAGGTAGAGTGTCAAGATGATTTTGGAAATGGACACAACTTTAGGGTCAAAAAAGAGAGTTAAAGCTTAGGAAATTTTTTGTAATTCAAATCAAGAAGGATTGGAGGAAAATATGTGAGGCATTTATTTTTAAAATAAATTATATGGAATAATCTAAGGAACTATCCATATATGATTATCCTTTCCTTAGGAACTTTTTAGGATGTGTTTTTAGAGGAATTGCTAGGATTATCACCAAAACATGAGTTTGATTTCTTGATTAACATAATACCTAGATCTAAACCATAATCCAAGGCTCCATACAAGATGAAAACTACCAAATTGGTGGAGTTAAAGGCTAAAATTTATGATTTATTATCAAAAGGGTTGATTTGGCCAAGTGTGTCATGGTGGGGTTCACCCATGGTGTTTGTCAAGAATAAAGATGGTACTCTTTGCCTGTGTATTAATTAAAATATTTTGAATAAGGTGAAAATAAATAATAGGTATATGTTACCTTGAATTTATGATCTCTTTGATTAGATGTAAGGGGCAACAATTTTCTCCAAGATATATTATCTTTGAGTAGGGTATCATCAGCTGAGAATTTGAGATGAGGATATTCCTAAAACAACATTTAAAACTCGGTATGGGTACTATGAATTCATAGTTTTGCCTTTTATATTAATACATTCTCTAGTAGAATTTATTAATCTCATGAATAGTGTGTTAAAGGATTATCTAGACCATTTTATGTTGGTTTTTATGGATGACATCCTCATATATTCTAAGAATGAGGAAAAACATCTTTAGCATATAAAATTGGTTTTGCATCAATTATGAAAGCATAAATTATATGGTATGTTTTCCAAATGTGCATTTTTAAATAGTAAATTTAAATATTTGGGACACATCTGAGGATAGAATTTTAGTGGATCAAGTGAAGATAAGAGCCATAATAGATTGGTTAGGGCTAAAAAATGTGCATGAGGTGAGGATTTTTATGGTTTAGTAGGTTATTAGTAGGTTATTACCTCTCTTTAGTGGAATAATTTGAGTTTTTTTTGTTAGACAAGTGTGAAAAATACTTTCATGAGATGAAAAAGAGGCTTACTTTAGCACCTATGCTAGGATTTCTTGATCCTTATGGATTAATTCTTAATAATCATAGATGAATTTTGGGATGGAATTGAAGGAGTTATTATGTAATATGGTTCAATTGTATCATATGAGTTTAGAAAACTTAAGCCTTATGATATAAATTATGCCCCTCATAATCTATAACATGATGCAATAGTGAATGTTGTATAAGTTTGGAGTCATTAATTTATTAGGTAAACCATTTGAGCTCAAGACTGATAACTTGGGATTCAAGTATATCTTTACCTAACTAAACCTGAATGCACATCAAAGATGTTGGTTAAAATTCTTATCTAATTATGATTTTGATATTAACTATATCAAGGGAAAATAAAATAGAGTTGTAGATGACCTAAATTTTAGAAGGTACATACCAACCATGTCTACTATCAATATGAATTTCTATAATCATGTAATTAAATTCTCCCTAAGAGATTAATTTTATGATCAGGTTAAGAAAGCATTGCCACAAAATGATCATAAGTGATGGTATTTTGAGGTACAATGATAGGATGTATGTACCTAATAGAGATAATTTGAAGATCTCAATGCTAAAAGAATTACATAATGCCCCATATTTAGGACACCTTAGAGTAACTAAATTCATGGCTAAGATAAGACCTCTCTATTTCATGAAAGGGATAAAAAAGGATGCAACAAACTTTCTATCTTGGTGTTTAGAATATCATGTTAAATATAAACATGTGCATATGGAATGAATGTTATAACCTCATTATATACAGAATGGAAGTGGTGGGTGATTAGCATGGACTTTGTACAAGGGTTTCCATTATCACAGAACTAATATGATATGATCTTGGTAGTAGTTGACAGAATAACCAAGGTATATCACTTCATACCAGGTAACTTGGTAGATGATGCACCAATTCTTATAAATAGAATCATGAAAGAGGTGTACCAATTGTATGGATTTCTATAAAAGATCATTTATTATCAAGATATAAGAATGACTTCTAGATTTTGGTTGAATTTGAATTTATCTTTAGGTATGTAGTTAAATTTTAGTATTGCATATCACTCAAAATAGATGGACAAATATAGAGTGAACTAGGTTTTAGAATATCTCCTTCAAATGTATTTCATGGATCAGCAATACAAGTGGGAGGAGTACCTTCCATTGGTTGAGTTTGCCTATAACAACTCATACCACTTAGCATTAAAAATTGCTCTATTTGAGGTATTATATGGAAGGAGGTGTAGAACACCAATCAATTAGGATAAGTTAGAATATAGGGTATTTTTTGGACCTAAACTTCTTGTGGAGATGGAAGACTAAGTTAGATATATAAAGCAAAGGTTGGCTGAGGCCAATAATAGATAGAAAGTTATGTTGATTTGAAAATAACAAGGTTGTTTTTTTTGGTGAAAAATTATTTATTTAGGTTAAGCCACAAAAATGCTCAATTAATTTTGGGAAATTAGTGAATATTTCACCTAGATATGTGGGACCCTTTGAAGTTCTGGAAGTGATCAATCCTATAGTGTATAGGCTTGTTTTTCCACTAGATCTAGCTCTTTTAAATAATGTTTTTCATGTGTCCTATCTTAAAATTTATGTTGCTGATCTTTCTCATCTATTGGATTGGAATGATTTATAAGTTTAGGATCCTTGGGTGGTCATAATAGAACCAATAAAAATAATTGACACTTGAAAACTCATTTTGAGTAATAAATAAGTGTCATAGTGCAAGGTCTAGTGGGTCCAATATTTTGAAGATAGTGGGACCAATATTAGTTTGAGTAATATGTTGTTGGATATTATTTAATTTTTTGTTGAATAATGTTTAATTTTATAACTTACGATTGGAATAAGTGTCATTGGGAAATGACCATCTTTAGGGGGAAAGATGTTACATCTTGATTCCTCTCTAGAATTAATAACCTATTTATTTGTAGATTTTATGGTTACTATTTAGATAATTACTATTTTAGTTGAGCTAGATTTTATATACTGATGTATGGATAGTTATGTATTACTTATTTTCATGATCACTAGTTATTTATACTTATATGTTATGTACATGATTATCATGATTAGTTAATTCATTACAATAGTATATTATGGATTTTATATTGATTTAGGGTAACTACCTTTACTATTTTGAGGTGGATGCAAGATAGATCCATCCCTCAAATTATGATGGAGGGATGGAATCATTGGTGAGGTTGGTGTAGATGGAGGCATTTTGGGATCATAAAATGATAACTGAGAACCTACACACACCATAAATAGTAGGATATGTGTCTATATTCATTGCTTGATTTGATAGTTTATAGTTACTTTAAGTTATAATCATGTTTGTTGAACTTGATTATGGTTGTGTTTTTGTAATTATGTTGTCAAGCATGGTTAACATACCTTACATTATTATGTTTCTTAAAATTGTGCTTGGAAATCTATGAATGTCCTTACTACTACCTTTGGATATATATGTGATTTTTTTAGAAATGATAGTGTCTTGTTTGAATTATGTGAGTGTGGAGAAATTTTTTTTATAAAAAATACATTGTTAATGCAAAGGGACTAAATTACTTTTGTTTTAATTAATTATTAAATTCATTTAGTTAATAAAGTGTGGTTAATATTATTGGGCATGGTCATAATGTTCAACAAATGTGTTAATATTTAAATGACCTTTATGATAATTTAATAGTGTTATTTGGAATTATAATGTGTAATTCGCTATTATGAAGTTGATATTACTTTGTATAATAAATAAAAAGATTATTATATTATTTATAAAGTTCAAGATTAGGTTTTGTTTTGATTGGCATTGACATTGTGTTAATCAGTTATTATACAAAACATAGACTTCATTTTTAGTTTTTGCATGGTAGAATGTTTTGTCTTTACTAGTTCGATTGTCAATTGGTTTTCATGAAAGCACTTCTCATTGAGCTCATTATGAGAATAGTAAGTTATGGTGAAGATATTGGAGAGTTTAATTAGCATGAAACTAAGCAGGCTGGTAGATAAAAGGGGGTAAAAATATGCATAGGGGTACATGACAGATGGAGGAGAAAGAAAAGGATTCAAGGAAATTGGAGAAAGTATTACCAGTTGTTAGCACTTGATCTTCTTTACCAGGTTTGTTTTATTCTTTAAATTCATATATATTTTTTATAGAACTAGAATAATGAATTTTGGTAATTTTTTATGGGTTAAGGGTTTTCATTTTTAATGTTTGAAAACTATTAGAATACCAAGGTTAAATACCTAGCACTAGAGATGGCTCGACCATCCACAAAGCCAGGTATATAACTCTAAAACCCTAGATTTAAATGGCTATATTGGTTTCAAAGAAATTAAATGTGATTGTTTCATAAAATTATACGAATTTTATAATTTAAGTAGATTTAAGTAAATCTAGAGTTAACTTTGTAAGAAAATTATAGTGGAAGGTTTGAAGGTAGAAAACCCTAGGGTAATTCATACATGTGTGGTTTTAATAGTTGAGTTTAAAGAGATAAATTAGGGGCTTTTTAGGAACCATTCGTATCCTTATAGAAATATATATTGGGTATTTTTATATTTAAAATAGAGGAATATATATATATATATATATATATATATATATATATATATATATATATATATATATAAACTAGGTCAAAACACACTTGGGTATTTGGGGTTAAAGTCAATATTTAAGAACTAATATCGAACCATTTCTTTTTTCATCAAATATATACGGTTTGTTTTTATATTCAAACTTGGTAATGAAATACCCTGACTAGGGCACGACTAAGTGTTATCTTAAACTTGGATGACAAATTTTAAGGAATAATCCAAACTTTATAATTATTGATAGGCATATGTATATATTTCATGGGTCTTGGATGGGTTATTTAGTAACCTATGGATATACACAAACTTATGAGTACATATATTACATTTAGGATTACATTCTTTTAATTTCATAAACAAATGTTTTATAATGTGTTGAATAATAAGGAGTTTCCAAGATGAGAACAAATAGTGAAAATGTTTATATCTACACATATCCCTACCCAAACTGAGGTAAATGTTAGATCCATTGTAGCATAACTAATTTTATATATAGAATTGATTTTATATTATATTTGAAACCCATAAAAATTCATTATTGTTAGGTTTTAATGGGTTTCAAAACTATATTGTATTTAAAACTAGTAATCACTTAAGTTTTATTATGGAGTTTTTCATTATAGTATGAATGGAAAATAGATAAAATATTTATCAAACATTTTTGTGTGTAAACCTGAAGCATGTGATTAACTTTATATTGAATGGACACATATTGAACAATTAAAATATGAAGAAGTATAAATATATATACTCACTCTATATTAATCTATGTTTTCATATAGTTGGCTATGTTAATATAGGTTTATGTGCCTTTGAAATATATATTTTCGTATAACAAAATTTGTCTATATATAAATATGGCTGAGTTTGTTTTTGACTGTAAGCTATATGGGGTATTTAGTGTGGATTTTGATTTGATTGAAACTTCATCACAACTAAATAAACTAGAGTTCATTCTTTGATGGATATCAGAAAATAACTAAAATTTAGTAAAATGGCTAAGTATTTGAATATGCGTACATTTATATGTGATACTTGTAAATCTTTGATAGATTTTTATTTCAACTAAGTATATCATATTCAATTATGCATATTTTGTTGAATGAGTAAAATTTTATTTGAAGTGACAAGAATTAAATATAGTATTATATTTATATGCATCTAAATATATATTCATGATACTCAATTTAATGACATAATACTTTTCTAATTAAGATTATACCAAATATAATTATGCATATACTAATTGATGATTAAATACATCATATTCATTATCAAAGAGGTATAAATTATTGTTTACTTACCTTAATAAGGTAGAACATAGAAGTTAATTTTAGGAATTCATAGGAATTCTAGTTGTAAACTATTTGAGAATATTTAGCTATATTCATTTTGCATTAGCTCATTTTATGAATAGTTTAAATTATGTAATTAGGAAATGAAATAAAATGATTATTGAATAAGTTATTAATTATTGATATGATTGTCTAGCATATAATCTTACCTATATGGTTTGATTGATTTGATTATTAAGCTTATTTTACTCGAATGGTATAATAGTTTGAAATCTGAATATGTGTGTGTGTGTGTGTGTGTGTGTGTGTGTGTGTGTGTGTGTGTGTGTGTGTGTGTGTGTGTGTGTGTGTGTGTGTGTGTGTGTGTGATTTTATTATGATATAACTAATATTAGATGTTTGGATGTATAATGTTGCATTTGATAGATTCAATTTATGTCTTTAGGACTTGCTTGTATTAGCATATAATGTGATTTATAGTAAGGAAAATTTCATTATGAAATTTGTTATTTTAAATATTATTAAATATATAAACAAAATCTAGCATTAATGACCCTAAATAAGTGAGTGAGATGGATTCCACTTAATTAACATCACTAATACACAGATAAGATGTAATCTAATTGAGTAATTTGTATAAAATTGAATAATCCTCATGATAAATATCTATATGAAACTTTGGCCAAAGTAGTGTTTATGGTTAAACATTATTATTTCATCTGTTTGATTTAGTTTACATGTTTTTTTTATAATATCATGTTAGAATGGGTTTATTTATGATCTATATCATGTAATAGTTATCTTACATCACATGAATTCTAGTTATCACTCTTGATTCCTACATCATTATTATCTACCCATCTATGAAGGGAGGGCCATTCCCTAATTGGGAAATTATGTGGGGGATTGATGGTCTATAGTTGGTGTGGAAAACTATTCAGATGATGTTATCCCTCCCCTCGATAGTACTTCACTAGTGATTACACTCATGATTACTTGTGGATATTATGATTTTGTTGAGACTCACATGATTCATGGAGCATTTTATCATTGTACATTATTATTAAGCCTTGTATTATGCTAAAAATGTATTATTTTGTATATTTTATGATTAAAATAGTTGGTTGTAACATTGTATTAGTTGTGGCTGAATTTGCAAATATAATTTTATGAGATAAATTTAGTATTAATTTTATTTTAGCATTGTACTTGATCTTAATCTTTTGATCATTAGTTAAATAGATTAGCTATATACCTTATTATGGTTACCATAAAACTAATGTATTTAGTTAAATATTACTATATTATTGGTTTCATCATGATGGAATATGTTTATTAAATTTTTGTAAATGTTTAAAAAAAAATTAGCTTATTCTAGTAGAACCCAGTGGGGTTGTTACATAGGGAGTAGGAAAGTAGGTAAAATCTCAAAACTTTTATAGGTGGAAGATAAGTACATTTTAAGAATTATAGGAAAGATAGAACACCTGGTTCATCAACATAAGATTAGTCAAACTAAGATACAATTCAAGGAGAATAATATATAATAGATGTAAGACTTGTAGAAGTGGGAAAGGTATATAATTTAAAGGAACAACCAAGGTCTACATTTTTTAAGTGTAAAATACTGAGGTTTTATATAATCCATAAATATCATATACATCCCCCATTTAATCTAGTAATGAAATTATTATTTTAAAGTAAATGAATGTGTACTTGGTTGCATATAACACACATTATCTTTGTGTGTGCTCAAATTTAGTCCTTTATTGGTGATTGACATACAAATAATAACATGTTACAATATATAATCAATACATATAATATGGATTTTAAATTACATATTGAAAGAACAAGGTTTAGGAGTATATTCATGTGTTAATATAATCACCTTACCTATTGGAACGTTAATTTGAAAAATATGTATCAATATAAGGCTATAAAACTAATATTAGGACAAATATAGATGAATCTTTAAAGGGAATATATCCAAGGATATAGATACACACACACACACACACACACACACACACACACACACACACACACACACACACACACATATATACATATACATACATATATATATATATATATATATATATATATATATATATACATACATACATACATACATATATATATATATATACATATACATATACATACATATATTTATATATATATATATATACATACATACATACATACATATACATATACATACATACATACATACATATATATATATATATATATATATATATATAGAGAGAGAGAGAGATGAACATGTCCCCAACCTTGGAGCAAAGATGAGTTGCCACCTAGTAGTTGAGATTAGCTCAACTATACAGCTCAATGATACTTATAACTTGGTGAAGTTATATGATAAAATCAAGTCCAAACTAAAAAATTGGAAAGATTGAGTGATTTAATTACCTCAACATACCAAAAAGTGAACCAAATACTATGGTGAATTAGTTCAATAATGTCCATAAAAGTCTGACCGAGGTATCAGTATGTAAAATTCCATGATGTGGTAACCACCCATAAAAGATTTTGGGAATCTAAAACTGATTTAGATTTGTAATATTAGGCATAAAATGTATAACATATTCATCTTAGATATGTTTAATGTTTAAAAATTATATAATAATGGTACCAATGTATATAATTATGCCACAACCTTAAAATGAAATCATATAACTATGTGCCTTAGCCAATTCATAAAATTGTGTAAGTGTGTAGAATATGCTTCCAAAACATGCCCCCTATTGGTTTTGATTTGTATACCTCTATCTCTTGACCTTTTAAACTTGAATAAAATGTCAATCAAAGAAGAGAAACTTGCTAGTATGTCATTGTAGCCAAGGAAGGGTCTGGCATCTAGAATAGACCAAACATAGAAAATGATTGAGAGGCACCTATAGAGGGTATGTTCAGCTCCATACTACTTTCGGCTCTACTTGAATCAAGGTGAGAGGAGATATGAGGTAGCTTTCTTACATGGAGAGAATATGTAATTCAACTTCCATGGGGACTTTGGAAAAAGGAACAAATATGACCAGGACATAACCAAGTTTGCACACTTCACTCATGAAGGGTTGTCACACAAAATGCACAAATGATCTAAGTCATATATAATATACTAAATACATATGAGGATATGAATTCAATATTCATTCTATAAAATATTCAATAATAAGGGTCAAATGGAAAAATGTAACACTAGAATTTAAAGTACAAACTACAAACACATTTCAAATATGCAAGATCTTATACATTTGCAAGGAAAATAAAACTTATAATATGAAATAGGGTATATTATTTCTAGGGTATGATAGGGTAGAATATTTACATAATTATAAGATGGAGGGTGGCATGTTGGTGGATTCCAAATAGTAGGGTGTCTTGTAGTATTTCATGACAATATTCCTTGGGAAAGATGCAAAAACACTGTCAAATGTAAGATAATGGTAAATACAAAATGATCCCTTAGAGACTAGAACATACATAGAAACTAATCCTTCAAATGCCTTTCCATATTGAATCCATAAATCTATGGTTCACTAACAAGTTATTCAAATATAGATTCTAAAATAATGTAGAAAGGGTTTTATAACGCAGATCCATGCTCAAAATAATAACCAATAATGAACATAAAACTAGATATTTACTCAACCATATTTATAAAATAGATCTCTGCACTTCAACAACAAGAAATAACAAATAACCATAATAATTTTCATTAGCTTAAAAATAAATATTACAAACATCAATACTTCAAAACTCTATCATGGGTACAAGCATTGTGAGACTACTCTTTTGACAAAGGAGATATAAATATGCTCTCAAGGCTCATTAATAGTTGTATATTTTCAACCACCTTAACAAGGGAGATAAGATCTACACACAACAATTGATCCCAATTTTTTTTTGTAGAACCTAGACATAGAGAAAGTGGACACCTAAAATAGTGACCAACAATAACCAACACAATGGCCAACCTACCTCTTTAATATAGGAAAATCCCTCTATTTATACATTTTTATATTTTGAACTCTGGGTCATAACTTAAAAAATTATAAAACAAACTTTCAAGTCTACCAAGATACTTTTAGCTATAAAATATTCCCTTGTTATGCCTGAAATCTTCATAAATTTACAATAAAAATCAATGTTCTAATTGCCTCTACAAATAATGATGAATATTTGTAACAAACTTTTGATTTCATGATGGGAGATGCCTTTCACATGAGCTAAAAGGAGAATATCCATGGTAAACGATCGAATGAACTTTGTCTTTATGTAGAACTACTTGAAGATGCCTTGGACTACTTGATTACATAGCTAAAACTTGAACAAATTACCTCTTTCTCATGCACATCATGGGACAACCTAATTTTTCCATGTTTCCATGGGAATATTCTAGATTCGTGGCCCTTTGAATGATCTTCTTTGGACTAACCCAACTTGGATTTTCAAACTTGAAATTTCTCACTCATGGAGGAACTTGGACAAGCACAATAATGAAATAATGTAAAATACTTAGGTCACTTATAACTTTTTACTTCCTTGATTCCAACTATTTTTTCACATTTTACATTTTTGCATTTTTTGCTTTTTACACATATGGACTTTTAGGGATTCCTTCATATTTTTTAATGCAAAAATGTATTAGTTTCAAATTTTGATTTACTTGGGTAAATCTTGGTCCCTCTCATAAATTTTCCATTTATAAATTGCCAAGATATTGTCAGTGGTGAAATCCTTCACTAACTATATTGCATAGGGTCCCTAAAAGTGTCATGCATGCTGATGTGGCATCACCATGTCATTCAGTTCACTAATATAATTGATTTACACTAAAATCAAGTTATCCATACATGGTTGAACTTTATTTAAATGTCCATGATCATCTTCCACTGTCATATCTACTAATTTGAGTAAATTTGGACCATAGATCTATGTCTAACTCATTTTAGTTATGACACATGTCACTACCATGTTCAACTTGGAAGCATTGAAAAGTCCATCTTGGTTTAAACTATTGGATATGTGTGCAAAAATTCATGTAAACCATTGATCTTGATATGAAAGACTAAGTGTTATTAGCTACTAGCTATTTTTAGCCCTAAGGTCATGCCACTTGGCAGCCTCATAGGCTCTCTACACCCTGCTCTATTAGTCCTATCAGGCTAATGCACTCTTTTTATGTGGTAGTCCCAAATTCATTATAGACTTTGTTGAAATTTTTTGACTTAATATGCATCGTAGATTGGATTGTGTACACTTGAATATGTATCATAAATCTTTGGGAATATACTTGATCTTTAGCATGTGACCATGTATTGAATTTTCAATTGTGCTCTTACACCATTAGATTTTTTCATTTGATCAAATGTGCATCATTAGATTATAATCCGTGGGGTTGAGCATGATTTGTTCCTTGAAAATAGTGTCTTTTACTTTAAACTCCATCACACCATGTGGTAGTACCTTGTTATATCTTTGGCCCCATTAAGCTATCAAATGTCCACTCACATTGTTGGATCTTTAGAACATGCTCTAAATTTTTATCATGCCCCATGAACTTGACACTTATCGTGAATTTTATGGTCTTGGGACATTTGAATATCAATGACTAATTCTTGTGCCTTAAAATTTACATCCACACACCTATCAAAAGATGTCTGTGAGACCGTCATACCTATAATTTAGGAAAAAAATTCAAGAATTTACTTATCAGATCTTATTCTCTAGGCATTTTGTCTTCAACATTCCTATCTTCAACATTTTGGTCTTTGGAAAAATTGTTGTGAGCTTATTGTTCTTAATGCTTCTACTCTTGGGGCCTTTGCTTATCATAATAATTATTTTGAACATTTTATCTAGGATAATTTTCCTAAAGAAATAAACTCTCTTAGATACTTTTCTTGTATAAATTCATCCTTCTGCATATTTTTCTTCATTAGGATAATTATTTTAGATATTTTATCTAAAATAATTTCCCTGAAGAAATTGGACCTTATACTTTGCTTTAAAAAATAAATTTTATCAGGATTTTTGCTATGGGAAATATTCCCAAAATAAAATTACCCTTCAAAATTTTTGCCACAGACAAAATTCTAAAATAAATAAGCCTTTAAAATATTTGTGTGAACATTTTTTTTGAAGGATTTGGACTTAAATTTTTTTTAAATAATTGACTTTGCATTTATTTTAGGCTTTTTGCGTAGGAAAAATGTTCAAAGGGAAAGTTCCCTTCAGACTTTTTTCCATGGAAAAAAAGTCCAAAACAAATAATATTTTAGCCTAAAACATAGAATTTCTTCATATTTTTTGTACTGAACAAAATGTCCAACAAAAATAAGTCTTTAAACTTTTTTTCTGACACAAAAATCTTGAAGACCTATTTCTATTGGACAAAGTGTTTGTGAAAAAACATAGAAAAATTATAAGGGAAAGATATACGCCAAGTAAAGACCAAATTAGGATTTAGCCAATTTAACATGAACTTGACCTTTGACATGAACAGTTGAAAGTAGGAGTTTGGCTAGGGACTTAAGCATTAATACTCAACTCAGGATGGTCTTAGGCACTTATATTTGACAAGGGCCCAATTGATTAAATGCAATTTTGGGCACTAACATTGACTCTCTCCACGGGATGCATACCCCCTTTGTGTAAAGAACCCAAAAATGTAAGACCATGTACCAATTCATTGGGTTATAAAATAAAGTCTTAATAATTTACCACCAAACATTCATGAAGGCTCAACAAAACATATTAAACATAAAAAAATAGATCAAGAGAATCTAAAAACAAACACATGACATAAACACAAAAGGAAACTATAAAAATAAGGACCAAAGTAGAGGGGGGACAAAGCAATGAAACAACAAAAATAAAAAACACTATATAATATATACACAGTTACATGTTACTGATTAAATCAAGAAAGTGTTTCAAATGTCTACCATTGACTGATAGCTCTAGTATTTCACCATCTAAGTCTCTCAAGAAGAAACTATGATCCCTAATACGATAGTCAATAAAATAGGGACCATCCACAAGGCATCAAATTTTCCATGTTTTCCTTTCTCCTCATGCTTGCTATCCCAAAGTAGAACCAAATCACCTACTTGGAAAGTTCTTGGACTAGCCTTCCTATCAAATATCTTCTTCAACTTTTCCTTGAACTTGAGGTGTCTTTCATGAGCTTGTCTTTTAATTTTATTAATCTCAATAATCTAGTTCATCCTAATTTCATAGTGGTTGATTTTTTCATCATCCTCTAGTTGATGCATGAGTTGATAGGTGGGTAACTACAAGTTCATAAGAAAAAATACTTGATCTCCATAAATAAGCTCAAAAGGGATTTTTCCTGTAGCTCTCTTAGGCATGATTCTATTAGCCCATAAGGAAAATTTTAGATGTTCACCCCACTTCTTATTTTCTTCTAATGTTCATCTAATGATTTTGAGCAAGTTATTGTTACTAGATTTTGCTTAACTATTCCATTGAGGGTTGTAATTGGAAGTGTAGGTCAATTAAATCCCATACTCTTTGCATAATTCCACTAAAGATTTAGCTTTAAATCTCATAGCATTGTTTTCAATAACTTTAATAGGCATACCAAATCTAAAAATAATCTGATTCAACAAAAAATCCATAACTACCTCATGCATTACCTTCTTTATAGGGACCACTTCAACCCATTTCATGAAGTAGTCAGTCATAAATATTATCCATCTATGTCTAACACTTGATGAATCAACAATTTTTCCAATGAAATACATTCCCCATTGTCTAAATGGGCCTTCAATCATCATAGGTTATAAGGGGAGAGAACCTAAAGCTTTTATCCTCCCATCAAAGCACTGACATTTCTCACATTTTCTAACTTTTTGACCAACATCTTTAAATAGTGATGGGCACTAATAACTAGCTCTTAGAATTTTATTCATTTGTAAATTTAGCTGTTAAATGGATACCACATACTCCACTATGAAAGTCCTCAATCAAGTTAGTAGTTTGTTCTTCTAGCACACATCTTAGGATAACCCCATTTGGATTCTTCCATGATAGTCCATTCTCAATGAAGAGATTATTTTTGGAAACAATCTTGAGAGTTCTTTGATTCTTATCCAAGTTAGGGGGACAATTCAAAATTTCCAAGTAGTAAACAATATTTCTATACCATAGAGATATGTTAAATTCATTCAATGAATCATCAATATTGAAAACAACAGTGTTTACCTCAACAACTTGCAAATTGGTCTCAACCATAATCTTAGCTAGACCCATCCCTCTTAATAACTTGGTGGTCTGAATATCTATGTCATATACTTGTAACTTGTTGACCCACCTTTATATCTTGCTTAATATTTTAGTCTGAGTCAAGATGTCCTTCACCATGGTATGCAGGACATAAGCAATAATCTTTGAACTTAGAATATAAGGCCTAAACATATTAACAACTTTCAAGAGAGTGAAAGATTATTTTTCCATGATGGTATAGTTAATTTCAGGATCTTGCATAGCTTTACTAAAGAAAGATATGGGTTATTCATGACCTTCTTCATTCTTTTGTAACAAGATTAAAAAATAGTAGTATTTTATGATGCAAAAGATAATATCTAAAATGGCTTAGTGTAATCATGGATAGAAAAAATAGGATCAAACTTCAAAGCTCCATTGATGTCATTAAAAACTTGCATGACCTTTTACTCCCATTTGATGGTCTGGTCCTTCTTTAACATGGAAGTGATAGGTAGAGTAATCTCTACAAAATAAGACATAAACCTCCTTAAAAAGTTAATTTATCCAAAGAAATATTAAATTCCTTTCTTGTACTATGGGAGAGGTAAATGTTCAATAGATTTAACCCTTTTAGGGTCAATCATGATACCACCCTTGGACATTTTATGCCCCAGTAACTTGGCCTTTTATACTCCAAAGTGACACTTCTACAAATTAAGTGAAATGCCAAACTCCCTGCATCTAATTAATGCCTTTTCTAGATGTTCCAAATGTTCTTCTCTAGTCTTGGAGTACATAGTGATATCATCCTAATACACAATAATGAACTGGTTAATTATACCCACAAAAGCAACATCTATATCTCACTAGAACATTGCAACAACATTCATCAACTCAAAATGCATCCTCATGTATATATATGTGCCTTAAGGTGTTGTGAACATAGTCTTGGATTTCTTGGATTCCTTCACCACAACTTGGTTGTACCTTGAGAAGTTGTCTAATGTGGATAACATCTCTGATCTAGTAACACTTTGTAGTAGGTTCTTCATATTGGGTACGGGATAATTATCTTTTAAAGAAGCTTTATTCAAATTTTAGAAATCCACACACAAGTAGATGTCACCATGTTTATTTCTCATAGGGACTAAATTTATAACCTATGATGAGTACCTGATGGGCTAAATAATACCACCATCCCTTTGCTTATTTAATTCATCCCACGTATTAGTGGCCAAGATGGGGTTAATGGGCCTCTATTTTTGCTTGAAAACCTTGCTATCAGGATGAAATAGGATGACATGATGGAACAAATATTCCCTATATGATTTTAGCTTAGAATAAGACCATTCTAGATAATCTTGGTACTTCCTTAGCAACTACATGTAAGCTTTTTTCTTAGCTACACTTAAGTGAGTACCTAGCCAAACCTTTTTTGGATTCTCATGAGAACCCAAGTTATACTTAGTCACATATTTTGAGATAAATGAATCTCTTGACTTGATTATATCAAATCCATCAAAATATGTTTCCAAACTCACCAATCCTCTTGGGATCATGTTTGTCTTCAGTTGAATAATGTCTTTCCCAAACAAGGTTTCTTTTCCATCACAAACCTAAACCATGGATTTTAGGTCTATGAGTTAATCATATAACTCAACTTCGTAGTTCATAAACCTCTTAATCTATTAATCATCATCAAAAACCTACCATTAATGAAAAATTTCTAGGATTGAAGGCCTAACAAGCACCCCCACCTGATACTAACAATGAGGGCTCATATTTGCAATATCAAACTGAGCACCTAACCTTGTAAGTTTGTCAGCTTCTTCATTGAAACTTATATCATGATAACAAATGTTGAATACATAAAAAATTCAAGAAAATACCAAACATCATTCTAATATTATTTTTGCTTTTTATTCTTGGTGGTATAAGCATTACGGATCTACTTAACTACTTGTTGTTTCCAAAAATGGATTAGCCCGTTTTTGGGAACAACCCCCTACGAAACTTGTCTGTTTCATATTTTGTCTCTCTAAGTTCATTTTTAGAGACAAATTTTGAATTTGTTCTCATCTTGGCCTAGAAACGCGAAAGTGACCACGATCTCGTTGTGACCAAGGAACCCCTCTCCCAGACTGTCTCCTTCCAGAGTTAGTATTTTCTTTCGTTTCGTGTAATAGCGCCAAATTTTGCTGCCTCTACATTTTCCTTATTTTTGTGCAAAGGCAGAAAATTTTTCCACCCCTACACTTTTGCCTACAAGGGTGGAAAATTTTACCGCCCCTGCACTTGGATGAACCGAAACATGCAAGGGTGGCAAATTTTGCCGCCCGAGCATGCCTTAGTTTTCATGCGCGACATTTATTGCCATGCACGGTGGGTTGTTGGGGTTGGTTTTAACCCCATATAAACTAATTTGAGCCTCATTTATTCTCATTACTTCCTCCTCTCCTCTTGCCCTTTGCATCTGGATGACCTAGAAAGCAACTTGAAGAGCGTTTTCATGGATTTGAGCTTGTGGCATGCACAGTTTTCTAGGTAGGTCTCGATCTTTACGTTTATTTGACTTTTTCTTCATTCTTCCTTAGTTTTTCATACCTTTTATCATTTTTAAGATTTTTCTTCCCTACTAGGGATGGTGGAAAAATCCATCCCTCTCCTTTCCCCATGGGTTTTCATCCCAAAAGCCCGCAAGGGCAGCCTTTTTCCCCACCCGTGCTTTGGCCCGCACATTCTTTGCGCACATTGGCAGTGAAAATTGCTGCCTCCACCTTTTTTTTCTCCTTATAAGGGTGGAAAAATTCACTGCTCCTATTTTTTTCCTTGCCATCCCTGTAAGGGCGACGATTTTTGCCGCCCATGTAGGCCTTCTCTGCAAGGGCAGTGATTTTTTCCGCCCTTACTTCTTCTTCCTCCAGCATGAAAAGGTGGCAAACTTTGCCACCTATGTAGGCCATCCCTGCATGGGCGATGAAATTCACTACTCGTGCACTCTTTTATCCCAGCCTGTAAGGGCAGCAAAATTCATCGCCCATGCAAACCTCCCCCAAATTTTTCTAGCTCTAGAAATTTTTTTGTGTTGACTTTTTCTCATCCTTTCTTCCTCATTTTTTGGTCCTTTCTTTCACCCGGCATTTTTAAGTGACCTACATTGACCATGATCACTTAAAATTACACTTTCCCTTTTCATTCACTCTCCTCTAATTTGGAAATCATGTCTGAGCACCTTTAGAGAACTTCTGCTCATTGACACCTGTCTGCCTAAAACTAGTTCCCATATCTAAAGCGTCTCCAAAAAAGGTGAAGACCATGAAATATAAGTATTAGGGTGTCTTCCCACTCACGTCAGTCTCTTCGAATGTTGACGACATTTGGGACACCAAGATCGGCCACATGGACATGGCTGAATTCCTAGCACGAACAAAGGTGATGAATCTAAGTACTGGGATGAAGAGGATCATCGAGAGCAACATCCACTTGGTGGCTGCCTTTTTGATAGCAGTGCATCATACTGAGTTCATCCTCCAATGCACTCACTTCTAAAATAAAGATACCAGGTCAGTCTTAGATGCCAGCAGCAACAAGGTGATTTGGTTGGACTCTAAATTCATCGATAAAGTTTTCATGTGCCCTCCAGCCACTCAAGTAACCAAGATTGACTTCATGGATGTGCAGAAGGAATATGATAAAGACCCTGAAAGGGTGAAGAAAGTTATGAACTATAAGTGGTTGAAGTCCCCCATGACAAGCTTATCAAGATGCCCATGAAACTTTTTGAGGAGTGACATTATTGAGGAAGTTGGTGATTTGATCACCCTTCTCAGTAGAGTATGGGGCCTCCTATCTTCTTCACAGTTCCATGAATGGCTGTATCCATTCATCAAGATCATCCTCTAGGGCAAACAAGACATCTTTTGGGGAGAGTAGATCAGCAATGCCCTCCATGAGTAGCTGACCAAGGTGCAGACCTCTCACAAGTTTTACATGACTTCGTACCTTGTGTACATAGCTATCGCGATGCAGACTTTTCCAGGCTTAACCACAGAGGGAGATAGGAAGATAACCCCAGTACACTCATATTACCCTCAACTGACTCTACAAGGATTGAACTGTCACTTTAAGAGGGTAAATGATGCCTTTTTTGCTACATTTTTATGTCTCTTTGACCCTCAGCTTGAGCAGAAGAGAGTATCAGATGAGGCCTGGGTGGTGGTCAATGATTATGGCTGCATGTTCCTTTAGTTCCCCACATTTTGCTATCTTTAGGTTGGCTTTTACCAAGGCTACCCCTACATGCTCCCCAAGTTCCCTTTAGATAAGCTAGTACTAATGGAACTTTGCTGACAACTGATTATCATGCATACTAGACAAATGGAGCTAAAAAAATTAGGTTTTAGGTTTCCAATCAAGATTGGTAGGTACTCCATTACAATAGCAGCCAAAGCCAAGGTCATGGAAACTAAAATGTAGATGGTCACTCTAAGACCATTCAAGAGATGAGAAAAATTTGACTACAGGGGAGTCAAGGATAAGATCATAAGGAAAACTCAGTTCCATGAACCAATGATTGAGGTTATCTGGGTCGACCTAAGGACAGTTGAGGAAATCAGGAAAATGAACTTCTGCAGGCTGACACTAGAGTAGATCAAATATTTGAGACTTGCAAAGATCCCCTCTGGCCTGATCGATGATAAAAATGTTAACAATAGCAAATACCTGGCAGGGAAGGTTGCTGGTTCCCCTCTTCCTCCAACACAGTGGTCTCAAAAGGAGCAAACTTCTCTGAGAAAGAGATTTGAACCAATATTGGCTAACACCGATGATTGGTTAGCAGCCAAAGGGATCATCCTGAAAGAATTTGTCATAGGATCCGAGGCTAAATACCAAGCAGAGTTAAGGAGGAAGGCTGAGAATAGGACCAATAATAAGGGCAATGTTCTTTCCCCCTCTAGGCCTCACAAGCCTAAAATCATCTTTGTATCTAAGAAGCCAAAGGCTACTAAAGAGCCTGAAGAGGTAGCAAAAGGAACTGAGGAATAGAGTCCTCAAACAAAGGTAGCTTAGTCAATGGAGATAGATGATCAGCCATCAAGGCAACCAAGCAATGGACCTCCACTCTCACTAGAAGAAACACAGCCGCTCAAGAGCACCTCTCCCTCTCCTCCTCAGTCTTTTGTGGTACCTTCTCCTATCTCTTTGATCAGTGTTGCCTCTTCTGGAGTTGCCTCTCCTTCCAGAGTCATATTCGACGATCCTTAGGGCACTTTTGGAGGTTCTCCTCACTCTTTTAGGTCCATCCCCAATTTATCATCTCCTTCCTTTAACTTGATAGCAAGCCCTGCACCAAAGCCAAAATCAGTGGTTGGTACAGTTTTGCTGGTCACTCCAACTATAACCACTGTCACCACCAGTAGTGTAGAAGCCACCATAGTAACACTAGTAGAGGAAACTATTACCATAGCAGGTACTTCTCTCCTACCTTGGATGATAGCTTTCACCCCTAAAAGAAAGAAGATGGCCATCTCCCCAGATGAAGTCAACTTTGGCAAAATAGTGCCAGTGAAAGCTAAAGCTCCTAAGAGGCCAAGAATCCTCTCAAAACTGGTCAAGGAAAAAGGAAATAAAATTTTGGAGATGGCCAAGCCTCCACAAGATGCAACTCTTGAGGGTTTCAAGATGAGCACCTATTCCATCTCTCGTGTTGAACTTGGCAAAGTTACTCACGAAGGTGAAAAAAGTGATCTTCAGGCTGCTATAGATATCACGGTCCAGAAATTTGATCAAGAGAAGGAGACGAAAGATTATTATAAGGCCAAGGTAGAGTAGCTAATGGTAGTAATAAGAAAGTTCACCCTTCCCCCTGAAGCAACAACTCCAGAGGCCTTCTCCGTGGATGACCCAGTCATTCAAAAAGTAGAGAAGTCTTATTTGAAGGGAAAAGTCCTAGAGGACTATATTGAAAGGATGCATACTCAGGAAGTTTCTTTGCTATCAAAGGTTTCAAAAAGGATAGGTAAGATGAAGAAGGTAAAATCAGAGTTAGATGACTTTGTCTCCCTTATCTCTCAAGAGATCGATAATTTTGAAAAAGATCTTAGCAAATGGAAGGAGATGAAGGATCTAAATAAAATCACCTTGATATCCATCAGTGTCATCTCTAGTAAGGACTCCTATGTTGAAATCAAGGAGTCACTGATCTTCAAGATTCAGGTACTTATAGATCTAATTGATGATCTCAAAGCTTTCAAGGAGGCTAGTGAGAAGAGTGACCTGAACCTGCTGAATAAACTAGAAGAGCTACCATGCGACCTGACCTCTAAGGACAATCAGTTCCTTTCGGTAGAAGAAATGATTTAGAGCTTCAAAGAGATGATTCAGAGAGATTTTGAATAAAAATCCTTCTCAATGTCTTCTGTGGATAGTATTCTAGATGCTCAGTTAACTTTGGAGAATCTAAAATCTAGGTTAACTGGCCATGCTAAAGCCATCACAACATTGAAGGATTTATTGATCAGATCCATAATCATCTCTAAGAACACAATTGTGCCAAATAGCATAGGAATTCAGGCATCAATCACTATGTTTGATGCACATATGAAGAAATTTGGCAGCAAGAACTGAATCTCTCCCCTTCTTTCTTCTTCTCTCCTTACGCACTTCTGTTTTGTGCAAAGTGCATGCAATTTTGAAAAATGTAATTACATGTAAATATTTTGGAAAAATATCTCAAATTCAAAGATGAGTCATCTTTGACCGAGATGTTTTTATATTTTATTATTTTCTAGTTTTTGAGGATTTTCTCCACATATATAGTGGAGACCTCATTTTGTTAAAAGCTTGGAAAAATTAATAGCAAACACTCTGCTGAAATTGAAGCAACTTTTGAGACTTTGTGCTCAAATTTGTAAATCATATTTTGTTGAATGAATGAGAAGTAGGTTATTTCAGACTTTGTGTTGAGATTTTCTGTGTTATTTAGGAAATGGTTCTTATGTCTTTTTTCTTAGTAATATCTCATTTATCTGATTTAATAAGAAAAATGTGTGTGCTTATATTATCTAAGGGCATTTCTAAAGGTAGAGGATAGACTTTGAGCTTCTTTTATCTTTGAGATTCAGTTATCTTTTGTATTTTTAGGCAGAGACTTTGTGTTTTGTTTTATTCTATGGTTATGTTTGTTCTGAATCGATGAAAGAAGCTACGGAAGACTTTGTGCTTACGTGAGTGTTCTTGTGGATTTTGTTACCTCAAGTGATTTCCTGCTCTCCATTTTATACCATTCTTGAAAGAAGAGGAGTGTTGTTAGCTACAAATCAAGATATCCTACTTTCATTCTTTGTACATTACCTCTGAAAAAAAAGAGGTAGATGCTATTATACCACCCCATGTGTTATTTTCTACTTAATTATATATATGCATATAGTGCATGAATATTTATAGGAAACCTCCCCTTGATGAGAGGAGAGATTTACTTCATAAAGATCTGGTAAACCCATACTTTTCATGGTGTAAATCTCCCTATGTTGTGGTTGATATACCCATTTTGTCATCAGTTAGTTGATGAAAAAATAGTCACCCAACAATTTTTTGGTGACTCTGCTGGGGACCTTAGATGTGCAGTCTAAAACCTCAAGTTTCAAATCGAAGCAGTCCCTACCCTTATCCATCACATAGTCTAGCAACTCCATTCTATGTCTTACCCATTATCATTATAGCCTTACCATCTACCTCTGTTACATTATCTGGTCTACAAAACCAGAGCCGCTAGAAAGAATGTGCATTTTGAAGCCTCAAGCTTCAACTTGAAGCAAATTTGGTCCCTTTTTCATTTTAAAATTTGGCAACTCCATGCTACACCAGAAGCCAGAGAGTTAAGGGTGTTTTTGACCCTGTGTTTGAGTTGGTGCAGAAAACTAACTTTGATCTCTTTCCTCCATCACCTTTCCTCCAACATTTTAGGAGTTTTCCTCCTAACTTTATCAGGTAACCGACACAAGGTAGAGATTTTTTTCCTACTGTTAATCATGCCCTACCTATAAATACCCCACCAAGGTTTTTTATCCCACCATTTAATCATCCTAACATAATGGCTCAATGCCCATGGGGTAATTCCTTTGGTCCTCTCAATTTGACTACACCTTTGCATGAACTACCTCATAGTTCTAGGAAAAATTTTCCTAGGTTTTTTGGTGATGGAAAGGTTCACCCCGATGAACATATTGTTGCCTTCTCCATAGCATGTGGCATGATCGATGTGGAATTCGAAGATGTAGCTGTTAGAATTTTTGTGGAAACTTTGCAAGGAGCTGCCATGAATTGATTCTATCACCTGCAAGCCGGGTCAGTAACAGACTGGGATACGCTCAAGTCCAAATTTGAAGCTAGGTTTAAACATGTTGAAGATGCACATGCTTTATTGGCTCAGCTAACATATTTGAAGAAAGAATCTTAGGAAGCTATGAGGGATTCCATAGCTAAATTCAACAAATTGAGAAACTGGATTCCAACTGTGGCTCAGCCCACGCCGGTAAATTTCAAGTGCTTTTTCATCAATTCGTAGCTTCCCAAAGTAAGTTTCTTGTTGAGGCAAGCTGGCCCTATGGATCTAGCCTTGGCTCAATGTTTGGCTACTGCGATTGAGGATGATCTTATCCTGGTAGGTAAGATCAGAAAAGACTCTAGTAAAAATAAATTCTCTTCATCTGCTGAAAGTTCTTCATGTACTACAGATCCTATAGTGCAAAAATTGATGAATGAACTGATAACTTTAAAGAGGCAAATAGCCCAAGGTACGTCTGCTCCTACCTATCGAGATGCACCTAGGAGAATGTTCTAGAATTAGCCATATCAAGGTAATGATACCCGAAACCAAGGGCAATCCAATTGCCTACCTCCCCCTCCAGGGAGATTAGCCATTAAAGTAGCACCTACCAATTTAGTGATCGATTACCTAGAGACTAAGCATGATAACTCATTCCAACCTCAGTTAGATCAACAAGAAGATGCTAATCTATTTGATGAGTAGGAAGAGGAATTAGCTGGCGACTCCAATATCAGTTTTTTGGATTACCAGGACGAAGTTGGAAGTAAAGGGGAGGGTTTGGATGGATCTTACACTATTTTAAATAGATCTCAAAATTAGTCAGCTTCATAGACTGACAAAGGAAGGGCAGATGAAGAGCCTTGGCTAGTAGTTTCCATTGCCAAATGTGGGACTCCATTACCTCCACAATCAAAAGATTAGGTAACCCATAAAAAAGTAAGTACTCATAATCACCCAATATCTTCCACTTCTGCTACTTAGACTAGTGCCGTACCTATTAAAGTCCCTGATGATGGACTCTCTTCCTCTTTTGCAAGTTCTTTTCAATTATTTGATATAATTGATCATGCTAGAAAGACTAAAATTCAAATGATATAGGTTGAATATTTGAGAGCTAACCCCGAACAGTTTTCTAGGTTAGCAGAATATGTAAAAAACAAAGCCGTCCCCATAGGACAAGATTCTTTGAAGGTCATTCCTGATCCCCCTAAAGACAAACCGGCCCAAAACAATCTTGTTGTGACTCCTCCTATCACCCTCAAGAAAACAGAACCTTTCTATGTTTCCCTGCTTATAAATGGTTATAAATTGAGTAATTGTATTATAGACTCTAGAGCTTCAGATAATGTCATGCCTATGAAAGTGGCAGATTCTCTTGGGCTGACTTTGACCAAAACTTTTGGGAGGTTTTTTTGTATAGAAAATAAGCAAGTCCCTCTCCTTGGTCAAATAAAAGATGCTCAATATGCCTTCGCAGCTTTTCTATAAAAGTAGATAAAAATGATGATTTTAGTGGCCGATATTCTAGCATCTTACGACATCCTTCTTGGGCAAAATTTGTACAAAGATGTTGGAGGTGAGCTAAGTATGGACTTGTCAGAAGAAAGGATTCTAGTTCAAGGTGTCATGAAGAAGTTGCTTCCTGAAAAAGAAGCAAGGTACGTAGTTACCTGATCATCGACACCGGAAGCTCAAATTTTATTTGAGTCCTCAGGCATGGGCAACTACTTCCTATCTACAGACAGAACCCATGAGACATCCGATGAAACTTCTTCAAGTGATAACTTGAGATTGTGTTCAGTCGATACAGCTAAAAAATAGACAAATCAAGATGAGCACATGGAAGAGCCTCTTCCCCCAAATAGAGGAGTTTTTAAAAAAGAATAGCACCTAACGAGGTATGGACTTTAGAATTTGATGGCAGCTGCTCTTCTACTAGTTTAGGAGTTGAGGTTGTGTTGGTGTCTCCGTAAGGAGATATTATTCCTTTGTCTTACAAATTGCAGTTCAACAATACCAACAACATGGCTGAATATGAATCCCTATTGCTCAGACTACAGGCTACCAGAGAAAGGGACATTAGACTACTCCATGCTAAAGGGGATGCTGAGTTGATAGTCTGCCAGGTGAGGAACTTCTACCGAACAAAAAATGAAAGGTTGCGCCACTATCACAACTTGGTCTGGGATCAGATTGAAAATTTTGATGCTTTCAATATCTCTACCATTTTGAGAGAATTCAATGATCAGGCAAATGTATTGGTTGTCTCTGCCACACTTTTAGTCCCTCACCCAGACTTTAGGGAGATAATTACACTATTGAACTGATCTTTCAGCCAAGTGTACTAGATAATGTCAGCCACTGGCAAGTATTTAACAATGATGATCAAATCATCACCTTCTTAGAGCAAAAAGATAGTTTTGAACAACTGCATTTTGAAGGTAGTGAACCCCAAAAATGTGAAACAACTTTTGAGACCAATACAGATATAGGTGAGGACTTCCTATAGCTTAAAGGGAATAAGATTCCAAAAAGCTTGGTGTCCCTAGAGAAATTGTTTGATAACCATGACAGGTTTATTAAGCAACAACGAACGGATTCAAAATCCTCTCAGGACTTTGATCAAGTAAACTTGGGAACCAAGCGCAATCCTAAGATGGTAAATATTGGGAAATGTTGCACTCCCGAGGAAAGAATTGAGCTTGCTAGTCTACTCCGCCAATATATGGATGTATTTGCCTATTCCTATGATGATCTAAAATCACTTAAGCCAAATGACATCTACCAAAACATTCCCCTAAAAGCCAATTCTGTACCTTACAAGCAAAAATCCAGGCAATATAATCCAAAAATCTTAGATACTATTTTAGCTGAGATACAAAAGATGCTGGATGCCCAGATAATTTTTCCAATCCATCACTCAACATGGATTGCCAACATAGTACCCGTCAGGAAGAAGAATGGAAAAATTCAAATCTGTGTGATTTCAATAACTTAAACCAATTGTATTTAAAAGATAACTACCCCCTTCCTATCATGGATCAAGTCCTACAGATGGTAAGGTTTAGAAATGTTATCAATGCTAGATGATTTTTTGGGGTACAATCAAGTCGAAGTCAGAAAAGAAGATCAACACAAGATAGCATTCACCATGCCTTGGGGCACGTTCACTTACCGAAGAATGCCTTTTGGTCTAATAAACACAGGTGCCACTTTTCAAAGGGCGATGGATCTTGCATTCAAAGATGAGATGGGAAAATTCATTGTAATATACCTAGACAATCTGACAGTGTTTTCAAAACATCATTCTGAGCATGTTCACCATTTACAAAGGATACTGGAATGTTGTCATCAAAATGGTATCTCTTTAAACCCAAAGAAATCTATCTTTGGAGTAACTGAAGGGAAACTTCTTGGACACATCGTGTCCTGAGAAGGTATTAGAATTGATTCAGAGAGAGTCAAGTCCATCTAGGAACTTACTCTGCCTACCAGCAAGACCGCAGTTCACTCTTTCTTTGGAAAGGTGAATTTTCTCTGAAGGTTTATTCCTGAGTTTGCTGAGAAAACCCATCATATTGTCAACATGATGAAGGGTAATGCTACATTTAGGTGGACTGCTGAGGGTAAATCAACATTCAAAGATATTAAGGAAGTAATTGCCTGTGCACCAATCTTGGTTTGCCTAGATTACACTAAAAGTTTCAAAATATATAGTTATGCCTCCGAACATACACTATCAACTATTCTGGTCTAGCAAAATCCAAAAGGTGCGTAATCTCTGATTTCATTCATGAGTTGTCCACTCAGGGATCATGAGCTAAAATACTCCCTTATGGAGAAGCATGCATATGTTGTGGTCAAAGCAATTAAGCATTTCAGGTTTTATATCCTGAACACTCACACCGAAGTTCTCATACCAGACACTTCAGTAAAATCCATTTTGACTCAGCAGGAGTTTGGTACAAAGAGAGGTAAATGGATTTCCAAAACTCAAGAGTTTGATCTGGACATCAAACCAACCAAAAACTTGTATGGGGAAAGGGTCTTTGCCAGTTGATTGCCAACAATGTTCTAGGTGAAGCAGAAAGTGAAGAAAAAGTGGTTAAAAGCATCCCTATAGTCCTCTTTGTTGTCACTACTGATGAGTGGTATTCTGACATTGCTCATTTTCTGACATATGGTGAGTGTCTCACTCATCTTTATTTTAAAGAGAAATGGAATGTTAAATTGAAAGTAGTTGGGTATGTTTTGTGGGACAATGGTCTTTATAAGAGAAACATGGATGGGGCATTCCTTCGTTGCATTGACAAAGATCAACAAGAAAGACTCTTAGAATCTTTTCACAATCTAGCCTGTGGGGGACATTTTTCTACACCGGTGATGGTGCAAAAGATTCTATGAGCAAGGTATTATTGGCCCACGCTATTCCAAGATGCCTATAAATGGGTACATAGGTGCGAATTGTGTCAGCAATTTGTTGGAAAGCCTAAGCTTCCTGCTTTGCCTCTCAAGTCGGTAGTGATCGAGGAGCCATTTTAGCAGTGGGGTATTGACTTCATTGGGGTAGTCAACCCATCTTCAAGTGCCAGACATGATTATGTCCTCATGGCAATAGATTATTTTACTAAGTGGGTGGAGGCCATCCCAACCAAGCATGTTATGTCTGAAGTGGTATGCAGCTTTCTCAAAGAAAATATCATCTCCAAGTTTGGGGTTCCACTAAAGATCATAATAGATAATGCAGCCTGCTTTTCATCGCATGAAATTACTCAATTTTATTTTTATTATGGGATTACCTTATCCCATATTTCAGATTATTTCCCTCAAGGAAATGGCCAAGCAGAATCGAGTAACAAGAACCTGGTCACTATTATAAGGAAGTTGGTGGATGAAAATTAGAGAATATGGCACAAAGCATTATATGATGCTTTATGGACAGATAAAATAACACCCAAAAGGGCTATAAGTATGTCCTCTTTCCAAATTTTGTATGGATTAAATGCATAAATTCCCATCACCCTTGAACTACCAGCGCTCAGGTTAACAAAAGCTATCGAAGACTCAAACTTCAAAAGCTCAGTCAATAAAAGGATCGTGTGTCTAAATGAGCTGAATGAGCATCAAACTATGGTAGTGGATCAGATTAAGGAACATCAGAACTAGGTGAAGGCCCTCTCTGATAAAAAATATAAAGTTTGTGAATTCTAAGTTGAAGATCAAGTCTTGTTGTGGACAAGAGGCGAGAACCAAAAGGGATGCATGGAAAATTTGACTCCCTATGGAGGGGCCCATTCACCATTCAACAACTCTATGGTGAGTCCAGTTTCTTGCTGGAGTACCAAGATGGAACACCATTTGCACTATCTCACAGTGGACAGCATCTGAAGTTGTTTAATCCTTGAGACTCAGAGAAGTCTATTTGTATATATGTACAGTTCTTTATGATTTGTCTATTTTTCTTTCATTTTTAGCCTGACTCCGTAGCCCAATGGCTTGGATGAAGGCACTTAGAGACTGGTTTCTACTCCCACTAATCAATTTGATTAACAGAAGCTCCCCAGTAGGAGCTAGCTGTTGTTTCCAAAAATAGATTAGCCTATTTTTGGGAACAACCCCCCACAAAACTTATCTGTTTCATCTTTTGTCTCTCTAAGTTCATTTTTTGAGATGAATTTTGAATTCATTCTCGTCTTGGCCTAGAAATGCAAAAGTGACCATGATCTCATTGTGACCAAGGAACCCCTCTCCCATACTGTCTCCTTCTAGAGTTAGTCTTTTCTTTCGTTTCATGTAATAGCGCCAAATTTTGCCGCCTCTACATTTTCCTTGTTTTTGTGCAAAGGCAGCAAATTTTGCCACCCCTACACTTTTGCCTGCAAGGGTAGAAAATTTTGCCACCCCTATACTCAAATGAACTAAAACATGCAAGGGCAAAAAATTTTGTCGCCCGAGCATGCCTCAGTTTTTGTGTGCAGCATTTATTACCATGCACGGCAGGTTGTTGGGGTCAATTTTCACCCCATATAAATCAATTTGAGCCTCATTTATTATCATTACTTCCTCTTCTCTTCCTACCCTTCACATCTAGATGACCTAGCAAGCAACTTGAAGAGCATTTTCATGGATTTGAGCTTGTGGCACATGCAATTTTCTAGGTAGGTCTCATTTTTTATGTTTATTTAACTTTTTCTTCATTCTTCCTTAATTTTTCATACCTTTTATCATTTTTAAGGCTTTTCTTCCCTACTAGGGATGACAAAAAAAGCTGTCCCTCTCCTTTCCCCGTGGGTTTTCATCCCAAAAGCCCACAAGGGCAGCCTCTTTCCCCACCCGTACTTTGGCCCGCGCATTCTTTGTGCACATTGGCGGTGAAAATCACCGCCCCCCCTTTTTTTTCTCCTTGCAAGGGTGGAAAAATTTGTCGCTCCTACTTTTTGCCTTGGCATCCCTGCAAGGTTGGAAATTTTTGCCACCCATGCAGGCCTTCTCTGCAAGGGCAGAAATTTTCGTTGCCCTTACTTCTTCTTCCTCCAGCCTACAAAGGCAGTGAAATTTGCTGTCTATGTAGGCCATCCCTGCATGGGTGGCAAAATTTGCCACTCGTGCACTCTTTTATCCCAGCCTATAAGGGAGAAAAAATTTGTTGCCAGTGCAAACCTCCCCCAAATTTTTCTAACTCCAAAAAAATTTATGCGTTGACTTTTTATCATCCTTTCTTCCTCATTTTCTGGTCCTTTCTTTCATCTAGCCTTTTTAAGTGACATCCATTGACCATGATCACTTAAAATTGCACTTTTTCTTTTCATCCACTCTCCTCTAATCTAGCAATCATGTCTATAGTGCCTTCAAAGAACTCTTACTCATTGACACCTGTTTGCCTAAAACTAGTTTCCATGTCTGAAGCATCTCTGAAAAAGGTGAAGACCATGAAATATAAGTATCAGGGCATCTTCCCGCTCACATCATTCTCTTTGAATGTTGATAAAATTTAGGACACCGAGATCGGCCATGTGGACATGGACAAATTCTTATCACAAACAAAGGTGATTAATCTAAGCACTGGGATGAAGAGGATCATCGAGAGCAACATCCACCTAGTGGCTGCCTTTTCGGTAGCAGTGTATCATATTGAGCTCATCCTCCAATGTGCTCACTTTTAAAACAAAGAGACTAGGTCAGTCTCAAATTCCAACAGCAACATGGTCATTCGGTTAGAACTTGAATTCATTGATAAAATTTTCATGTGCCCTCTAGCCACTGAAGTAATCAAGATTAACTTTGTGGATGCGCAGAAGGAATATGATAAAGACCCTGAAAGGGCAAAGAAAGTTATGAACTATAAGTGGTTGAATTCTCCCAGGACAAGCTTATCAAGATGGCCATGGAACTTTTTGAGGAGTGACTTTATTGAGGAAGTTGGTGATTTGATCACCCTTCTTAGCAGAGTACGAGGCCTCTCGTCTTCTTCATAGTTCCATGAATGGATGTATCCATTTATCAAAATCATCCTCCAGGGCAAACAAGCCATCTTTTGGGGAGAGCAGATCAGCAATGCCCTCCATGAGCAGCTGACCAAGGTGTAGACCTCTCACAAGTTCTACATGACTTCATACCTTGTGTACATAGCTGTCATAATGTAGACTTTTCTAGGCTTAACCACAGAGTGAGATAGGAAGACAACCCCAATACACTCATATTACCCTCAGCTGACTCTGCAAGGATCGACCCATCACTTCAAGAGGGTAAATGATGCCTTTTTTGTTACATTTTTATGTCTCTTTGACCCTCAGCTTGAGCAAAAGAGAGTATCAGACGAGGCCTGGGTGATGGTCAATGATTACGACTACATGTTCCTTCAGTTCCCCACATTCTGCTATCTTCGAGTCAGCTTTTACCAAGGCTACCCCTACATGCTCCCCAGGTTCCTTTCAGATAAGCTAGTACTAATGAAACTTTGCTAACAATTGATTGTCATGCATACTAGACAAATGGAGCTAAAGAAACTAGGTTTTAGGTTTCCAATCGAGATTGGCACGTACTCCATTGCAACAATAGCCAAAGCTAAGGTCATAGAAATTGAAATGCAGATGGTCACTCTAAGACCATTCAAGAGATGAGAAAAATTTGACTATAAGGGAGTCAAGGACAAGATCAGAAGGAAAACTCAATTCCATGAACCAATGATTAAGGATATCTGGGTTGACCTAAGGATGGCTGAGTAAATCAGGAAAATGGACTTCTACAGGCTGACACTAGAGTAGATCAAATATATGGGACTTGTAGAGATCCCCTTTGGCTTGATCGATGATAAAAATGTTATCAATAGCAAATACCTGGCAGGGAAGGTTGTTAGTTCCCCTCTTCCTTCAACACAGTGGTTTCAGAAGGAGCATACTTCTTTGAGAAATAGATTTGAACTAATATTGGCTAACACCAATGATTGATTAGCAACCAAAGGGATCATCCTAAAAGAATTTGTCATGGGATCGGAGGCTGAATACCAAGAAGATTTGAGGAGGAAGGCTGAGAATAGGACCAAGAATAAGGGTGATGTACTTTCCCCCTCTAGGCCTCACAAGCCTAAAATCATCTTTGTATCTAAGAAGCCAAAGGCTACTGAAGAGCCTCAAGTAGAAATAAAAGGAACTGAGGAATAGAGTCCTCAAACACAGTCAGCTTAGTTAATGGAGATAGATGATCAACCATCAGGAAAACCAAGCACTGGACCTCCACTCTCACTACAAGAAGCGTAGTTGCTCAAGAGCACCTCTCCCTCTCCTCCTCAGTCTCATGTGGTACCTTCTTATCCTATCTCTCCAATCAGTGTTGCCTCTTCTAGAGCCACCTCTCCTTCTAGGGTCATATTCAACAATCATCAAGGTACTTCTAAAGGTTCTCCTCACTGTTTTGGGTCCATCCCCAGTTTATCATCTCCTTCCTTCAACTTGATAGCAAGCCCTACACTAGAGCCAAAATCAGTGGTTGGTACAGTTTTGCCGGTCACTCCAACTACAACTACTGTCACCACTAGTAGTGTAGAAGCCACCGTAGTAACACCAACAGAAGGAACTATTACCATAGTAGGTACTTCTCTCCTGCCTTGAATGACAGCTTTCACCCCCAAAAGAAAGAAGATGGCCATCTCCCTAGATGAATTCGACTTTGGCAAAATAGTGCCGGTGAAAGCTAAAGCTCCTAAGAGGCCAAGAATCCTCTCAAAACTAATCGAGGAAAAAGGACAAAAAAATTTGGAAATGGCCAAGCCTCCATAAGATGTAACTCTTGAAGGTTTTGAGATGAGTAGCTATTCCATCTCTCATGTTGAACTTGGAAAAGTTACTCATGAAGGTGCAAAAAGTGATCTTCAGGCTACTATGGAAATCATGGTCTAGAAATTCGATCGAGAGAAGGAGATGAAGGATTATTACAAGGCCAAGGCAGAGTAGCTAACGGCAGTAATAAGAAAATTCACCCTTCTCCCTGAAGCAGCAACTCCAGAGGCCTTCTCTGTGGATGACCCAGTCATTCAAAAAGTAGAGAAGACTTATTTGAAGGGAAAAGTCCTAGAGGACTATATTGAAAGGATGCATACTCAGGGAGTTTATTTGCTATCAGAGGTTTCAAAAAGGATGGGTAAGATGAAGAAGTTAAAATTAGAGTTAGATGACTTTGTCTCCCTTATCTCTCAAGAGATCGATAATTTTGAAAAATATATTAGCAAATGGAAGTAGATGAAGGATCTAAAAAAAATCACCTTGATATCCATCGATGTCATCTCCAGTAAGGACTCCTATGTTGAAATCAAGGAGTCACTGATCTTCAAGATTTAGGTACTCAAAGATCTAATTGATGATCTCAAAGCTTTCAAGGAGGCTAGTGAGAAGAGTGACCTAAGCCTGCTAAATAAATTGGAAGAGCTACCATGCAACCTGACCTCTAAGGACAATCAGTTCTTTTTGGTAGAAGAAATGATTCAGAGCTTCAAAGAGATGATTCGAAGAGATTTTGAAGAAAAATCCTTCTCAATGTCTTCTGTGGACAGTATTCTAGATGCTCAATTAACTTTGGAGAATCTAAAATTTAGGTTAATTGGCCACACTAAAGCCATCACAGCATTGAAGGATGCATTGATTAGAGCCAAAATCATCTCCAAGAACACATTTACACCAGACAGCATAGGAATTCAGGCATCCATCACTATGTTTGATGCACATATGAAGAAATTTGGCAGCAAGAACTGAATCTCTCCCCTTTTTTCTTCGTCTCTCCTTACGCACTTCTGTTTTGTGCAAAGTACATGCAATTTTGAAAAATGTAATTACGTGTAAATATTTTAGAAAAATATCTCAAAGTCAAAGATGAGTCATTTTTGACCGAGATATTTTTGTATTTTATTATTTCCTGGTTTTTGAGGATTTTCTCCCTATATATAGTGGAGACCTCATTTTGTAAAAAGCTTGGAAAAATTAATAGCAAACACTCTGCTGAAATTGAAGCAAATTTTGAGACTTTGTGCTCAAATTTGTAAATCATATTTTGTTGAATGAATGAGAAGCAGGTTATTTCAGACTTTGTGTTGAGATTGTCTGTGTTATTTAGGAAATGGTTCTTATGTCCTTTTTCCTAGTAATATCTTATTTATCTGATTTAATAAGCAAAGTGGGTGTGTTTATATTATCTAAGGGCATTTCTAAAGGTAGAGGATAGACTTTGAGCTTCTTTTATCTTTGAGATTTAGTTATCTTTTGTAGTTTCAGGCAGAGACTTTGTGCTTTGTTTTATTCTACGATTACGTTTGTTCTGAATTGGTGAAATAAGCTACGGAAGACTTTGTGCTTACGTGAGTGTTCTTGTGGATTTTGTTACCTCAAGTGATTTCCTGCTCTCCATTTGATACCATTCTTGAAAGAAGAGGAGTGTTGTTAGCTATAGATCAGGATATCCTACTTTCATTCTTTATACATTACCTCTAAAAAAAGAGAGGTAGACGCTGTTATACCACCCCATGTGTTATTTTATACTTAATTATATATATGCATATAGCACGTGAATATTTATAGGGAACCTCCCCTTGATGAGAGGAGAGATTTACTTCATAAAGATCTAGTAAACCAATACTTTTCATGGTGTAAATCTCCCTATGTTGTGGTTGATATACCCATTTTGTCATCAGTTAGTTGATGACAAAATATTCACCCAACACTACTAATTTAGAATCACCCTTTACAATCAAAATTTTACTTCCATATTTGTCGGAAATCCTTAAACCAAGAAAGAAAGCCTCATACTCAATAGTATTATTCATGCACTCAAAGGACAACTAAAAAGAAAACATAAAACATTTACCATTGGGGGTATAAAAAACTACCCCAGATCCATTTCCAAGATTAGAGAAAGCCCCATAAAAATACATCTTCCAAACTACACATTATTTGTTAGGTTTAACATCTAGAAAAATAGATTGTTCTCTAGTATCAACATTTGCAACAAAGTTGACCAATTCAACATCTATGTATAATACTTCATTCAGAGCATGTTTTGGATCTTCAATTACATGTATCATCTTTGACTCTCTGTAAAGCTTGACCATCTTACCCTCTAGTAGAATTGTGGCATAAGATAAGTCCATTTATACACTTACACCCATGTTAGTATCCCATTTTCATGATAGTAGTATCCCCCACTCAGGCAGGTGGTCTACAACTACCATGCCCATATTCAAATACTTAATTGGGTGCACTGATAACTACACTACCAATCCCTTGACTTGTCTAAAAACTATAACTTCTTGTGATTTCATGTCATAACACTTTCCAAAGGATGATGCAATCTTTACCCCAAGCTCATTTAAGACACCCAAGGGAATCACATTACAAGAAGCTCTAGAATTAAACATAAAATTGTAGATAATTAGGCCATTAATCAAAAGGGTTGTGTAAAGAGGATCCATATTTAACTATCTTTCTACCAATGTAGTCCCCAAATAGACCTCTAAAATAGTTTCAATAACCTCTTCTAATTATTCATCTTCTTTCAGGGGTTTTTGGGGTAATTTAATTTCATTCACAATAGATCTCTCACCAAATTCTAAGTATTCAAATGCCCTCTTCCTAATTTTAGTTATTCATAATAATTCAACAAGTGGAATGGTGATATTTATTTGACTTAATACCTAGGCCATATCACACATGATATACTGAGAATAGGCATATTTGGTGGAAGGGTAATAACACCGTCATCTAAGATACAAACACTTAAGGTCTGAAGTGGAGTAGGCTAGGGTATATTTAAATCTTTAATGATAGCCTTCAAATGTGGATTTTGTTTAAACTCATTAACACCCTTAGGGATACTAGACAATATGGGTATTATATTTCTCCTAGTGGGAACACCTCTAGGCTTAGTATCTTGGGACATGGGTGCCATCTTGGAAGATTTTAGGAATGCTTTAGATTTTTTTTCTTCCTTGATTACATTCCCTATCTTTGTATTTGTATGGGTGGTATCTTGAGTAGCAACACTTGGTTGCCTAATTCTCAAGTAATATTCTTTCTTTTGGGTAGCTATTGCATTAATTAATAATTTCCTATCCTCAACTAATGGAATTCCCCCATGATATTTATTAATCATCATAAAGCATAAAAGATCAAAATCATGAATGGGAAACTCATATGCTTGTGCCATATTAACATCAAAATCAAAGTTAAAAGTTGGTACACTCTCAATTTTTATCATGCTCTAAAATTGATCAACTATAATATCATTTAACAATTCTATGGAGGAAGTCGATTCACTTTGAGGATTTTGATAATCAAACATAAAAATCTCATATTTGGATGACACATATTCATGTTTATCTAAATCTTCATCAATTTGTTTAGTAGTATCACATGAAGGATATGAAAGGAATCACTTGTCACACCAATCAATGTCTAAACCAAAATTCATAATGTTTACCTTGGCATTTAAAGGATCAAGCACTTCATTTCCATACCCTTTATTCTAGTTTCTCTCTGATCTTTCTTCATGTGAAAACCTCTTCCCTCTATTATTATCTTGATGGTGAAAAGTAGGCCTTCCTTGCACTTGATTTTGATTTAGAGGCATTTCTTGATTGGTAGACACATGATGGATCCCCTTTTAAGCTCTAACCAGGTTGTATGACATTTATTTGATTGTAGAGGCCAAATTTTTGATAGTTTCCTCCAAGCTGGTTATCTTTGTAGACTGTGCCTTTTTTGGATTAATTGATTTCACATCATCCTACTTATTTATGGGATTTCCCATATCCTTTATGTTGATCTCAATTTTGAGGTCCATATTGAATGCCAACTATAGGTTAGTGGGAGCCTTGTCCCTCAAGTAGTATGTAAAATTCTTGTCAAAGGTATCACAATACTTTATCAAATATGTTGTATCATTGGGCCTAATTTTTTTTGGTAGCTACATCATAGTTTTGTTGAACCTTGTAATGAATTCTTGAACACACTCATTAGGATTATTTTTAATATTTTAAAAGTCAACCAAAAGAAACATTGGATCAATCTTAGCACCATACTAAATTTTAAAGACATTTTTCATCTCTTCCTATGAATCAATGCATCTAGTGGAAAGAGAATTAAACCATTCATGAGCATCTTCTCCAACATGTGCACAAACAACTTAATGCACACATCCTCATAATCAACCTCATAATATTCAATAATATTTTTAAAATCCTTCAAGTGTTGATAACCACTCACTATATTGTTCCCTTGGGACTTTGGTAGGCATTTCCTTGATTTATTTAGGACTTCAATGGTATAGCCTTTCATTTCATCAAAATTGATAGGTCTAAACATGGGAACATGGAATGCAGGATGTTCATTCTCATATTGGTCTCTATGACTCATGATTAGCTTGATTTAAGGTTTAATAACAAATGTTAAATGGATATGAGAGGGTGAATAAGGTGGACTTAGTGGATTAGACTTAGAAGGGGATTCAACTAGGTGAAAAGGAGATAGGTAAAACATAGGACTATAAGTTTCAGAGTTTCTAGGAGAGCTATGATAGTCCTCAATAATGGGAGGATCAACAAATATTTCAAGATTTTTAGATATTGAAAAGCCTTAGCAACTAGAATTTTCCCTTCAATAGGCCTCCAGACTTGTCCCCTTCTTCTTTGAGGAATACTTAATGGTGGAACAAGTTTCTTAGATGGGTCACCTTTGAAAGATGATCTCAGTCCTTCCAAATTTACAAATAGGAAAACAATTAAAGATGAAGGTTAATAAATATATTCAAACTAGGCAATGATCTTCCTAAAATTAGATGATAAAATGGAGTCACCATTATAATAATAATTCTAGAATATAACAGTTAACAAACTGTTGTGATACATGCTGAAATTAAACTTGCTAAAGCTTAATGAGATAGAAAACAAAGACACTGATTATTTTTTAATAATGTTCAAAAGGGAAAAAACACCTTTCAACATGAAATGTTAATCTCTTTGTAATAAACTTAGTAGAATTAAAATTTTCAAACCTTAAAACTTCCTAGCACATCCCTAGTGGAGTGATGCAACATTAAAAACAAAGATAGTCAAATCAGTGTAGTAACAATAGGTAAATTCACAAGATGAAATAATTGCAACTCTCTATAATAGTCATAAATAACATAAGTAACTAGGATTTTAATTTATTCCCTAGAAATGGTTCCAAAAAGAGTGTTAGTTCTCACTTATACACTATTATCACTCAACCTTGCATACTTAAAAATGCTGGCAACCAAAGATGAGAAGCATGTTAGTGTGTCATTGTAGTTGGGGAATGGTCTAGCATATAGAGTATATAAAACATAGAAAATTATTGAGAGTCATCTACAAAGGGTATGGTCAGCTCTCTACTACTTCTGGCTCTACCTAAACCATGGTGAGAAGACCTATGGGGTAGGTTGTTCACATGGAAAGATTTTGCAATTTAACCTCCATGGGGATTTTTGGCATAAGGAATAAATATGACTAGGGCATAACCAATTTTCCAAACTTCACCCATGAAGGGTTGTCACACAAAATGCATAAATGCTCTAAGTCATATATAAGATACTAAAGATAGATGAGGAGATGGATGCAATCTTCATTCTATAAAACATTCAACAATAGGGGTTGAATGGAAATTTATAACATTAGAATTTAAAGCACAAACTATAAACACATTTCAAATATGCAAGAACTTATGCATTTTCAAGTAAAATAACACTTATAGTGTGCAATAGGGTATATTATTTTTAGGGTATGATAAGTTAAAATAGTTAGATAATTATAATATAGAGGGTGCATGTTGGTGGCTTCCAAATAGTAGGGTGTCTTGTAGTATTTCATGACAATATTCCTTAGCAAAGATGCAAAAACACTTTCAAATGTACGATAATGGTAAATACAAAATGATCCTTGAGAGAGTAGAACATACATTGAAACTAATCCTTCAAATATCTTTCCCTATTGAATCCATAAACCTAGGGTTCCCTAATAATTTATTTAATAACAAATTCTAAAATAATGTAGAAAATGTTTTGTAACCTAGATCCATGCTCAAAATGATAACCAATAATGAACATAAAAATAGATATCTAGTAAACAATATTTATAAATATATCGATGCACTTTATCAATAAGAAATAGCAAAGAACCACAAGAATTTTCATTAGCTTAAAAATAAATATTACAAATATCAATACATTAAAATGCTACCATAGGGACAAGCATGGTGAGATTGATATTTTGACAAGGGATACATAAATATTATCTCAAGGCTCACTAATGGATATACAACTACAACCACCTTAGCAAGGGAGACAAGATCAACACACAATAATTAATCCTAAAAATAATTATGTAGAACCTAGACTTAGAGAAAGTGGACACCTAAAATAGTGACCAAGAACAACCAACACAATGGCCAATCAACCTATTAAATAAAGAAGAAGCCCTTTATTTATACATTTTCATATTTGGAACTATGGGTCACAATGTGAAAAAATGCAAAATAAACTGTCAAGTCCACCAAGATGCTTCTAGCTAAAAAATATTCCCTTGTCATGCCTGAAATCTTCATCCATTTATAAGAAAAAATTAATGTTATAACTGCCTCTACAAAGAATGATGAATATTTGCAACAAAATTTTGATTTTATGGTCGGATATGCCTTTCACATAAGTTGGAAGGAGAATATCCATGGTAGAGGGCTGAACAAACTTTGTATTTATGTGAAACTACTTGAAGATGCCTTGGACCACTTGCTTACATAGCTAGAACTTCTTGGATAGTTGTCATCCCTCTCATGCATGCCATGGAACAACTTAATTTTGCCATGATTCCCTAGGAGTATTCTAGATCTATGGCCATTTTAATGATCTTCTTTGGAGTGGCCCACTTTGGATTTTCAAACCTATAATTTCTCACTCATGGAGTAACTTGGACAAGCATAATAATGAAATAATGTAAAAGACTTAGGTCACTTTTAGCTTTTTACTTTCTTGGATCCAACTTGTTTTTCACATTTTTTATTTTTTAATTTTTGGTTTTGCACATTTGACCTTTAATGGCTTCCTTAGTATTTTTTAAATAAAAAATGCATTAGTTTCAACTTTTGATTTACTTGGGTAAATCTTGGTCCCTTTCACAAATTTTCCATTTGTAAATTGCCAAGCTATTGTCAGTGGTAGAAGCCTTTGTTAACTATATTTCATAGGGTCCTTAAATGTGTTGTACATTCTTATATGGCATTACCATGTCACTTAGTTCACCAACATATTTAATTTACACTGACCTCAACATTACTTGTCTCCATATATGGTTGAACTTCATTGAAATGTCCATGATCATCTTGTACCATTGGATCTACTCATTTAAGCAAACATGGACCATAGATCTATGTTTGGCTCATTATTATTGTGACACATGTCACTATCATATTCAACCTAAACCCATTGAAAAGTCCATCTTGGTTTGCACTATTGGATCTATGTGCATAGATTGATGCAGACCATCGATCTTGATCTAAAAGGCCATGTGCTATGGGATACTAGTTATCTTTATCCCTAAGGTCAAACCACTTGGTAGCCTCATGGTCTCTCTTCACTCTATTCTATCAATCCTATCAATATAACATGCCCTTATACATGGTGGTCCTACATTCATTCTAATATTTGTTAAAAATTCTTGACTTAATATGCATTATAGATAAAATTACGTATACTTGAATGCATACCATCGATCTCTAGGAATGTTCTCAATCTTTAGCATGTGACCATGTATTGAATTTTCAACTATAATCTCATGCCACTAAATATTTTAATCTTATTAAACATGAATCAATAGATTGTAATCCATGAGGTTGAGCATGATTTATTCCTTATAAACAGTCTCTATTACTTTAAATACCATCACATCATGTGGTAGCGCCTTGATATATCTTTAAACCTATTGAAATATCAAACATCTACTCATATTATTGCATCTTTAGAACATGATTGAAATTTTGATCATGCTTGATGAGCTTGACCATTGTCATGCCTGCGTTGGTCCTAGGACATTTAAATCTCAATGACTACTTGTCGTGCCTTAAAATTGATGTATGCATGCCTATTGAAAGATGTCTATGAGACCATCATACCTAAAATTCAATAATTTTTTTTAGGACTTTGCTTATGGGATCTTATGATCTAGGCCTTTTATCTTGGTCATTCCTATCTTCAGCATTTTGGTCTTTAAAAAAATTGTTGTGGGCTTATTGTTCTTGGTACTTCTGCTCTTGGACCCTTTGCTTATTAGGACATTTGTTTCATAAATTTTGTTTGATACAATTTTCTCAAATAAATGAACTCTCTAAAACACTTTTCCCATAAAAATTTGACCTTTGACATCTTTGGCTTTATTAGGATAAGTGTTTCAAATATTTTGTCCAAAATAATTTCTTCAAAGAAATTGGACCTTACACTTTGATAGAGTTAACTTTTGCCAAGATTTTTTCCATGAGTAAAATGGATGAAGTAAAAGTACCCTTCAAATTTTTTATTATAGACAAAATGTCTATTATAAATAAATCTTTAAAATATTTATGCGAACATTTTTTATGAAATATTTGGACTTAACAATTATTTGATAAAATTGACTTTGTATTTCCTTCAAGCTTTCTGTGCAAGAAAAATACCTAAAGGGAAAGTGCCCTTTGAACTTTTTTCCATAGACAAATTTTTTGAAACAAATAATATTTTATCCTAAAACATATAATTTCTTCAACTTTTTGTATTGGAAAAATGTTTGATAGAAATAAGTCTTCAAATTTTTTATTTGAGATAAAAATCCCAAAGACCTATTTCCATCAAACTAAGTGTTTGTGCGAAAAACTTGGAAAAAGTCTAAGGGAAAGACATATACACCAAGTAAAGACCAGATTAGGATTTAGCCAATTTAACATTAACTTGACCTTTGACATGAATGGTTGAAATTAAGATTTTGGATAGGGACTTAAGCATTAATACTCAACTTGAGCTAGTCTTAAGCTCTTATATTTGACAAGGGCCCAATTGCTTCAATGTAATTTTGTGAACTAACACCCTCACTATATAGAGAAATATAAAAATTGATATATATATACCAATGTGAATAACATATTTCTAAAATATGCCCCCACTACAATTTGAAGATTTTGAATACTAAATAAGTGTGTAGATGTTTCCAAATCATGCCTCCAATAAGTCTAGAAATTATGAATGCATGGAAGCCATGCCTATATGACATTCCCAATTGAATATAAAAAATATAAATGTGTGGAATCCATACCTATATGACATGCCCCAACTGAATATAAAAAATGTTAATGTGTGGAAGCCATGCCTATATGACATGCCCCCACTGATTCTAAAAATTGATATAAGTACCACATATTGAATAAGTGTGGAGAACATGTTTCCAAAGCATCCCCCCATTAAATTAATCAATCAAGCACATACATTATAGCACTAAAGATATAAGTCTATATACAATGGTCTGAGTAGATCATAAATAAGAGACATGTTCAAATACTACACAATCAAAGGGACATGAGTTAGTCAAATGTCTTTAAAGAAAGAATGACATATTAAAACTTCCACACAATAAATAATGACATATGCAAAAGCCAAAGAAATAATACATAAAAATAACAGCCATAAGTAAAGAATCATATTCAAATTCTTAAACAAGGAATACAATAACAATGCAAGACACTCAAGGAAGTCCATAAAGTAAAGCATAAGCAACCATCATAAACATGTCATAATAGCCCATGGATCAAGTGTGTTAGGAAAAAAATGTGAAATGTATAGCATATCAAGTACCTAGTGCAATATATAATCATGGTTAAAGGCATGTGTAATTAAATACATAATCTTGAACATTATAATGAAATGTGATCATCAAACCATATAACCTGTGTGTATCAAGATCAAAGAAATGGATGCCCCCAATGTCAGCAACACTTGAGTAGAGGTAAGGCCCAACATCCAAAATAGGAATAAATCATGTATTTATGTATGCTTGTGTCACACTCAAATAGAAGTGAGACACGTGTGTATGTATAAGTAACTAAATATTCCATCCATCAACATGGAACTAACACATAGATGCCAAAGAGTTAATAAAACATGTAGGTGCCTAAAATATTTTTGGATTTTGGAATATTTTTGATTTTTTTGATATTTCTGAATGTTTGAAAAAGTTTTTAATCAAGTAACTCCTCATCATCAAAATATGTAGGGCCACCTAGAAATTATTTTAATCTCTATTTATGTCACTTCACTACCAAAACTTCAATGTTTCTACTTAATGACTTACCTGAAGCCAATGGTGTAGGAAAATAGTAATTTCCATCATGTTGTATGCAAATATATGTATTCATATCAATAAAATTTATACACATGGTTTTTAGTATCTATCTTAGAATTTCACTCAACTATCCAATTTCATCCAAACTTTAGTTTCAAATGTGGTTTATGGTCTAATATCCATATCATGTAATATTCCACCCTTGATCCATAGGCTATAGGTAGCCAAATGTATCCTTGAGATTTTAGCATTAATGGAGAGTATATTAGTTCATCTATAGTAGGTCCCAATTTTGTGATAAATGTAGTGCCACAAGTTGTATCCCACTTGTTAATATCAAACTAAAGATGGTGGAAATATAACCCATCAATATTAGCAATAATAATTGAATCCTCATACTTTGGTCATTTTGAGAGATAACTATTTTCTAAAAATAGGAAGGATTTTGCCTTTATCTTATGTTGAACATAATGTGTATAAATCCTTTATTCTTACATTTTTAAATTTTGTTCTTGAATGTCTCACATTGATTGATATATTGGCCAAGTATTTGATGATATTTATAGTATGGTACCATGTCATTTATGGGTATAAGTCTACTACATGATCTGTGTTTGGTAGAAGGTAAAGAAATCATTACATGCTCAAGTAACATAGATAACATGGCACTTGGAGTATCTTTATATGTCATGATCTATAAAATTTATTGTGAAGACTTTTGAAAAGAATCCAATTTTTTCACATGATTAATTTACACTTAACCCTTGTAAGGTTAACTCAATGTTTTCAACCAAGAGGGATATTGTTGAGTAACAAATATTTACATCCTCATTTGCTATTTTTATTTTACCCTTAGCTAGATTCAGTTCTATATTTTCTATAAATGGATTTAGCTTATATGTGACAGGACCTATAGGTTCAAATAGGTAATGTGATAGGTAGTCAAATGGATCAAATTTTAAGTTTCACATTTTCTCATCTATCATATCATAAGTGGTATCATCAACACTATCAAAGTAAGTTGAAACATATCTATCTTTATGTTCAATATTGACCAATAAAGGAAGCTCAAATGGTGGGTGTTATTGTGGTTATATTGGCTCCTTTGGTGATGGTTCTTTGTCTTGTTGTGATATATGTATACCTTAATATTTAGTCCCTTATTTACATCTAGATGTAAAAAATACATTGTACTTGACTCACTTATTTCATAAATGTATATATGTTATACATGGATTAATTATTTAGGTGGTACCATTGTAGGGGTGCCTTTAGTTTCAGAAGGTATCTTTTTATATAATTTAAAAGGTTCATCATCAACATGCATAGATAATAATGTCCCATCATGTATGAAGTTTATATATCAATTAAGTGTAGATGGGAAAACTTCCATTAAATGTATCCAAGTTATACCCAAAGCTAAATTATAATATAATGATTTAGACATGACCTAAAATGTAGTTGAAATCATTTTTGGTCTTAAGGTCACATCGAATGTGATTTGACCAACTAGAGTGCTATGTGAATTATCAAACCCTTTTATGTGCATAATTTTGATTTAAATAATATTGGTGTTAATACCCATGGTGGTTAGGAATTGTAACATACATATGTTTAGGCTTGATCTATTATCAATGATAACCCTTTTGATACCTTTATTTTACATGGTCACTCATATGAAAAAATAATAAAAATTGGTCAATAATATATTTTGATGGTAAATCTATTGGATCAAAGGTGATGAGCTTGTTATTGTTTTTGAGATATTTCATAATAACCACAAATAATTAGGCTCATTATCACTTATATCTTGTGTCTCACATAATGTATTATATAATTTATCCTTATAAACATTAGATTGCTTTAGAAGCTCAAGGATTGAATTTTTTGCATGTGTATCACTCAATTGGTTAATAATGTCATATCCTTTATTTTTATGATAATTTTAGGTTTAGGAGGCACCTTTTGTATATTTTATAAGTGGAGGAATAAGTTGAGAAATCCTACCTTTTTGAGTAGTAACAACATTGACCATAGAGTCCAATATAAGTAATGGGTGAATAATGGGTGTGGGATGGTATTCATCATGTGAATAAGACATAGGTAGAATAAATGGATTATATCATGCACGTTGGCATCTAAAGATTTAATATATAATAACACAAAAGGAATTTTGAAGAGAGATCTAGTGTTGTATCTTCTTTAAAACCCTCTCATTATTGATAGAGATTTAATTAATATATTTGAAAAGGTAACTAATGTTATAACCCATAGAAACCATAAGGTTTTGGATCATGAAACTATATATATATATATATATATATATATATATATATATATATATATATATATATATATATATATATATATATATATATATATATATATATCTGTGTGTGTGTGTCCATGGAAAACATGTTTTTAAAATTATATTAATTAGGGATTATCAACATCAAAAATTAGAAAACCCTAATTGTCCTAGGATTTGATGTTCAAAGATTGGGTTAAAAAAAAATTAACCTTAAATTGAAGGTTTACTCTAGGTTGAGGTTACCTAGATACTTATTAAATGGTTATATATAAATAATAATGTACAAGGGTGATAATCAAATCTATAATAAGATAATTGGGTGTTAAACCTAGATATAAACATACACTAAATTTATTATGTTGAGAGTAGGGTAAATATAGAAAGTAAAACTACTTTATGCATGGAAATGATAAGGAAGTAATATAATTTGATAGTTTTGATCCTAACATAATGATGTATATGGAATATGTATAAATTATACTAGTAGATGATTCTAGAATAATTATTAAATTCTAGATCTAACACTTCTATAGCTCTGGGCACTAATGTTAACTTGGGATGGTTACATTGACATAAATATATAGGTTAGACACAAGTGTCCTATATAGAATGCATAGTATATAATTATGTAAACACTTGGAGGCTTCTAGGTTATCATCACCTTTACTCTGGTGCATTTAGATCTGGGTCATGAATTGTCACTTGTTGTGAATTTGAAAAATCCTATTTCTTCATATTCATGGTGACCTTGGAAAAAAATGGGTTAGTGGGAATATGGTGTCAAGATAACCCAAATACACTACTATCAATTGACATTGCCTACATATAAAATACTATGAATAGGGCCTCAAACTTACATAGTTCTCCCCTACATGTTGGCTTGTATGTGAATCATGCAATATGTGATAAGCAAATATAGCAGTGACCTACTTTGTAACTTGGAAAATCAAGCTATGGGATACTCATTTAGTAATTTAGACCTATGTATGTGTTGTCCTTATGATTAATAGACAAATATGAGGAAATAGGGAAGTTTTGATTTATTAAGTGCTTGATAGAATGCTTTACGATAATTTGCCTTGGCTTGTCTAGGTTTTCTCAAATGAGGAATGAATGAGGGTTGATCTTGTATTTATATTAATACCTTTAGATAATTAACTCACATTAAACCACTTAGTATGACCATTATAATATGTTTCATTTGAAAATTGGATGACTTTAGGGCATTGGACACTTATGTTAAGTTAGGACACTAGCATCAACATTTGTGTATATGCCTAACATTAGTGTTTAGGAAGTAGAAAAGTAGGTACATGATCAAAACTTGTAGAGGTGGAAGACAAGTATGATTTAAGCATTTTGGGTAAGATAAAAAAACTTGGGTCATCAACATAAGACTAGTCAAACTAAGAGATAGGCCAAGGGGCACAATATAGATCAAATGTGAAACTTAAAAAAGTGAGAAAGATCTAGAATTGAGAGGAAAAACCAAGGTCTAAATTTTCCAAGTGTACATTACTAAGGTGTTTTATAATCCATAAATATCATCTAAACCCTTATATTATTAATACAATTTACGTTTCATCTTTCAGCTATACCAACCATTCATTATATAGAACCAATATGGTTTTATTAACATCCCTTGATTATTCAAATTATATCAAGAAAATTCATATAGTCAATACCACTATTGCCTTAGTTAACTGCAACATTTTTCCTAATATAGTTCATATTTATTCTACAGTACCATGTGTATCAACTAGGTCAATACCATAGAGAACGATTCAAGGGCTCTTCCTAAATATATTGAAATTACCTTAGACATTAAAGCCACTTTTGTGAGATAAATTACCTTAGAATTTGATGGTAAAGGTAATCAAAATATTAATTTAGTAGTAGATGTTGAATATTATGGACCATTACCTACACTTACCAATGACAAAGCCATTCTAAAATTACTTTATGCAAGGTAGACTCAAATTTCATGCCAACATCACAAGCTAGGACACTTTGAGGAAATTTCTCCTTACTTTAGTAACTTTTTTTCTAGTGTTGATCCTAATATTAATTATATTTATAGTCTTATTTTTACACCATATAATTTTTAGATCATAAATAGAATGCTTGTCCAAGAAACTCAAAGAGTCAACTTTGGTACAATTACAAATCCCAAATCCATCGTCATTTATAAGTAGCTCTACCTTGAAGATAAATATACATATAATCTATTTATTAACAAATATAATGAATTATTTTCATGGTCATATGAGGATATTCCTGGTGTAGACCCTAGCATAGTTGTTCATAACATAATCACATATCCAGTTGTGAAAATCATTCACCAAAAGAATCAAAATTTACCTCCTAAGGTTTATAATTTATATCAAAATGAAGTATTTAAACTCATAGATGATAATTTTATCAAACCCATAGATTAATCTAAATGGGTCTCCAATATAATACATGTTCATAAAAAAATCATCATGGTCATTCATATTTATATCAAATTTTGTAGTCTTAACATAGCATGACCTAAGGATAATTTTATTCTACCTTACATAGATGTCATTAATAATTACATAGTTGGATAAGACTATTTCCCTCATGTATTTTTTTTTAGTATAATCAGATTAATATCACCCCCAAATATCAACATAAGACTAATTTGACTATCGAGTGAGGCACATATTGGTATGTTAACATCCATTTCAACCTTAGAAATGTTAGAGTAACTTTTCAACGTATAATTATCCAATTTTTTCATGAATTCATACACAAAATAGTCAAAACCTATGTGTATGACCTTATAGTGAAATCTAATATTTTTGAAAGCCATCTTCAAGACTTAACTATCATCTTTGATCACCTCAATAAATATAAAGTTAAGCTTAATCCTGATAAGTGAGTCTTAAATGTTACCTCAAGAAAAATTCTAGGATTCTTGGTCTCAATATGAGGGATTTATGTGGATACTTATAAGATAAATTATATCTTAACATGCATATACCTCAATCCATTCTTGACACTGCACTTATCCTTGTAAACTTGGGGCAACTCATATATTTGTTCTCAAGTTAATTTTTTCTATTAATATAACTCATAAAAATACCCAATATTCACAATATATTGATATCTCTATAATGGATCTTTAGGAGTGTGGAAAATTTTTTGGGAAGGGAGGATCCTTTTATTTTTAATGCATGATATCCTTCATAGGATGATATTTATACCCCACTAGTTAGCTTAGGCTTATGTTTTCTAGGTAGGGTTATATAGGGCTAATGATTTTGAAAACTCTTATTCTTGACAACTTGATTTTGAGTGTCTTGTTTCTAGTATGGACCATGTTTCACCTTAATAATTTCATTTTTTCATTATCTCCATTTACCCCTTGACATGCATGTTTTTTTTTTATAAATCTCTCCCATATTATTTATTTCATACTTTCCATATCTTTTAGACATGGTTGCATTATTATAGTTCTAAATTCTCCATTTTTAGAATAGAAACTACATCTTTGAGTTGTTACGAGATGATTTTTTGTCCATTACCTTATATTTATAGTATTTATCTTAGTTATGTTTGGGACCTTGATTTTTCTATTCAGTTTTTGCAAGCCATTTGTTTTTGTTTTCACCTTTCATGCTTTCATGTTTCTCCATTTTTTTAGGCCTTTTGATCCCATTTCTACATATTTCACATATTTGTTTGAGTTTGGCTTGTTACTTATCTTACATATGTCTTTTTTATATCATGTGAAAGTTATTTATGTCCTTCATTTGATTTGGATTTTTTTACTTATCTTGATTTAGATGCATTTTTAGGTTTCTTAGTCTAATTAGCCTTGGCATTTTATCTTATTTATTTTAATTTATTTTTATTTAATTCACTAAATATTTTGGTCCTAATTTAGCCTTATAAATATTGGCTTGTCAAATTTCCAAGTGTTTCATTAATTTTTAATATTTTTCATTTGCATCAATTCATTGACCATCCTATCTATGTGCATATTATTTTTATAATTTTTAGCCTTATATCCTCAGGATTTATCAAATTTAGTTATTTCACCCTCTAAATTTAATAATAAATAACTTGCATGAATTCATTTAATGGAATGTTAAGTCAAGGAATGTAGATGGTACTTTTAGTTATTCATTTATTAATAAATATTTCAACATTTATTTCTAGTTATGCTCATTTTTTTTACTATGTATCTATCTAAAAACACCATATCACATTATAATATTGTGAAATGTGACAATATTTAAGTGGGGAATATGTATACACTTGATATTTTTCACTTTATCACTTTACTGACATTTTCTCTTGTAGAGGTTTGTTGATGAATAAATCTCCCTGAGTGGACACCTTAAAGGGTGTACCAAGAATGGGGTGGGATAATATTTTAGTACTTTATGAGATATTTTTTCATATTATTATATAATACCTTCATCACTATTAGTTTGAAATATTCTAAGTCTCTTTGTAGCTTACCCCTAATTTTTGTCTAGGTTTATTATCTTCCCTATATCATACTACATCAACCAAACTGATAGAGTCAATATAATAATTATATTCCCTATAATGTATCAACTTAGATGATAAATTTTTGAGTTTTTTATTTATCATATATACTATATCAGCTAACATTTCCCAATCATATCAGCCTAAATGATACCATTGACTTAGAGTTGAGGGTTAGTTTTGAGTGTATATATAAAAATAATATTTCATTCCCAAATATATATAACACACTCATATGATTTTATTTCACTTGTATTTATGATCTTAAATAGTTTTTGGAGGATTTAGGGGCATAGATTCTTATATTGGAGGTATAGTATTTTAGTGTCTTTAAATCTCAATAGGAGAAGTTAAACCAAGAAGGTACACATAGTATTTGAAGTCCCAAATTAAGGATACCTAGGTATTAATTTTTTAATTTAAGTTTTTCAACCTATAAAATCTCTTTCAAAGTTCCATTTGAGCTATACTCTTCCATTTATTTACTTAGTATATTAGATATTTATTATTTATTAATATTGTGAATGTGTGTATTAATCCTTTTTTTATGATTTTTTTATACTAAATAAATTGGTAAAGATATAGGGTTTCTTGGGTTTACCATTTTTTACCTTAATTTCATATACTTCCCATTGGTTAACCATTGCAATAATCACCTTCTAATTAGTTTAGTGATTTTAACTATCTAACATTAGGATAACCTTGTTCATTAGTTCCTTGTATGTAGTATCCTTTTTATATAATTGATACACACATTTATTATAACCTTTTATTACAACATTTATAATCATTGTTACAATACTTTATGTACATTAAGCCCTAATAAGAGCTATACCCAATGTCATAGGCTTAGGATTTAAACCCTTTCCTCTTGAAAATTTAGTGTAGATCACCCTTGGAAAGGTATATGGTTATGTTGTCTTTACCTAATCACCCAGGTATATGTAGAATCTATTATTATGACCTTATTCGAGTCTTAGTTTATTAAGAGAAAGAGGATAATTATGGGTCATCATAGCCTATGCATACACATAACATATAAATGCATATCATTATATATTATATTAAAAATTATGGGGCATGTAATTTATTTCATGAATACACATTTCCATGATTTACCAATATTATCACCAAGAAGTTAAAATTATGGGGCATGAAATTGTTCATACACATTTACAATATTTAAATTTATATTTTGAAAATTTCCATTATACCAAGTAATGAGAAACCTTAAACTTTTAATTTTATTTAAAATGGTTGTTTCATGTTTGAATGTGTAATGAAATTATGGCTATACATTTCTTAATGACCTAACATTACTCTATAATCCCAATATGTGGCTCTCACCTTTCATCTTTGGGTTAAAATATTATTATAGACTAATTACATTGGATAGTGTTTTTTATGGCTATGCATTTATCAATGACCTAAAACTATTCCATTTCTTGTTCTTAAATAAGGGTTGGGATATTTTTTTCTTCTCAATCCATGTAACTCACCTTAGTTACACAAAATGGGGATTGATCAGCTCCAATTTTTCAAAAGGGTTCAATAAGAAATACCATTATCTAATGATTTAATAAAGAATAATCATGTTAAATAAGTTACATGAAAACATGGTTTATCCACACACAATTGTACTCTTTCAGTTAGAATTAGAAATAGAATCTAATGAATCTAATAGAAAGCATATAAAAGAGATAAAATAGTAATAGTAATAAATAATAACTATATATCTAAGATAATAAAAAAAATGAATAAATAACTCAAATATGATGAAATACTCTAATAATTCAAAATTAATCTAATATAGAATACACAAATAGCCATTATTTATATAGAGAAGGTATGCAAGATAAAGATCACAAAACTCACATAACACGTGTAGTTTAACTGATAGTTGACTACATAAATAATGGATTACAACTCCACACTAATAAGATAGGTGTCCAAATTATGTAAATAATCAACACAATTTAACTACTAGTTAAACAATCTTATCCTATCCTACCCTAATTAATGGATTGGAACTCTACTATAACAAGATAGGTGTCCAAGTTGACAACTATCTAAGCAAGTTTATCCTATATGGTGAAAATTATAAATAAATATAATAAAATAATTAGTGTACCAATATAAATAATAAATACAAGTAAATGAAATAAAGTAAATAAATGCACCAACACCACCCATAAGTGAAGCTTAGGTAGGGCTATGCAGATAAGAGTCTTAATAATGTATAGCCATATTAGGTACTATATACAAATAGATGAGGAAAGAATAAAACCTGAAGGAAAAAAATCCTCCTCAAAATGAAGGTCTAAGAGACCCCCTCTAGAGAACTGATGTCCCACACCCCCAAAAGAGATCACAAGTGAAGATACTTTCTCTTAGTGAAAATTTTGGTGAAAATATTTACAATGTAATCCTCTATAGGACAATATTAAAGATCAATGATCTCCACCTAAATCAAATCCTTGATAAAGTGTATATGGATCTCTATGTGTTTGGTTATCTGACGATGAACTATATTCTTTGAGATCTAGATAGTGCTCTAGTTGTCATAGTAGATGATTGATGGCTTCCAAAATGGAACACCAAGCTCAATGAGAATACTCTAAATCTAAATAGCCTCAATAGTGGCATTAACAATACCATGATACTCAACCTCTATAGATAAAATAGCAATAACATGTTATTTTTTGCTCTACAAACAAATGCGGCCAGATCCAAAGTGAAAGATTTAACCAAAAGTGAACTTCTATTCATCATAATCACTAACCCAATCAAAATCTATCTATCCCACCATGTTTGAACCTATACCTACTATATAGTGAATCTCATATCTGATAGTACCCTAAATGTAGCTCAAAATGTGTTTGGTGGATCTCTAATGAAGCTCATGTGGTGTCTACATAAAGCATGAAACCATGACAACTACATATGAAACGTTGGGTCATGTATGAGTCAGATAAATGAGGCTACATACAAGCTGGCAATACAATGTGGCATCAACCAAAGGAGTCAAACAATAAACCTCAAGTCTAACTCTAGATAAGAAAGGAGTCAGTGTAGGACTATAATAATCCATGTGAAATTGAGATAACAAGTCCATGGCATACTTGAGCTGTGAAAGATTAATCCTGGAAGAAGACTATGTTATCTAAATCCCAAGAAAATAATGCAATAAATCCATGTCTATCATAGAGAGCCTATCATGAAGTGCAGTCTTAACATTACTAATGATGGATGTTGTATTCCCTATAATAATGAGATCATGAACATAGAGCACCAAATACAATAGTGAATCCTCCTGCTATAGAATGTAGACATTCATATCTAATTCACATCTTGAGAACTCAACTGAGAGAAGAAATGTGTCCATCTTAGAATACCAAGCCCTAGGGTTTTTCTTTAGACCATAAAGAGACTTCTATAAGTGGCACACCAATGAATAATCCTAAATAAACCCCTATGGTTGCTCCATATATATCTCCTCATGAGTATCCCTATGAAAAAATGCACTCTTCATGTCCATCTGATGTACAAACCAATCATGAGTTTCACCAATAGCTACTATCAAGTGAATGGAATTCATCTTAAAAGTAGGCACAAAGGTTTATGTATAGTCAATGCCTTCCACTTGGGAAAAACTTTTGGCCACTAAGAGTGATTTATAATTATCAATATTTCCATCTACTACAAACTTAGTCTGATAGATCCACCTACATCATACTAATTTTCTTCCCTTAAGAAGAGGAATAAGATCCAAAATGTTATTCCTAATCAATGATTCATACTCTTCTTCCATTGTTAAATCCCACTCAACTATCCCTATGTCTTCCTAAAAATACAATGGATTAAAAGCTATGGTAATGTAGGAATGTGGAAGATCATATTGTGACCATATTATCGTTCTATCTAATGGATCCCTAACAATAGGATCTACATCTACCAAAGTCTGTCATCTCACAAAGGCATGAATGGGTGAGGACTTAAAAGAGGAGGAGGAGGAAGAACATGACCTACTAAACCTTATTGGGGAGGTATTACCCCATCATTCATATGAGTAGATGAAGAAAGAGTATCATTGTCACTACTATCTAATTCTTCTAAGAAGAAAGAATGAAAAATGTTAGAAGACAAGTCTAAAGGAATTTTTTCAAATTAAACACTTCTCACTATAATAAGCTCATGTGAATCTGGATCAATGAGCTGGTATCCCTTAACACCATTAGGATATCCCATAAATATGTAAGTTAAGCTTTATTGTTATAAAGTGCAACACTTGTCTGAAGGTATGAGATCCCATGCTAGACTACCAAAGACTCTAAAATAATGCACATCTAGCTTCCTATTGCACCAATATTCAAGAGGTGTTATCCCATTTAAAGACTTTTGAGGAACTCTATTATATATATATATGCAATATATTTTTCATGAATCATATAACTTACCATCTCTTCTAAGAATCTCTTCTTCCTCTCTGCTATAATAGTTTGTTGAGGGGTGTATGCAACTAAATGTTGAAGATCAATTCCTTTAAGAGCATAGAATTGTTCAAACTTGTTTTTCACATATTCCCTCCCATTATCAGTGTGGAGGATCTTGACATACTTCATAGATTATTTCTCTACTAGATATTTAAACTCTTGAAATCTATCAAATACTTCACTCTTGAGTTTCAAAAAATAAACCCAAGTATATCTAGAATAGTCATCAATAAATGTGAAAATATAATGGGTTTTAATAAAAGACAAAGTAGGTAATAGATCAAATAAATCAATATTAATAAGTCTGAGGACTTGTGTATCCCTCTAAGCCTTCCTTTTATCAAACTTATCCTCTATATGTTTTCCTAAGTCATAAACATGACATAGACCCCCTAAAAATTGAATTTGTGGAAGTCTTTTAACCATCTCCTACTGACTAAGTTATTGTAGATAGTGTTAGTTTAGATGACCCTACCACTCATGCCATAGCTTGCTCACTAAATCAGTGTGTGAGAACAAAGCTTTAGAGGAATACTATGGCATAAAATGAGATAATGAATAAATATGAGTTTGATTATTGACTTTTCCCACTGCAACTAAGGCATTATCCTCCAATTTTTTGATTGATACATAATTGGGTGTGAACTCAACTTTCCTACCAGTATCAAAGTGAGTGGTTTGGTAGAAAAGAAAAGGTTTGTTGATAACTCTGGCACATAGAGGACATCCTCAAACACATCACTATCAACATAAACTATACCTTTTCCTATGACATCTACCTTTGAATCATCACCTATGAGAATATAAGGTAAGGAACTTGGTTCTAATCCAAAAAAATATTTTTGATAAGAACCCATATGGTGCAAAGCACCTAAGTCAATTACCCATGACTTGGGAGAATTTTCTAGTGCAACTAGTGTCATAGCTTTTCCTTTCCCTAAATTGGAAGGAGTGGAAGAATTATTTGAAGAGGATTGATTGATGTTATTATCCTTGAGAAGACCCTTAAGTTCATCAATCTCTTTCTTCCAAAAATCTTGTTCACTATGAAACCCCTTTTTGTAATAAGGGTAAGGAGTGCCGATCTTTTTTAGTGAAACCCTGTTCTTATTATTGGATTTATAATCTCCTTGTGAGGAAGATTTTTAACCTTTATTCTTATCTTTCTATGAATTATTCTGATTATTCTACTTTTTTCACTTGAACCTGTATTTGATGTTGATGTTGAAACTTGCTTATGCTAAGGTTGACTTGAAATTAGAGCTTAGGTTTTAGATGACTTGTTTAGATCCATAGCTATTAACTTTTCTTTTTCAACCATTAGAATCTTAGAGAATACCTCAAAGGTGGACATTTGATATGCTATGCCCAATTTGATCATATGAGTTTGAAAGCTAAAAATAAAGGATGAATATTCAAGACCTAATTTATGTAAGGTAATGGAAATCAATTGAATATCCTTTTTATCAATTTTACATTCAAAAATTTGTGCTCTAAGATCTATGACTTTAGTGATGTAATCTTGTATTGTATCATAGCTTTTATGATTTAAACTAATGAGTTCATTGTCAATTTGGTAACCATGAACCTCATCTATTTTTCTAAAAAATGATTTCAATTTATCCCAAGCCTCTTTTGGAGTTGTACATTTGGTAAGATGAAAATTCAAATCTAAAGACATGTAAGACTAAATGCATCTAATTTAATTAGTAGTTTTAAATATAAAGTGTTTTAACTCTTTTGCATCAGTAGGTGAAGTAAGAAGAGTTTTTATGTAATACATATAGCCAAGCATCATTAATACATTCCAGACATTATGTTTTCATGTGTTATAGTTGTATGTTGTTAATAGTGGGAACTTAGGATTCCCCATGATGCAATTTGAAATAAACCATCCCCAAGTATAAATTAAAATATAGGACATGCCATGAAACCTCCCTAAATTACTTAGTTTTATCCCACCTATCAAGTATTGTTGGCACTTTATAATTGATTTCAATTACAAGGCTAGATTATAATTTTTTTAGTTTACAAAATGATCAATTAGGCCCTCTAGTCTAAAAGTAAAAAAATATGAAATTTATTAAAATAATTTTTAAACCACTACATTATTCTCAAAAAAATATTAACTTTAAAAAAAAATGCGACCTCAATATGAGGTCATATGTGAAAGTTATGAGCCTCTGAAGTTGTAAAAATGAGGACTGGCAAGAGATATTTTATAAAAATCTGAATTCTAGAAAAATATGGACAAATTTGGAAAAAAAATAAAATTACAACTAAGAGCATGAAATTTTAAGCTATTTCAAAAAAATATTGCTCAAAAATACCTCCTAGTGTTCGAAGGGCAGGCTCCCAAAGTTTCCCTTTCAAATCTACCTACTGATCCATGAGGCCTACTAATTTTTTTACCAGCATAGTCCATAAATTCCATACATCCATACCTAAGATCAAAAAAAAAAATCCTTTTGGGTGACTGTGTCCAAATTGGACAAATTTTATATAGATCTATTATTTTTGATACCTTCTGAACACAATCATGAGGTCCATTTTGCTCAAAAATACTTTGATTTTAAGTACCCACTAGATTTGGGTGGGGTGATTTTGGATCAAACCCTTGCCAATTTCACCTCTTTTACCCAATTTATATAATTTTTTTTATGATTTTGACTATCTCGAGCACTCTAAACTCAATGGTGAGCTAAAAAATTCTCCAAAAATCTCTAATTTATACCTGTATATAAAATTAAAAAATGGATCCTATGTATGGATATTTTTCTCTTTAATATTTAGCAATCTATATATTCAAGATATATTTAATACCATGTTAGAATAAGCTACAATATCTAATGAATATGATAGAAATTATATACAAGAGATAAAATAGTAATAGTTATAAACAATAACAGTATATTTGAGACAATAATAGAATGAATAAATAACTCAAATATGATGAATTAGTCTTATAATTCAATATTAATCTAATATAGAATACACAAATAGCCAATATTTATATAGATCAAGGCATGAAAGATAAAGATCAAAGAACTCACACAATATGTGTAGTTCAACTGATATCTGAATACATAAATAGTGGAGTGCAATTGACACTAACAAGATAGGTGACCAACTTGTGTAAATAAGGAACACAAGTTGACTACTAGTTAAACAATCTTATCCTATCTCACCATGAATAGTGGAGTGAAACTCCACTATAACAAGATAGGTGTCCAAGTTGATTACTAGCTAAGCAAGCTTATCTTATCTGGTGCAAATTATTAATAAATATAATAAACTAATTAGTGCATTAATCTAAATAATAAATACAATTAAATTAAATAAAGAAAATAAATTCTTCAACACTTTCCTTTCTCTTCAATTCAAATTTCAATGATGCACTTTCAGATTTATTTGTGTAGACACTAACTACCACATTTTGATTGCATGATTTTCTTAAAACAAATTAGACATTTGGAACCTTGTCCCAAGGAAAAAGTGTGTTTACACATTCAATTTCATATTTATACTTTTTCTATAGTATTTATATTAAATTTTAATACTATAATAAAAGGGTGCATTTCTAGGCACTAAATATAGTATTTGATTCTTGAAAACATCAGTTGTGACGTATCTTCACCCTACATGAATTATAAGTATGACTCTCATTCACCATTATCTCACATCCGGATTCCTTTTATGGGATTTAACCTTCCCAAATTAATCTTAGTCACATAATGTAAATCTAAATGTCTATGTCAAAATAGTTTTTTAATCTTATTTAGACATCTATAGATCATTTGATTAGTGTTCTTGTCTCCCAGATAAGAACACTAGACTTAGAACACACCATATAATTATATCATTTGAGGATGATGGTCTTGTATTATTACAAATAATTATCAAAATTCAAACTCAAATCATTCTTATGGGTTGACCCATACATTTCACATGTCATTGATGTGAGAAATTACTCAAAGAGTCTCATATAAGATAAAAAATTAGGCATAGACATATTAGTTATATGTAAATCACTTATCAAACATACTCAAAAACTTTCTCATTCAAGAAGACTACCCTATTATTCCCAAACATCTAATCAATCACCAAAAAAAGTCCTTACCAAGTCTGAATCACTTAAAATCCAAGTCAAAGTTGAAAATTGAAAACTATGAAGAGCTAGATCACAAGTTGGATTTCACAAAACCACCTAATGGATAAATACATATGGTTTGAATTTCCTCTTCAAAGTATTGTATTTTTAGGTAGTTCTCAACAAATCAAAAGGGAGTGGTTTGGGTTATCTCAACCCACCTTTATTCTCCTTTTACAAACCTAACCCTATCATTTCAAGGGGACATTGGATTTAAAGTGAAAGAGAAATATTTGTGAGAGGTGTGCATAATCATACCTATAGACCAAAAATAGATCTAAAAAAGAAGTAGGAACACCAATCTATATTAATAAAAGGGAAAAAATATGCATAGACAAAATCATCAAATAGGGAATGTGGCATTTGATGGTACTTATTTGAGGCTAGTGATATAGTTTGGGTACACATATAGGTCCAAACCCTGATAAGAGTGATATGTAGTCTATTTTTATATTATTCTTATTTCCTAGATACAATCTTAATCTTCCAAATATGAGTTATTGACTAAGTATATTAACCCTTTGTTCTATTTTCCATATGTAGTAAGCTAGAGTGCCAAATTAATTGCAAGATTTTACATTCAAATTTGTGTATATTTTTATATATTGTAATATGAAATAATTTACAAGTTATATTTAATTATCATTAATTTTTATAATTAATCCCAATATAGTTAAAATACATATAATCAATCATGATCCATTATCTATCAAAACTCTCTTGAATACCCTATTGACAATTTTCATTGAACAAATAATTAGAGATGTTGATTTATATTATGTTGAGTAGGAAAATAATATATCTAAAAATATATCATATCATCAATAACCTTAAATTTATTAACAAAAAATGCAAAGTAATCAAGTTTTACATCATTAGGAAAAGTTGTGTTACACAAAGCTACATATAAAATGCCATTATAGACTAGTGATCTCTAAAGTAATTCTAACACAATTTTTTTTTGGGTATTTATAAGTTAGTCAATGATATCATAACCCTTGGTTTGATTGGTTATAATCATGCATGATGGTTAGGGATTAGGATGAATAGTGTAATTTCATTTATTCTAATATATATGATATGGCACCTTATCTCTTCTGGTTGAAACAACATGGACCACAAGATCCAATATAAGTATAGGGAAAATAATGGGAGTAGGATGGTAGATGTTATGACCTTTAGGTTTAGTCGGAGGAGAAATAAAATATTAATTAATTCCCTTTTATGTCTATTATTATTTAAAATTCAATATTAAAAAATGAACTACTAAGGAGAATAAAATATTTTTCAGCTTTAACTTCATCCTTAGTTATATTAGATTTGATATGATTGCATGATTGTGAAAGATATTACATATTTCACAAAAAAACATGTAATTATGACTATAATCTATTGAATTAGGAAATAAACACTATGTACATTCATTATATCCATGACTTAGTAAGGGGAAATAAAAATTTAAGATGGAAATAATCAATCAAATTGAAAAATTAAAACCCTATGAAAATGGGAGGAAACCCTAAGAAAACTATGGTTTATGATGCTCAAGAAAAGGAATGGGATCACCAATATGTTATATCTTTTTAAATATTTAGTGTGACCCTAATATCACAAAAATCATTAAAAATTTAGATTACTTAAGATATACAATAATCACACAAATATGAATGTAACTAGCTAGATATAGTAACTTGTTATTCCTATAAAATAATAGGAATATTATGTACTTAACTTTTTTTAGATGTATGTAGGTCTATGATAGTGATACGATCATCTAGAATGAACTAAAATGGGATTGAAAGTGCTTGGATTAAAAATAAAGTGTCTGTTTGATCCTAGTTATGACCACATTTCCAAGGATTCCTTTGTAGTGTGGTAAATTCTACTAAGGTACAAAATTATCCATGTAGGATATACAAATATTATGAATATAATGATGATTTTTCCTATAGATTCAAATGTCTTTGTTTGGTTTTATATATATTTATTTAACTTCTCTTTTTCTTCAAACCCTATCTCTTTGTACTATATATTGAGACAACTATGAATCAACTAAAATAGTAAAAGGGAAAAGTTGATCTAGCCTCAAATGGCCCCTATGACTGAATGCTACATACATATCTAATAATTTGAAGAATGAACTAAATCTACATTTACTTATCCTATATAACTAAGTATATTCCATTTCCTGTAATGTTAGTATGCAAGGAAATCCTATTTATAGATTTTAACACTTGAAAAAATATTACATAGCTTGAAAATGGTATTTAAAAATAGCTCAAAGCATTCTCCTATAGGGTATTTCAAATTTAGAATAACTGGGGAGCTTCCTCCCAATGTGAAAATGTGTTTATAGTGAGTGATTGATAGATTTGATAGATAGATAAATGCTTAGACTTGATATATTTACATAGCTAAATATTTTTGTAATTTCCTTCAAACTAACATGTAAAACATAGGCCAAACTTGAAAAAAATTAATTTTAGAAACTATTAAAGGGTATGGGGATAGGTTCAACCATGTGGATAATTATGTGACAATGTACCTATCCACAAAATAAGAATAATGACCTAAATATAGGAGATAATTTGATAATGATATTAAGATGTTTGGGAAGATACAAGAAATATTTTGTGTAATGGTAATGGATAATTGGAAGGATCAGGCCCATATAATACTTAATGGATATGTCATGTGAATAAGAGTTATTTAAATAATTTTAAGTCAATTATGTCAAAGGTTGGTCAAATTACACATTTTCTAGTGTCTAATACTGAATATGAGTGTCTACAAATATAAAATGGAAGGTATTTGTGTAGTATTTCATAGATCAGTCCTTTTATCATACCAATTGCTACTATGTACTTTTCCTCATAAGAATCTTCTAGACAATGCTCATTTATAAAAAAACATCAACAAAGTCACTTTAATATGGATTTTTGATGACACTAAACTCATCCTCAACATATTCCTTAGATTTATAATGGTGAGCCTCCAACTATTACTAGACTTGGGGTTAGCTTTTAGTAGAGAAAATGTTATTTTAATGCACTTGAAAAAGTTTTTTTAAAAATATGACTAATTTTATGATCCAATTTTCAATGGAATCTACTTATATTTTACCTTTAAACATGGGGATATCAAAACTTAATTATACCATAAATGGCATGGACCATTGGAAGGGTCTCCTTTTTGGAGCTATTAATGTGTTTCTTAGTATTTATTAGAGAATCTCCTTGAATTCGGTCATTATTTCAGTCCTTTACTTTGTTAGAACCTATTCAAACATTGAATTTATTAGGTTTAAGGAACTTGTTCCTCCTATGTCTATCTGTGGCTAGTTTCATCTTTTAATAAGAGATTCAAATGGATATATTATCTCCTAGCTAAGATTTTGATACTTTAACCATGTTCTATGGTACAATTAGGATCTAAATCGCTATGATACCACTAATCTAGATTGAGGATTCAATCCATGGAATAACATAAAAAATGTTAGGGATTAGTTATAATATATCCAAAACCTACTATAAAAAATTGACACAAATTTTCAAGAGTAATAAACAAATATTTATTGAAAGATAATTTATAAAAATAAATAAATATTTATGGAAGAGACATAAGTGATCCACTTTGAATTACAATAAGGAAAATGCTTGTTATATAGATAAAGAAAAGTAATAACAAAAATCTCTTTTAAAATAAAATAAAGTTAATAACATCCATTCAACATGCATAGGCATGTAAATAAGACTTTTACTTAAAGCTAAAAAATACTAATAATACACTTTTAACATGCATACGTGTGTGAATAGGACAGTGTCTAAGATTAAGAGATATACTAAAAGAAGAATTTTTAATAATATCTATATGGGTTGGTAAAAATTATTATATTAAACTTTTATAAGTATTATTTGAGTTTCTATTATAATACATTTCTAAAAGTCTGGGTTTTCCAAGTAGAAGTTCACAATGCTAAAGTGGTGTGGCAAGGCTTTGTTCGAAGGTTTGATCACCAAGTGCCAAATTGTTATATGAGACTATATTGATACACCTTGAACCATTTTCCACACTATAATATCATGCATGGAAGAAAATTATTATGATCTCACCTGAGGTGTGAAGAAATAGAAGATCCAAAATGGGGTCATGTTAGTTATGTGTAATGGGAGAGTAGTGTCTAGGAGGAGTAGAAGGGAAAGATAACTAGATAAATATGGAAACACACACAAATACTATTAGATAATATTATAATATAAAAGTATTCAAAATATTCTCTATTATTAGTCTCACTCTCTAATGAATAAAAGGAAACATATTATTACATACAACACACCTAGTGCTCTCACTCTATAATCTAGAGCTTACTCACTTCTCTTATCTCTCCCTAGTATAATATAATAGTAGTGTTCGACCCTAATTATCTCTTAAGTGGATTTCTAGATCTCACTCTTTAATATCCACCACTTTTCATCTCTAATCTATTGACTAGATTCTCCTCTCGACTGACAATAACTTTTTATTTTCTTTGATCCTCTCCTCTATTTCTCCTTAGGATTTTCATTCCTAGTCCCACATTTGAAATGTCAACTTATCCCAATTCTACATACCATGTCATACATCACTAGACAACCATAACTCCATGTCAAGATAGGTATCCAACTAATCCACCTACCACTTTCCCCTCCAATCTCCTTTATGCTTCCTAGGTCCATGTGCATGATCTTCTTTATGTCTTACCACTTTATTGTGTAAAATAAATTAGCACAATTTTGACAACTAACATTTGATTTGTTGTCAATTACATTTAAGGAATGCACAAAATCTATGTGGTTTTGATTATGTGTGCCTCTCAGCTAGTGGTGTTGAACTTTCTTGAAGCATGCAAGTATGCACTTATCTAGAACATAGCTAATTTTAGGGGTCAACATCACCCCACACTAAATTCGTTATTTTTCCCTAGACAATGAGTTCTTCCTCTAGTTTCCTTCCTTATGCAATCCAACTACCCTCAAGCTTATTCATAAGTAACCACTTCATCTAGAGTTTCATGACTTTTTAAGCCTCTTCTACATGAATTATCATGATATGATTGCCTTCTTTGGTGTCATCTCTATGCACCCTCCTATTTATTATCTCTCTAATGGCTTTATTTAAATCCTCTCCTCTTAGATCAAGCCCTTCTTCACTAAGTAACATGATTTCTTAGGGCCTTCATCCTTATCCTCTTTACTCTAAGGTATGAGCATTCCTTCAATGCTATTTTCCTAATTACCTATAGAGGACCATTTCAAATCCTTACATATCACCTACTATCTAGGTTTCACTTCTTAGCAAACTTTATTTATTCATACTCCACAAAGGTTTATGTTACCCTATGATTTTGAGTGATTTGATCTCACTCTTGATTATTTGAGATGGGTATCAATTATTTGGGGTATTGAGCATTTACGCATATAGATTTGGAGAGGTAAAATCATCTATATACATTTTAATGGGTGTACATCCTTTGTAGTGTAATATTGGGGTTTCCTCAAAGATAAAAGAAAATATTATGGGGTAGACTCCTATTTAATCTCATCTATCCCCATCCCTTAAGGACTACCTTTTTCTCTCAGTGAGTCTATCTAAATTCTACTTGTACTGGTATTATAGAGTCTTATCGTAATCTTTCCTTTCTTCACCATCTAATATTTTCCTAAAAGTCCCTAATTCTTCTAGTTTCATAATAGCACTACACAAATCCTTTAGTCATGGTGTGACTATCTCTCCTGATCATGCATTCATGATCACTAAATTTGATTTGTCATCTTTATTGCTTTAGATCAGCTTCATACACAAACTCCTATTGAGACATCCACATCTTCTCCAACATTATTTGGCCTCTACCCATTTGTGCATGATGGAGGCTGATGACTCCATGTTGAGTCATCTTACACTTGAGTCTTCCCTTCAACTAATGAGCTCCTTCCATTCCCTCATGTTGCTTACAAGTCATTGGTTTTCATGTAGCATCTTGATATAAAGGGGATATTCCATTTTGTATCCTCTTGAAATGAAATAAAACATATCCATAGGTAGTGTGATGTCTTTAGACCCTTATATTTGGTTCCTCCTATCCAACCTCTAGAGAATTAAACCTCTTGGTTTAATTTCTTCCTTCCTCTATGTCTTGAAATTTATCTATATCTCTCTACTATAAATCCTCTCAAGTATAACTTTTTAAGTTTTCATTGGTCCCTTCCACTTTTCCTCCTAATTTATAAATTTTTACTATAGGCCATCCTTTCACTCATATATATATATATATATATATATATATATATGAAAAAAAAAGTGTTCAAATGATCTAGCTGATAGGTTAAGAATGTTGAACAAAGATTTAATTATACACTTCTATCATTCATCCTTACACACTTGAACAAAATGGTGAACAAAGATGAAAAACTTGATGATATGTCATTATAGCCAGGGGAGGCTTTAGCATCAAGAATGGATTGAATGGAAAAAATGACTATGAGGCACCTAAAAAAGGTATGTTCATCTCCATGCTACTTCTAGCTTTGCCTAAACCAAGGTAAGAGGACCTACGGGGTAGCTTGCTCACATGGAGAGATTCTATAATTCAACCTCCATGGGGATTATCATCACAAGAGAACAGAAGTATGACTAGAACATAACCAAAATCACTCACTCCACCTGGGAAGGGTTATCATAAAAAATGAGCAAATTCTCTAGGCTAGATACAAGTTATTAAAGATAGATGAAATTGTGACTTCAATCTTCATTCTAAAGAAGTTTTCAACAATAAAGGGTTGAAAGGAAAAGTGTAGTTTTGGGTCCTTAAAGCAAAAACTATAAACACATGTTAAGTATATAATATTTTATGCATCTATAGGGAAAATAACACTTATGATATGCAACAAGGATTGTATCATTTATAGGTTAGGATAGGGTATGAAAAAAAAATTATTATAAAGAGGAAGGCATGGTGGTGCACTGGTAGTTTTCAATCATTAAGGGATCTTACAACATTCATGACATCACTTATTACAAAAAAATAACAAATACTCATATGCAAGCTAATGATTCATACTAGATGATCCTTGAAATATATATAACATACAGTTAAAATAAAAATTTAAACACTTTTCCCTATCAAATCCATAAACCTAAAGTGCCCTAACAAGTTATTCAGTAACATATTCTAAAATAATGTAGAAAGGGATTTATAATCTATATCTAAGCTGAATATGTTAACTAGTAATGAGCACAAAACAAGATATCCAATCAAAAACATTTGTAAAACACGTCACTACACTTCATCAACATGAAACATTAGAGAATCAAAAGCATTTTCATTAACTTGAAAATAGATACTACATACATCAGTTTTTCAAAATGCTACCAAGGGGACACGCATGGTGAGTTTACTCTTTTGACAAGGGAGACATAAATATGCTCTCAAATCTTGTTAATGGTTATACAATTGAAACTACTTTAGTAAGAGAGACAAGATCTACACAACAATTATCCCAAAAAAATTGTAGAACCTAGACTTAAAAAATGAACAACAAATAATGACCAACACAATGACCAACCTAATTGCCAACCAAACCATTGAATAGAGGAGAAGCCCTCTATTTATACAATTTTTTTACCCATTTCAAATCTAGGACTCTAAGTTACAATTTCCAAAATTTACAAAGTGCCACCTAGATGCTCCTAGATGGAACAAATCCTTTTCCATGCCTAGAATCTTCATGTAACTACCAAGAAAAATGATTGTTGTAATTTCCTTTACAAGTAATGATGGAGATTTGTAACAAACACCTTGATTTCTTTGTTGGATATGATTTCAAATGAGTTGGAAGGAGAATATTTGTGATGGAGGGAAAATAAACCATTTGTCTTCATGTGTAACTATTTGAAGATGCCCTTGACCACTTGTTTGCATAGTTGGAACCTTTTGGATAGCTCTTCCTCTTTTTCATGCCATGGAATAACATACTCTTGTAATGATGTCTTGGGAATATTATGGATTCATGTCCACTTAAATGATTTTTCTTAGAGTGACCCACCTTGATCTTTTAAACTTGAAATATCTCTCTCAGTGGAAGAGCTTAGATGAGAAAATGCCATACCCAAGTGTACTTGACCCTTTTACCTTTTTGTTTCCAACTTGTATTTTCAAATATTTTACATTTTTTAATGCATAAATGCATTATTTTCAACCTTTGAACTATTTGGGTAAATCATGGCCCCTATCACAAATTAGTAGTTTGCAAATTGCCAAGATGCTATCAGTGGTGGAAGATCTACTAACTACCTTGTACAGGGTCCCTAAATATGACATGTATGCCTATGTGGCATCACAATGTCATGTTTCTCATTCATATATTTTCCCAGAATGACCTCAAAATTACTTATTTCCATATACAACTAAGATTTTTGTTCATCAATAGAGAACTTCACTGTAGACATGTCCAAAGTACCATCTACCATCATAAACTCTAGCCTTATAGAGTTATCAAAGGATACTTGATCGTTCTTAGAGGGTTAATAAGCTACCACATTTACTTAAGCTCCATTGAAATTTCCACCTTCCTATGTGGCAATGCTAGATCATTTTTTGCATGATGAAAGTGAGCATGCCACTTAGTAGCTCTGTGGGCTTTCTATACTCTACAAATTCAATCTTAGCCTAGGCTAACATCCTTTCACCACATGGAAGCTTCTTACTCATATTGAGTTCTTTTATAACTTATCTCTCACTCACATCATTAATATTGAAATATGATGGAATACTGACCATTGATCCATATCTAAAGGATCAAATACCATTGGCTATCTACTATGGCTTAAATTTAACATTCACACACCCATCATTTGACATCCACGTAAACATATTTGACATTCATGCAACTGTAAAATTTAAACCCTAATGGATAATCACCATGGCCTATATTTTATGTTTACATGCTCATTATTTGATATCCATGTGAATGTCTTTGACATTTTCATGATCATCAAATTTAAGCCCTAATGGATAATCATTATGGCCTAAATTTGGCATTCACGTGCCCATAATTTGACATCTACATGAACATCTTTAACATCTATGTGAGCATCTTTGATGTTCACATGACCATCAAATTTAATCCCCAAATACTTAATCACTGAACTTTATTTTGGCATCCATGAATCTATTAATGATTTCCATGCAATCATCACACTACTTGTTCAAAATTTTCAAAAAATTACATCTTGAGATAGAAAAAACATAAAGGCACAAAACTTGTAGGAGATGTTCATGGCATCCAAAATATTTATTCTATGTGATCCTTTGACCATGAGATGATTTCTAGGAATTTTTTTGAAATTCATAAGTAAATTAACCAGTTTATTTCGACATTTGCTTTGAGATTTATTGAGAAGTCCACCCTCATGTTGCATCATTGAATTTATTTACAAGGATCAAACACTGACCTTCTATCTCCATCTACAGGGCTTAGTCCTTTGTTACAAATCCTATTGGATCATTGACAACATTCCCATGATGGTGACACCATCACCTTCATGATCATCTTGGGGATTTATTGAAACATAAACCTTTATATGCATTATTAGATAAATTTACTCCACATCAACATGTACCATTTGATTATGATCTACTAGTTTAGCCATAATTAGCACAAATTGATAAGGAAAATTACCAAGTTAGAGCTTAGGACATAAAAAACTTAGGACAGAGGACTTAGCCTAAGGTTTTGGGGCATTTATAAATATGAATGAATCCCTAGGAATTTACACTAAGCATATAACAAATTGACCAAGCATTCTTTAGACCATGCTAATAAATAAAATGGACCATGGGCTATGGGTTATAAAAGGGACCAAGAATTATGAATTTTTAGACTAAGGTTTGATCATGTTAATAAATATTACGAAGCCTTGTTATAAAAATAAAACTAAGCCCTTGGCATATTTAAAATATTCCCACTTAAATTTGATTTTAAATCAAAGGGTTTAGGCTAGGGTAATTAGGACAAAAGGCCTTAAAGTGTTCAAACCTAAATTCAACTTGAATCTTGATAGACACTTGAAAATAGTAAGTGGGTTAAAAAAATAATAATTCGTACTTGACAAGGGCTAAATTTATTTAGTTCAATTTTGGGTACTACCACTAACTCTCACTAGGGGATGCACACCCCTACAGGTGTGCAAAGAACCCCAAAATGTAATACCAGATACCAATCCATTGAGCCATGGAGTCAAAACTTATAATTTATCAAAAATAATCATGAAGGCCCAAAAAAACAAGGTATCTCAATAAAAATATATTAATAGGATCTAAAAAAATTGCATGGAAAAATACATGAACGGAAACTGTACAAACAAGGCCTGAAGTAGAGGGGTAACAAAGAAATAAAAATACAAAGAAACAAAACACTATAAAATATGTACACTATTATGTGCTTAGTCAAGGAAATGCTTTATATATTTTCCATTAATTGGTGGCTCTATAATTAAACCATCCCTTAATCTCTTTAACTTTTATAATAGCTTGGTGGCCAAGATGAAGTAAACCAATCTTTACAATTGCTTGAAAGGTCCGCTACTAGGTTATGATAGGATGACATGTTGAAATAAATCCTCCTTACATGATCTCAAATCTGGATAAGACCACATGAAGATATTTTGGTACTCCTCAATAGCTATAAATAAGCTTGTTTCTTAGCTATAATCAAATGAATACCAAGCAAGAGTGCCTCAAGATTAGTAATGTCATTCATGCACTCAAAATACTACTTGAAAAAAGACTAAAAAAATTCATCCTTAGGGGCATATAAGATATCCCCATATTCATTTAATGTCATTTTCCAAACAACAACATTATTTTCAAACCCAACATCAAGAATAGTTGGTTACTTGATAACATCCATATTCCCAATGAGGTTATCCAATTATACATTCATGTGTAGAACTTTGTTTGGAGCATAACTCAAATCTTTAATTCAATCATAATTGGGTAATTCATTTAATTATGTCAAAATATCATTATAATAAAATCTATATGTTGGGACACATACCTTATTGATTGGACTCCAAAATTGATCTACAATAGTAGCACACATCTTTTCTATGGAGGTAGAAAACTCACATTAGGAGTCTTAATAATTAAACATCAAAATATAATCATCCCCATTAGATGCAAAATTAGGATAATATACATCTTCATCACTTGGTTCAGTAGTATCACATGGTGGATTCAGAAATAAGCACTTGTCACACCAATTAGTATCAAAATCAAAGTTAATAGCATGCAATGGATCATTCACTTATTTCCCAACCCCTTTATTATAATTTTTGTCATTACATGTAGGAATTTTTTGGTGATTGATTCATATTCTAAGCCTTTTTATGACTTACATATCCATGAGGTATCCCTTTCTCAGCCCCAATGAACTTGGAAGACATCTTTTTGATAGTGGAAGCCAAACTCTTAACAGTCTCCTCAAGATTGACATTCTTAGTGGACTATGTCTTTTTTGGATCAACCAACTCTACATAATCCCAGTTTTTCAAAGGCCTTCCCATAGTCTTTATGTTATTTTCAATTTGGATGGCCATATTAAATTCCAACTATAGGTTTTTGAGAACTATGTCCCTTATGTAATATACAACCTACTTGTCAAAGGCATCAGTATAGTTTATCAATCATGTTATATCACTGGTCCTAATGTTTTTAGGAAGCTACATCATGGTTTTTTAAATTTTGTATTAAATTCCTAAACACACTCATTTGGGTTCTTCTTGATGTTTTCAAATTCATCCAAAATTAAACTTAGATCAATTCTATCACTGTATTGAATTCTAAAAACATTCCTAATTTCTTCTCATGAATCAATGCATCAACTAGGAAGAGAATTGAACCAATCTTGTTCATCTTCTTTCAACATGTGTATAAAAAACTTAATGCACATATCCTTGTGCTCAACCTCATAATATTCAATGATATTATAAAAATCCATTAGGTTATGATCATCACTTACTGCATTATTCCTTGGGAACTTTGGAAGATATTTCCTTACTTCATTTGGAATTCATTAAGATAACCTTGCATGTCCTCAAAATTGATAGGTTTGAATATAGGAATGTATAATTCATGATGTTCATTCTCATCTTGGTCCTTATGACTCATGATTAGTTTAATGTTAGGTTAAAGAACTAATGGCAAAGGGATGTGAGGGGGTGAATGAGGTGGACTTTGTGTTTCACACCTAGGATGGGATTCAACTGGTTGAGAAAGAGCTTGTTAATAAATTGGACTATAATTTTTAGATTTGTTAAGAGAGTAATGATAGTCCTCAATTAATGGGTATCTCAACAAATCATTCAATATTATCATAATCTTAATATTCTAAATAATATTTTGTAGTTGTATTATGCTCTTCAATGGGCCTCCAAACTTGTCTCCTTCATCTCTGATGTAAACTTAGGGGTAGGATAATTTATTTAGATGAGTCACCTTTTAAGGATGATATTAATCCTTATAGCTTTGAAAATAAGAAAATACTTGAAGCTAAAGGTTAACAAAGATATTCTAACTAGGCATTGATATTCCTTGAAACTAGATGATAAAATTAGAGTCGCTACTAGAATCAAAATTATATAATATAGAAGTTGACAAACTATTATGATACATGCTAAAATCAAACTTTATAAAGCTTAATGAGATAGAAATTAGAGACACAAACATTTTGAGAATAATGTTCAAAAGGGAAAAAGTACCTTCCAACATGCAACTTTAATATCTCTTTGAAATAAACATAACAGAATTCAAATTGTCAAATATCTCAAATCTTGGCACATCCCCTAGTGAAGCGATATAGAGTCAAAAACCAAGATAGTAAAAATATAACAAATATAAATAGAGAAATTCACAACATGAAATATTTATATCTCTCTACAAGAGTCCCCAACAACACAAGGACCAAGGTTCTTAGCTTACTCCCTAGCAATGACACTAGTAGCATGTTGGTTCTCAATTGTACACCTCTATCACTCAACCTTGAATACTTGAATAAAATGGTGAAAAAAGATGATAAACCTAATGATATTTTGTTATAGCCAAGGGAGGGTTTGGCATCAAGAATGGACCAAATGGATAAAATGACTAAGAGGCACCTACAAAGGGTATGGTCAACTCCTTACTACTTTTGGTTTTACATGAACCAAAGTGAGATGACCTATGGGGTAGATTTATCACATGGAGATATTCTATAATTCCACCTCCATGGAGATTATTATCACAAAAGAACACAAATTTAACTAGAATATAACCAAACTTGCTTACTCCACCTGAGAAGGGTTGTCACATAGAATGAGTAAATTCTCTAGGCTAGATACAAACTACTAAATTCAAATGAAATTATGAATACAATCTTCATTCTAAATAATTTTTGAACAAGGGGCTCAAAGGAAAAATATAGTTGGTATTTAAATCACAAACTGCAAACACATGTTAAGTATGAAATATTTTATGCATTTTTAGGTAAAATAACACTTATGATATGCAACAAGGATTTTATCATTTATAGGGTAGGATTATTTTTTATTATAAAGAGGAAGGGTGTGGTGGTGTACTGGTAGGTTTCAATTAATAAGGGATATTAAAACATTCATGACATCACTTATTATAAATACATAACAAATACTCATAAGAAAGCTAATGAGACATACCAGATGATCCTTGAAAGATATATAACATACACTGAAACTAAACCTTCAAACATTTTCCCCTATCAAATCCATAAACCTAGAGTTCTCTAACAAGTTATTCAGCAACACATTCTAAAATAATGTAGAAAGGGATTTACAATCTAGATCTAATCCTATGATGACAACTAATAATGAGCATAGAACAAGATATCCAATCAAAAACATTTTCAAAACACGTCACTACACTTCATCAATAGGAAATAACAAATAATCACAAGCATTTTCATTAAATTTAAAAGAGATACTACATACATCAATTTTTAAAATTATACCAAGGGGACAAGCATGGTGAGTTTTCTCTTTTGATAAGGGAGACATAAACATGCTATCAAATCTTACTAGTGGTTGTACAAATGTAACCACTTTAGCAAGAGAGACAAAATCTACACATAGTAGTTATCCCAAAAACATTTATAGAACTTAGACTTAGATAAAATGAACAACCAACAATGACCAACTTAATGGCCAACCAACCCTTCTATTTATACATTTTTTTAACCTATTTCAAATTTGGGATTCTAAGTTGAAATTTTCAAAATTTCCAAAGTCCCACCAAGATGCTCCTAACTAGAACAAATCCTTTACTACGCCTGGAATCTTCATGTAATTACTAGGAAAAATGATTATTGCAACTGTCTTTACAAGGAATGATGGAGATTTGCAATAAACCCCTTGATTTCTTGGCTATAAATTCTTTCAAATGAGCTATAAGGATAATATTCATTGTGGAGGCAAAACAAACCATTTATTTTCATGTGTAACTATTTAAAGATGCCTTGGACCACTTACTTATATATCTGGAACCTTTTGGATAGCTTTTTTTTCCTCTTTTACATTTCATGGAACAACCTTATCTTGTAATGATGGCCTAGGAATATTCTAGATCCATGGACACTTAAATGATTTTCCTTAGAGTGGCCCACCTTGATCTTTCAAACTTATAATATCTCTCCCATTGGAGGAGCTTGACGAGAAAAACATGAGAAAATGCCATGAATAGGTTTACTTAACCCTTTTACCTTTTTTTATCCAACTTTCCTTTTCACATATTTTCCATTTTTAATGCATAAATTCATTATTTTAAACCTTTGACCTATTTATGCAAATCATGGCCCCTATCACAAATTTACAGTTTGAAAATTTCCAAGCTACTATCAGTGGTGGAAGTTATGCTAAATACCTTACACAAGGTCCCTAAATATGACATGTATGCCTATGTGGCATCACCATATTATATTGTTCATCCATATCTTTACCCAAACTAACCTTAACATTACTTGTTTCTATATACATTTGAGATTATTATTCATTAGTAGAGTACTTCGTTATAGACTTGTCCGAACTACCATCTAGCATCACAAACTCTAACCTAAAGTTGTCAAAGGATACTTGATCATTCTTAGAGGGTTTATAATCTATCACATTTGCCTTTAGATCCATTGAAATTTTCACTTTCCTATGTGTTAATGATATATCCTTGTTTGCATGATGAATGTGAGTGTGCCACTTGGCATTTCTATGGGATTTATATGCACTACATGGTCAATCTCAGCCTAGGCTAGCATCCTTTTGCCATGTGAAAACTTCTTATTCAGCTTGAGTCCTTTAAAAAGTCATCTCTCACTCATGCCATCAATCTTGAAGTATGATGGAATGATGACCATTAATCCCAATCTGAAGGACCAAATGATATTGGCTATTTACTATGGCTTAAATTGGACATTCATGCACCAATTATTTAACATTCATGTGAATGTCTTTGACATTCATGTAACCATAAAATTTAATCCCAAATAGATAATTATCATGTCCTCAATTTGATGTTCATGCATCCATCATTTAATATTCACATGAATGTCTTTGATGTTCATGTGACCATCAAATTTAAGCTCTAATAGATAATTGGTGTGGCCTAAATTTGAAGTCTATGCACCTATAATTTGACATATGCATGAACATATTTTATGTTCATGTGACCATCAAATTTAAGCCCTAAACACTTAATTACTGAGCTTTATGTTGGCATTTATGTGGTCATTAATGATGTGCATGTGATCGTCACACTGCTTATTAATTTTTTTTAAAAGTTTTCATCTGGAGACAAAAAAACATGAAGGCACCAAACTTGAAAGAGATGTTCAAGACATCCAAAATATTTATTATATGTGATCCTTTGACCATGAGATGATTTTTAAGAGAAAAATTATAAAATGTATAAGTAAATTAACCAGTCCATTTCTACATTTATTTTGAGATTTGTTGAGAAGTCCACCCTCATCTTGTATCATTGATCTTATTTGCATGGATCAAACATTGACCTTCAATCTCCATCTATAGGGCTCAGTCCTTTGCTTTGTGTTCTATTGGATCACTAACAACATTACCATGATGGTGACACATGTCAACTTCACACTTATTCTAGGGATTTATTGAAACATTGACCTTTATACACACCATTGGACTAATTTACTCTGCATTGATCCACACCATTTGATCATGATCTACTAGCAAAACCATGATTGGATCAAATTGACAAGGAAAATTACCAAGTTAGAGATCAAGACATAAATAACTTAGGATAAAGGACTTAGCCTAAGGTTTTGGGGCATTTATAAATACAAAAAAATCCCTAAGACTTTTATGCTAAACGTATAACAAAGGGACGAAGCATTATGAATTTTTAGACTAAGGTTTGGTCATATTAATAAACATGACCAAGCCTTAGTATAAAAATAAAACTAAGTCCTTGACATATTTAAAATGTTCTAGCTTAAATTTGATTATAAATCAAAGGGTCTAGGCTAGGGAAATTAGGACAAAAGTCTTTAAGTGTTCAGTCATGAATTCAACTCAGATTATGATAAACACTTGAAAATAGGAAGTGGACCAAAAAATTAGTCATTCATACTTGACAAGGGCTCAATTGCTTCAGTGCAATTTTGGGCACTAACAGATGTAGACATGTAAATTTGGCCACTAATGGCTTTGCATCGGGCTATTAGACCAATTATTACCAATCATTGAACATTTAACCTAAAAATTTCTATTAGTCTCAAATTTGGATTTATAACCTTGCATTAAATCAATTTGGCCTATTAAATCAATTAAACAAGGCAAATTCACACATTGAACTAATCAAACCCAAACAAATGATCAAATTCATAAAAAGAATTAATTAACTTACAAAACCTAATCAAAATAAATTATAAAGTTAAATCAATTTCAAATCTTAATTGAGTTCACCCATGAGCTAATAAATTAATTAAATCAATTACTAAAAAGGAAATTCAAGAGCATCTTAGAATATTCTAGAACACACTCATTACCTTTATGAGTTGTCACTTTTATAAAATATCTAGAAGAATATGCCAAAGTCAATCAAATTTAATAATCTCAACCATGGTTAAATTTAACCCATTCCATGGGATTTGAAAGCCTATAAAAGTAAGCTTAGAGCTCTTCATTTAGAGAGCTCAATCAAAGTAGAGTTATAATGTAAAAATAGATTCATGAAGCTAAAAGCCTAGTGTTATAATATTGAAATTGATCCAAGACATATCAATCAAGCCAAGAATTAAAAAAATGGTGCATATAGGAGATTATTTTAGCTATATGTCATTGATGAAGACTTCTTATGCATGAGCTGAGCAAGTCAAATGAATAAATCATTTAGATCTCTCAAGGAAGGTCAAAATTATTGTTCTTTATATTTTAGTTGAGTCTTCAATTGTTGTTTTGTAATTAATATCCTCATAATATCTAGGTTTATATATGTTAGTGTGTTTATTTCATGATTTTATGGACTAACACTTGATCTAACTTCCTCTCTTTATCAAATTCTTTGATCACAAATAGCATGCCTAGTGGGACACAATTGCATACCCCATATATGTGAACAAAAATAGATATTAAAATATATATTATTTTTAATTACTTTAATATTTTTTTTTATATTATTTATAAAGGTTTCATCTTAATTATCAAAATTTCATTAAAATATGATGTGTATTTTAGAAGTTATGACTCTTCTAGTGACTATCACTTTTTGTTTTCTAATGTTTTGGTAAAATAGTTAGTATAGAGATAATAGTTTTTTTTTTATTAATTATTTTGACTTAAATTTATGTATATACATGCATCATATAACTATAAACAACCTCCAAATTTTTTTGACAAATGGATTTATATTTTAAAATTATGGCAAAAATACTAACTATACATTTTTATGATTTATGTGTTCGATGTTTCTTTGTTTTAACTTGTTTGCATGTTTCATAGGATTATTTTATTTTTTTGAGATTTATTGAGCTTTTTTATTGATATTTTTTCTAATAGTTTCCTAAATTAACATTTTTATCTTTTTTTTTTTTTTTTCCATCGGGTCGACAGATCATCCAAACCCAAGAGCATACTTTTCAAGTTTGTTTGTTTCATTTCAAAAAGTGCTTCTAAGCAGGGGGTTATAATCGAACATTTGTAGGTTGAAGAGTAAATTTTAAGAACAATTTTCATGTTTTTGACTAATAACACATATAATTTTGGGATTTTAAAAATAATTATTTAAATTTCAAAAATTTCAATTTAGATCTAAAATGAACTTACTAACTCTTACACATTTTGACTTAAGCGCTTAAAATGAACATGGTTGTGTTTTTTTTTTTTGCTTAGTTAGTGTTTATGAAATTTATTTAAAATTTTTTATGAACATTAATCCAAACATTTAAATTGGTGCATTAAAAATAACCTAATCAATTCTAAACTTGGTTCAAACTTACATCATCTTTTGGGTATCTAAAAAGAACTTACTTCATTTTTTATGCCTTGGATGCTTTTTCAAGTTTTTACAAGATTCTAATCAAAGCCAAGGGGCCAAAATTCACAACACATTTTATTTTGGTTCCTTAAAATTAATTGAACATCATGTTATTTTACATGCTTTTTTATCAAATTCATTTTAATGCAAGTTATTTGTTGATTGTTTGTTTAGCAAATAGGGAGTTGTGCATGTATGCTCTCCCATTCATCCCCTTTAGCAAATTTTTGGGATCAAAAGTGCAAACTTATTTTTTGGTGGTTTGAAATTATTTCCATTTATTATTTATAAATCCAAGGGGATAGTAATGAATCTAATCAAACACTTTTAATTTGGTGTAACAAAATTAACCTCACTTTAATTATTTAAAAACTTACTTGTTGATTGTGTGTTTCATCAAAAAGAGACGTGTGTATGATCTCCCATCCATCTCCTTTAAAAAAAATTGGGATAAGAAGTTTTATCTCATCACACTTTGATCCTAGTCCAAGGCATATAACTAATGTTGTTTAAAGCCCTCACTAAAAACTCACAATAGTATTGGGTGATCTTGACGTGACCATAAATTCTTTCTATTGTGTCATTTATTTATTACATCCTAGATTGTGAGGGGGAATTCATTACCTCCCACAAGTTCTATAGGGAAGCTTTGACCTAGGGTTTCATCTCTTAGCATTGATTTCATCACCCCCACTAGAATCAGAGGTTTAAGTGGTTAAACCAATTTTTAGTATTGGGGTTAAGCACCAAGACATATCTGCACATTGGACATTGCACTACATTGAGAAAGCAATGGATGTAGTGGTTAAAAAAAGGCAAGACCTTTTTACAGCAAGATAAGTGTTACAGATACCCAATTAAAGTGCACTTATTTTTAATCATTTGGCATGAAATTCATTGTGTAATTGATCCATATAGAATGCTCATAAAATAATTAGTTGTAGTCAACCCCACTTTGCCACACCCTTGATAGGAATTTGGAAAATTTACTTATATTTTATCATTTTTTCTTGGTGTTTTGAGACTAAAACTAATGCATTTATTTATAAACCATGTCAAAATCAATTTGTTTATACGTCACTCTTTTATCTAAAGAGGCATTATGCTGATTATTTTACACCATACTTGTGCCTTACAATTTTTGCTAAACTTATTTATCTATGTGTCACTTGAATGAAATAGGTATCATTATGATGCTCAAATAATTATCAAGTTTATGCCTTTTAAGTCTTTGAAGCAAAACATTAATCACATCATTATAACACACTAACATCATTAAGTTTCTCAATTTATTTCAAAGACTTGTTTGACCTTGTATCAAAAATAATTATTTAAAAACAACCAAACCATGTCACATATGCATTTTGGACCTTATTCATGCACCATCATGATGTCCAATCATGTCTAGCTTATTTAGTCCAATCATAGTTTTCAACTATTGAGTTTTCAATTAACCTTTCCAAGTTTGAATTCAATCATTGATTTATTTTTTTTGGACCTCAATTTGCAAGGGTCAATACACAAATATTTCTCTTTTGCATCACATAACTTAGGTTAATAGATTGCCCAAATTTGAAAATGATCACTTGTTTGTTCATTCAACCTATCCTTATAATTTTTTGTGTCTTTATTTAATAAAACATAGTCTTTTCTCTAGGTGTCTTTTATCTTATGGCTTATACCAAATGATCATGTTTATGTTTGATTCTGTCTGTCAGGTCTATGCCAAAAAATTTCTAACCTTGTTAGATTAAATCAAATCAAATTAACCTTTGTTTCAAAGTCTAGTTTATTATGCCATTTGGACAAAAGTCCTAGTAGATCGTGTTTTTTTAGCCTAACTTTTGAATCCATGTTTAGATGAAATCCCTAGCAACTCAACTTTTCCCTTTCCTAGTTTAGACCTTTTTTGGAACACTTTAACCTAGACTTTGAATTTATAGTTTTATTTAGATGCTTGAATTTTTGTGTGTATGGCATTTGATGTTAGACATTTGACTTTAGATTGTTTTATGCCAAGTTCTAGCACAAACCATTTTGGAGATACAAATCCATGATCAAATCATTGTTTGGAGATATATATATCCACCTCTTTTAAGCCATGTTAGACCAAGTTTGAACTATTTATCCTTTTTACATAATTTTTCAAAGTTTGTAGAACTCTAAGAATTTTTATTTTTAAAACTTTCCTCATTGATGCAGATATGTATAGATACACTTATGGTGGAGTCATGTACAATCCAAATTATGATAAAATGGCTGCACAAAATGTCTTTGATTTCTATGGCTTTATTCAGGACCCCTTTGATGATAACATGGTCTGTGAGATAGAATTTTATCCACCTTTCAAAAATAAAATTAGGGACTAAATTCAAGACCTCAAATGGAATGATATGGTTTGTGAGGAGGAATTAGGTAAACACCTATATTATGAGGATTATTGTGATATAAATTCATGCCCTCATTATAATAATCAATTTAGGGACCAAAGATAATAGCTAATTTAAAATTCAACTCAAGACCCTAACTAAAATGATATGGTTTATGAGGAAGACTTGGATGCTTTGGCTTATGTGAGAAATTAAGCTCCATTTTTTCCTACCATTTTTATTCCAAGACCTTTTCATTTGTCTTATGTGAGCAATCAAGCTCCATAGTGCCCACCCATTATCCAATTGTCGACCATTCCTTGTCTAGTGCCTATCGTTCCCCACTTTAAAAAACTCTAGCCAATCCAACCCAAATATCAACCAATATAATTAAGATATCAATCAATAATCAAATCATGATCACAACTTATCATTTAGCCTCAAATAATCAATTAACTAATCATTCATCCCAAACCTCAACCCATCATTTAGCCTAAACCCCAACCAATCCAATTAGTACCTACCCAACTAAGCTAATCATTTGAGGACCAAGTTGTGTTTAAAAATGGCATTTTATAAATTCATTGGAAACCAAGGCCAAGAAAAAAAACCAATCCAAGATGCTTTTGTTGAACCAACCACTTGTGATAAGTCAACCTGTGATGAATCACCTATTGATCCTATACTAGTTGTCGAGGACTCTCACTCTAACTGGCTAGTCTTTGCTGAGTCACTTCTTAATGATTATAAACACCTTTATAAAAATCATTACCTCAATAATATGCCTATTTTTTAAGAGCCTCCCTCTAATAAGTTAGTCTTTAAGGAGTTGTATCGTGACCTTTTTTCCACTATCGTAGAGTCTCACTTTGACAAACTAGTATTTGTGGAGCCTATTAAGCCATCATAGGCTAGTACTTGTCCACTACCAAACATTCAATAAGACATAATTGTAACATAGTATCCATTATATGAAGAATTAGAGTTAGATTTAGGTTATATTCTTAAACCAATATTCTATTTAGCATCATAAGTAAAATCAACATCAGTCTCAACATCGAATATAGAGCCTCTTGAGTTAGAATTAGATTTTAAAATATAATATGTTCATGACTATTAAAACATTGGTTATGCATGCCTAGAAGATTAGTATGAATATATTTGTGATCCTTCTATATTTTTTGAGGATGATTATTTCATCATTGACACAAGTTCTCCTATTATCTTCTACCAAGAATGTGTTGCCAACCTCGATTCCATTACCATTCCATATGCTAGTACCACTAACCAACATAGCCATATTATTGACATTCTATCTCCCATAAGTGTCAATTAGGACCAACATAATCATACATTGTTAAAATGCATCCATGGTGACATATTAGATGAAGAAAACTAAGGAGGCTAAGACCACAATCATATAATAGAAGAACACTCTCTTAGTGAAACCTTTTCAAAGGTGCTAGAGGGAAATCAAAGTCAAAACTTACCATCTTCTAGTGAAACCTTTTCAAAGGTGTTAGGGGATAATCAAATTCAAAAGTCAATTATCCTTAATGAAACCTTCTTAGATGTGCTAAAAGATAATCAATAAAAATTCATTGGTAGAAACCTCTTTGAGGTACCAATAGCTGAGCACAAAATTTTTTCACTACTTGATGAAGTCATTATCAAAGATTAAATAAAAATAGCTTCAAATCTATAGCCTAATCAAATGGTATCTACTCTCACGCCCAAATAATAGAAAAATTTGGTGGTCTTATTGAGATCAGAAGTCTTCCATCCTACCACATCTAAAGTTATGTTGAATCTAAAATCAACAACATTGTGTGTGCCTAAACATCTTGATCTTCATTTATTTTTCATCCATTATTCATTCTATTATCCTCCATCATTACATCTCCAAATCAAACCTTTCATCTAACTTTATCCATATTTACCATCCATGGCTGCACTTTCCTTTAGAGAGGCTATAAAGATACCTTGACTCAAAGTTTGGAGGAATCAAAATCAATGACCAATGAAGATCACAATAACATCATTTACATCTAAAACTATAATAAGTTCTTAATAGAGCAGCTATTTAGATGAGGTATGGACTATCAATTAACATGATTGAGTATTATATTTGTATCATTTGTTGATTGGAATGTTCATATCCACATCATCAAGAATAATATAATCATATTCCATATACTATACCCAGGCCAAACACATTCAAAAACCAACAACCATCATCATCCAAAAACATGTACCATGTCATTTTTATATGCCATTTTCATTTACTATTCCTTTTGTTGTTGTCATGTACCCAATTGGTCACTTTACCACCTGGGGGAAACCATCTCAACATTATTCTTTATCATCTTGCCATCCTACCAACCTATCATTATTTTATCATTTATCTGACCCACCATTCCATTCTATTACCCAACATGTTTTGAATCCTATCAACCTAGCCTGTTTGACCTTGGTTTGTCCATTAGTTTCACATTTTTAGCATATAAAATTAGATCAGTTTTAGTAGTTATTTCAAACATTTAGATATAGGTAATATTTTGGAGCATTATGATAGAAGTTTTGGTAGTTTCATCTTTCATTTCTTATTCCTTTCTTACCAAGTTTGTTTATGTGAGCTTGATTATATCACTTGTTAGGGAAATTAGTGTTCATCAATCTTGATAGTAATTATATTTCATGCTAGGGAAAATTGGTATCATTGATTTATCAATTGTATCTTACTTATAACTACCTATGGGAAAACTAGGAGAAACATTTATTTATTGTGCCTTGGCATATCACCTAGCCATTCTTATGTTGTATTATGCCATCATACGAACTGTGCTTCTTTTATTTGAATTGGCTACTACACTAGTCAGATTCATCTACTATAAGGTGAAATAATATAAACTAAAACCATTTTGGGACTATGTGAAATATATTTGATTCACATTGAGGTTAGTTCAGTTCCCCTTTAACCACACTCTCACCATTTTATGAGCATCATTTCAAGTTATAATGCTCTCATTATTTTATGAGAAACTAAAGCTAAATTCTCTCACCATTTTTTGAGTAGGTATATTTTCATTCTATAATGAGTTAAAAAACCTCAAAATTCCAAAAAACATTTATAACATTTTAAAATCCAAAAAAAAATGTCCTATCTAAGCCTAGTTCATCATTCTCGATCTACTCTACTGGGGTAAAGTCATTCTTAGGATGCTTTATTTTGGTTTTAATTTTAGGATGTTTATTTATTTCTAGTTGTTTATTTGTTTGAGTGCTTTCTATTTATTTTTTGTTTGTTTATCTAATTGCCTTTTGTTTTCTTTGAGTATTGTGGCCTTGATTCAGTCTATGTGTGTTGATTAGGTGATTCCTTGCACATTATTATTGAATCTATACATATTCAAATGTCTACATTATCATCATGGTTTTTATCATTGGTGTAATTATTTTACATTGAGTATCAAATATCGAGAGTTAGTCTTTATGCATATTTTGGCCAAGCCTCCATGGTGTTCTATCATGAGGCCTACCATCAAATGTTACAACAAAAGTTAGGTTTAAGAGGTCTACAACATCAATGTAGCATCACTATCTCCTTGGCACTGACATCATCAACAATCCCAATCTAATAGACAATCATATCCTAAATAGATTAATTAACAAAATAATTTCAACCTTTTTTAGTTTTGATGAGAATCTCCCTACTAACAAGTTATCATAATTAATCTTTATCCTCTGTATCAACTTATCAATCACTACCAATTAATCATGTTTTTCATAATCTGAGTATACTACATCAGCACTGTGCACTATCCCACATGCATTCTCAATTATTATATCACCTACTGGGGAAAATCATTATGTTATCACCATTTTTCATTTCTTCTTTTTCTATCCTAACTAGGGAAGTTCTATCTTCTCAATGATTATATTACTTGTTGGGGCAAACCATTGTGTTATCATACCACGCTACCACTATCAGGGTACAATACTTATAACTACCTTTGGGAAAACCACTTTACACCATCCCACTTACATTTCTCAGTGATTTTACCCAACTTTGGGTGAATCATTATGTTATCATGCCATCATTTTCATTTGTTTGGTTCCCTCATTTTCTTTTTTTCTTTTGAGGAACCGTTTGCCGACCCACTTGCCAACTTCTCCCTTGAGAGGGAAACTATAATTAAATGATTACCATTATAGTCATAATCATAAAGAACCATTTTATTCTTTGAAAATACATTACTATACTTACAACTTGCAACCTCTTCCCAAATAGGGGAAAACTATAGACGTGTAAATTTGGCCACCAATGGCTTTGCATCAGGCTATTAGACCAATTCTTACCAACCATTAAATATTTAACCTAAGAATTTATATTAGTCTTAGATTTGGTTTTATAACATTGAATTAAATCAATTTGGCCTATTAAATCAATTAAACAAGGCAAATAAACACATTGAATTAATCAAAATCAAACAAATGACCAAATGCCTAAAAAGAATTAATTAACTTGCACACCCTAATCAAAACCAATTAGCAAATTAAATTAATTTCAAATCCTAATTGAGTTCACCCATGAGCTAATAAATTAATTAAATCAATTACTAAAAAGGAAATTCAAGAGCATCTTATAACATTGTAGAACACGCTCATTACCTTTATGAGTTGTCACTTTTGGAAAATATCTAAAAGAATATTATAATAATATGCCAAACTCGACCAAATTTAATAAACTCAACCATGGTCAGGTTTAACTTATTCCAAGGGATTTTAAAGCCTATAAAAGCAAGCTTAGAGCTCTTCATTTAGAGATCCCAATCAAAGTAGAGTTATAATGCAAGAATAAAGTTAATGAAGCTAAAATCCTAGTTTTATAATGTTAAAATTGGGCCAAGCCATATCATTCAAGCCAAGCATTCAAAAATGGTGCATAGAGGAGATGATGTTAGCCATATGTCATTGATGAAAACTTCTTATGCATAAGTCGAATAAGCCAAATGAAGATATTATTTGGAGCTCTCAAGGAAGGTAAATATCATTTTTCTTTGCATTTTAGTAGGGTTTTCAATTATTGTTTGATTATTAAGCTCCCCCTAAGATCCAATCTTAGAGATGTTAGTGTGTTAGTGTGTTGATTTCATGGTTTTATGGAATAACACTTGATCTAACCTCCTCTCTTTGTCAAATTCCTTAATCATAACAGACAACAATCCATAATGGCACCTTTTCTACCTATGAATATAGTAGTTTATCCAATCTATGATTTAAAATTTAAAATTATGACAAGTGTAATATATTTCACATGCTTTGATAATTCTCATTCTTGTTCATCCCTAGTTGAGTCACTTCCCTCATCATTCATATATGACATTAATAACTCTAAATGGGGCCTTATATCTTGTCAGTCCTTATGTACATCAACTTAGTCATCATCATTCCTTTCTCCATAGAGATAGTTAACTAGCCACACCTTGTTGCTTATGTACTAACATAACACCCATAACTTTTTGTTCATCTATTTGAATTGGTCAACATACCAAGTTCTTCCACACTTTATTCTTCATTCTATGTTCTTCCTAACATTTCTTCCTATTCACTTTCCTTTTAGATGTCTTCCTAAAATGCCTTTCTTATCTTCTTCTCATCACCATATCCTTATATTACCCATAATAAAATATATCTCTTTCCTTCTAGTGCATGTTAAATTGAGATGTGTTTGTGTGTGTGTCATTTGAAACTTTATTTTTGGTGGCATAAACACACCTTTTCTAAATTTATGTCACTCCCAACCTCACCAGAGATAATTAGACATTTGGCATGGTGGTCTTTTGAATAAATTACTTGATTGACTCATCCAAATGGATATTAAGAGGTGAACATGTCCTATTACCCCAAAATAACTTCCAAAACTAATAAATATGGGTATAAGTATGGCTAAGGAATCCTTATTACATGATGGTGTTAAATGACTTATTACATAATGGTTTTAGGGTCACCTAATACCTAAGACAATGAAATTTGAAAACTTATGAGGTGTCAATAGGTGAGGGGCCTAACTTTGTGTTGTTGAGTAGTTGTTAATACATCAAATAATTCATATCTAATTCATTAATCAGATGGCCTCTACGTAAAAGAAATAACTTTAGACAACCCTTCTTTTTTTATTTGGGGTACCTTTTTCACCCTACGTGTGCATGATGACTCATACATATTTAGTATTGTAATCTTAACCGAAGGAAAAAATAAGCAGAGGTCAACCAGTGGGGTGAAAAATTGTAAGTTTTGACACAAAGATAATAGACAAGGCACCATCTCATTCCTCATGAGTGTTATTCTTAAGACTCCATGATTGTGACCATCTACTAATGATGGTTCACTTAAGGTTTGAAATAGATCATCATGCATGTAAAAATCAATGGGGAAGCTAAATATCATCATACTAGATACCCAATCATCTTCTTCATAGGATTCCCATACCTAAAGGGCACATTTGATCTCAACTAGTGATAATTTAGGTTACATCTTCCCTACATCTTAGGTAAGGTTGATAGAAGGTGTCACTTACTTCATGAAACTTACCTATAAATCCTTATTCAAGATATAGTCCTTTACTAGTTTCTAATTCATTACGAATTAAGAAATTATTTTGAGTCTTACAGGAGTAATTACTCATGGGCACTTACTCTTAACTAGATCAAGCCTTACAAACTACTAAGCATGCCAACTAGTCAAGACATCCACTGATTCTCTAACTATCTAGAGTTATACTTGGATTAGTTATTCTCTTTTTTGGGTCAATTAGATCTTGCTTCATAAGGCTTAGATGATCTACTTAGATTTCTGTAATAACTTTGACTATCACACCTAGTCATATGGGTAGGTATGTGTGCATTAATAAATATGCACTATGATGACACATTTCTTAATTTAGGGCATAGATTCATACCTAAGTTTCTTTCAAGCCTTAGGTATGAGGGATGCCTTCTTTTTTGTATTCCCTAGATGAATTTATCCTTAAGCTTAACATGAAGCTTATGACACTCATTATCCTTGTCTTTTTTATCAATAAGTAGGGGCAGGGCAATCACACTGGAAATGATCCAAAATTGTATCATGAGTGAAGATGGTGCTATTATTTTATTTGACCTTATTCCTGGGTTACTTTTCTAGGTAGATGCCTCTTGGTAGTTTTTGGCACTACTCCCTCTCCTTAATGTCATTTTTCATGACCCAAAATACTCATGCCATTACCACTCTTTTACTTATGGATGCTTAAACACTTACACATGTCATTATTATTTGGTCCACCATCATTATCCCTTATTTTGATAATTTACGTACTCAAAACATGTTGCAACTACTACCCCATCATTTCAACCTATGTTTCCAAGCATAGTCAAGCTTATTCATCTATCTATTTAAAATTTTTGGATCTAATCATAATTTATAACACCTCTCAGGAATCAGATAATTGAATCATGGATAGAACATGTATGATTTGGGGTAACCATATAAAAAGAATCTACTAAGGGTATTCAAGTGGTTAAAGGGTGGAGGGCATATGGGGATTTGAGACCAAGGTATTAAACTTGGTATCATAAGCACATACAATATCTAAAGCCTCCTACTTGATGTAATTAAATGTGACAATGTCTTGATGCTCCATATTTGGGACATCAAACTCCCTTACAAAGTGGTCTTGAGGAGGGTGAAATCTAAGATTGTCTATGTCATTGGATTTCCTATACTAGGTCTTCAATCACCCTCGTAGAGTGGTAGCAAATTGATATGCCTTCTTATCTAATTGGGCAATCCCTGAAGCCTCAAAATTAGATCACACACACATATATATAGTCTAATGTGTCTTCTATTTCATAATAATATGGAAGGTTTAGATCTAGGGCATCACAAATCTACTATAACGGTGTGATCATAGTCTACATCTCGAAGGGGTTTCCTTTGGGAACACATAGGGGTTGATCTCTTGATATGGTGGTAAATATTTCACCACATCCTACTATGTAAAATCCTATCATAAGTATCCTCAGCTAACATAATACATGTACTAGTTATGTTGCTTCTATTTTGAGTAGGGGGACATGAAACACCTACTTGGGTAGAATTCATACTTTCACATATTTATCCAGCACTCTTGATGGATCTCAAAATAATTCCTTTAATTTTAAGATGTATGTAATGTCTCATGTTTTAGTACAGGGACATTAGTGCCACTCTACTAGTCTCCTATTACCTAGTCCTTACTTTAACTCTTTTTAATTCCTACTCCATATCTATGGCATGTCTGATCCTTTCCTCAAAGCATATTCTCTATGTAAGATTAAACCTCATGCCTTTCCATTCCTATAAGGGTCCTCATGACATTTAAATAGGTGGAATCTTCCCTTTTCCTAAGATCTTGCTTGACCATTCTCATTTATCAATTCCCATCATATATACGCACTGTGAGTTCTCACCTATTTGGTGTTTCCATGCTAAACTATGATCCACTCATTATGAAAATCATATGTGTACATATTTAACCAAAAATTAATTAATATGTTTCATTCCCTTATATAACCATAACAATAAAATATAACTAGTATTAGTAACAAAACCAAAATGTTAGTAAGTCTAGTCACTAAAGGAAAAAATGTTATATGAGTCTAGTTGGACACACCTTGAACTAGTTCCCACACTAACATATCATGCATTGAAATAAAATTATTATGAGATCACCTAATGTGTGAAGGAATAAAGGATCTGGGTTGGGATCATGTTAGTTATGTGTAATGGTAAATAAGTGTCTAAGGGGAGGAAAAGGGGGAGATAACTAGATAGGTAGGGAAACACACACAAATGCTATTAGATAATCATATAATAGATAAGTATTCAAAATATTATATATTATTAGACTCACTCTTTGTTGAATATAAGGGAATGAATTATTACATACAACACACTTGGTGATCTCACTCTACAATCCAGAGCTTACTCATAGCTCTTATCTCTCCTTCGTATAATATAATAGTAATTTTCTACCCTAATTCTCTCTTTATTAGCTCACTAAATCTTACTCTTTATTGTTCCCCACTCTTTATCTCTACTCCAACAATTTGCTTATTCTTTTGACTAATTATATATTTTTATTTTATTCAAGCCTCTACTATTTTTCTCCTTAGGATTATCCTTCCCAATCCCATATTTGAAATTATAACTTAGCCCAATGCCACCTACCACATAATCCATTATCATACTACCATAACTAATTTTTAAGATCCATATCCAACCAATCCACATGTTTATTTCCCCTAAAATCTCCTTTGTGGTTCATATTTCCACATGGATACTTTCCTTAGGTCCTACCACTTTGTCATGTAGCATAAATTTGAATGGTTTTAATAGCTGACATCTAACTTGATGGAAATTATATTTAAGGCATGCATGCAAGTTATGTAGTTTAAATTACACACACCTCTCAACTAGTGGAATTAAACTCACTTTAAGTGCACACATGTGTACTTGTCTATTAATTAGATAATTTTAGGGGTCAACAATCTTTTTTATTTCCAAAAAATGCTCCAAAGTCTTTTAAAACTACCATTTATGATATGTTGATTTTTTTTAGAAAGTATAATTTTCTAAAAATAAATGATGGAAACATGTTTAGGGGATCTAGTAAATGATGAACTTATATCATGAAGTGAAAAATTCAGCACAAACAATAGACTGATTCATAGTCCACAACATGAAAAATATGGGAAGTGCAAAAAAAAAGTTATTTA
>JARHVA010001469.1:1762500-1947500 GCA_037957365.1 Torreya grandis
AGTTGCCTTTGATGTTTTAGGGTTAGGATATGTTGGTCATATTGCTCTTATGCCAATTATTATACCATTGTTGACCACTTTATCTAAGTGGTGGGATTCTGACAATCGTACCTTCCTACTTCCTACTAGGGAGATGATAATGACCTTGGATTATGTTTGGAACATAATGTATGAATGGAATATGATGAAAAATGTAAAAATATTATTATTCTCTTATAAATAAGAATATAAAAAAGAGATCAAACTAGAACCTACATATACTTAAAGATAGTGGTATAACCTAGTGGTAGTTATAGTAGAGTTAAATTAAAGGAGATAACATTATGTGAAAAAATATAAAAATAGTAGGGGTAAAAAACACCTAACAACCAATGGGGAGGAAAATGGACATTTAAGTTCATTTAACATGTTTCCATAATCACTTACCATGTGTTTTAAGAAATTAGGGGTGAGATGTTTTCTTATTTTTGTTTGTGGAAGGCATTGCTGAAAATTAATTTTATTTTGAAATGTGGATTTAATATTTGATATGGAGCTATAGAAGATATTTTTGGGTGTGGTGATGGTTAATTTTTATATATATGTGATAGTGGTTGTAGAATGACTTGTGTTTGTTTATTTATGACCATTTTGATATTATTTGGGTGGTTATAGCTCTAATCTTTCATAGAGGTTTATTGATCCCTATTTTTACTAAGGTTGATGGATATGTTATATGGTACATTTTTGGTGCAATATTAAACCTTGTGGTTATTTGGATACCTTATTATAAGTTTTTTTGTGTCTCCTTCTTCCTAGAAACTATTTCCATACACATATAGGTGTTTATGAGGGTTTTGGACATTTTGTATTTTTAGTGCTAGGGATTTGATGGCAAAGAATTTTATAGTCCATATAGTTTTGTAAAATCTATAAGGACGTTTTTGGAAACTTAATTTAGTTTAGATTTTTTGGACTATGTAAACTCTTGTTTAGAATATGAAGGGTGGATTCAATTTATATCTATTTAGAGGGTTGTTGGTTTAATTATTTTTTTTGGGAGATCTCAAACCCTAGCTTATTAGCTGTATAAAGAATGATTTAGTTTTTTTTTTCTTTTTTAGTCTTTTTAAGCTAGATCAAATCTAGCATTGAAATATCCTCTTATGCCTACCTTTGTATTTTTCTTCCTTGATACAATTATTAGACCTAAATTTATTACTTCTTTCGATGTTTCTTTAGGTCTGATTTTTATCTTTAGTAACATTTGTGTTTATTTTAGTGTCATGACCCATCTAAAACTCTTTTAAAAACTACTATTTGTTGAGATATTGGACATTAAATGATTATATTATGATGTGATAATATTTTGGCTTGATTGGAGTTATATTGACTTGAATTCATTATGATGTTATGAAGTGAAGAATGTGATGTATTGTTGCATTCAGTTGATAATCTTAGTTATTTATTTAGTTACATTTATTTTGATACTTTTTGTATAGATATTATTGATGTCATCTTTTATGATTTCAAGTTCTCCATTAGCTAAGCCTGGTCAAGGAATCTAGGTAATAGGGTTGTGCGGGTAGCTGTTGGTATATCTAAAATTTAATACTAAATAAATGAGTTTCCAAATAACCATAAATTATTTTTATTTGATTGTATGATTTCTTTAGTCATTTGATTGATTTGTTGAGTTTTGTGGTTTTAACTCTTTTTATGTCACGTTCTATTGTCTACATTTTTTTCTTAACTTAACTAGTTTTTTGATATCATATTTTGTCAAAATAGACTTGTGCATATTATATCAATGTTGGGAATGATTTGTAATCATGTGAAAAAATATGTATTTAATAGAATACATAATTGGGTTGGTTATCTAGGTTGTCTTATCATTTTTATTGTAATTGCCAAACGTTGGTTTATAAGTTTTACTTGTGTTATGAGATGTCAGTCCATTTATTGTGGTTTAGACATCCATTTTGAGGCTTTTATTTGTAGAATTATTAGTGTTGGGTATGGTCACTTGGACCCTATACCATAAATATTCACCTTGTCTCATGCATTATGTGTTATAACATTTTATATTTATTTAATTTATGTTAATGACTCTAAGGTCCTTAGTCCCCTCATGAACCTAAGGGAATGACTTATGTTTGGGGTCATTATTGCATGGTCTTTGATTATGTTGGTGTTAATTTATTTTTTAAATTTATGACATTATCCATCATGAGCTAGGCATAATGTTATCATTGACTTAGGATTTCTTGCTTTTTGCTTTGATATTATCTCTTTCAGTCATGGAACATTCTAGTTTGTTGTTTTGTTGGGAATGGAGTATGTAGACTGGATAAACCATACATACCCCCATGAATATTGGATGCTATCTACCATGATTTAGTATAGATATTGAGGTTGACTATACTATTAATTTGGTTAAGGGACATTCATGGTGACAATTTTTCCACCAAAAGGATAGGGGATGTGGAAATATGGAAATTATGGATTTATTGCACCATGACCTAAGTTTTATGGTGGAAATGAATAATCTAATGGGAATGTTACTATCTATTATTTCATGGATAAAAATCACAAAGATAGAGTAACAATATATGTGTGAAGGCATAAGGTAATAGTTTAGACATCATTGTTGTGGAATAATGAGGTAAATGGCCTACATTATCATGAACAAGTAAGGTACTTGGATTTTGTTGCATGATTATCTTAAGAAAGGGAATTATGAAGAATATGAATGAGTTTCAAATTATTATTGTTAGGTTTACTATGTTTGTCATACATATTTTTTATAATTTCATTATTGAGTTATATTATTATGGGTCATGTTTTTTATCACTATGAAAATGATATTTTATGGTTTTTATCGATCTTTGAACTTTGAAATGGGGAGTTTTTTCTTATTTTTATTTCTCTAAATACTACTAATTTTTAGTAGCCATTTTGATTATGAATAGTAAGGTTTTGTTTGGGTAACTATATTTGATTTTTTTCCCTAGCTTAGTTAGTTATTGCTTGCCATTTTGTGGTTTGAAACAATTTACCACTATTTAGTGCCAACACAACCCTATGAGATTGACTGTTGATCATGTTGATGGTTGGGGTAGATAGGGCCACCAATGGAGGGATGATTGGGATAGTTGGATGGGTCTTATTGAATCGACTAGTTAGATTATTTTGCATGATGGTAAAAAACATTTAATGGTTTTGGTCGATTTAACTATGTTTTTGCCTCTTACAATAGTATGATTGATTTTATATACAATAGTTTATAGTATTTTGGAATGATTCTTAAGAGTCATGTGAATTTTTCTAATTATGGAAATAATTGGGCCAAACTCTATTTTGCTTACTATTTAAGTTATGTAAAAATGACTTATATTTATATACATTGTATATGAATTTTTATGGCTAAATCATTATTATCATTTCATTAAGGTTGATGTATGGGATGACTCAACTGTGTTATTAGTCAAGTTTTGGTATTTTGTAATCATTGTCCTTTCTTTGAGGTTATACTATAAGGGATATTAAACCAAGTTATTAATTCTTGTAAGAGAAATTATTGTAGTCTTTATTAATTTATATATATATGATTTAAGTTAAATTATGATTTTAAATTATCTATGTTTATGTTTATATTTTATATATGTTTTCTTTCCTGGGTATTAGTATATTTTCATTACTTGGTTTGAATACATCAATACTAGTATTGGAATCAAACAACATAATGATGATTTTAGTGAGTAAAATATACTTCTACATATACCTATTTATACAAAGGATTTTTTAATGTTAGTGATTGATGTAATACATATTATCTTGTTATGATGTTATTATTAATAAATAATGAATTAAAGCTATGATTAATTTGGCTATATGGTATTCAATCTTGTTGACTATGTGAGTTGTAAATGGTTATTATTGGCATTGATTACATGGTGTTTGATGGATTTAAATTTCTTATTTGAATATCTTACATTTGATCCAAATATTATAATGTTTATGTGGTTGAGCAAAATATTTTTTTGTGAGATCTTACCATTTTATGTTTAGTTTAAATGGTAAATTTTATAACCATTAATTTTGAACAGGCTTATTAAATAAGTTCAAATTTGTTTCTTAAATGATATAGCTTAGAAATTATTTATTGAAATCATTTGTTAGTGGAAAGCTTATGTTTAATTTATTAACTAGTTACTTTATTATACTTCGGTGAAGTCTTTATATATTTTCAATTTTAATTGGTTGTGTTGTTTGACCATGCACTATTTTTTTTCCTTTGATGTATAGTTGGTGTAGGTTAGAGTGTGAATTAAAAATAATTTATTTCTTTATCTGTTTACTTTACCTATTATTTGAAGGAAGAATGAAATCTTATCATGATCTAAATATTGTTTCCTAAATTGTTATTTATGGACTATTTGGTAAATAATTCATTTAGAATTATAAGTCAAATTTTAATAGAGTTAAATACAAATATTTTAATTATAGTATCATACTTGTTTCAATTCTTAACTTTCAGAATTGTAACAATTATATGTTGGTTGATTTGAAATGACATAGGAATATTGATTATTTCTTTTTTTGATATTAGACTTAATAAGTCTAATCAATAGTTTTATCTAGGTTCCACTCATATTTTACATTCATTATAAAATTTCTTCACGATAGTTTGAAATATTATTTTGAACAATACTTCATTATACCCTGATGATAATTTTATAATGATTTCTAGTTGATTGGTTTAATAAGCAGGATTGTTGTTGGAAATCTTGTTTTTAGAATTATTGTATTTGAAATAAATGCCACCATTTAAGGGGAAATGGGATATTTTACTTTCCAAATTTAATTAAATCAATCCCCTAGAGGATAATTTAATTTTTAGTTATATAAATGATAATTAAAGATTAAATTTGAAGTAGTTGAGTAGTAGTTTATGTAATGGACCTAAATTAATATTAATGACTTGAGGACTTTTAATTGAATGTGCATAAAAATGAAGCACATTGTCATCAAAGAGAGTTAATTTTATTCTACTCACATAAATTGGTTTTTTTTATTAGTGTAATGTAATCTATATTTTTTCTTAACAAGTCACAAAAAATTATTCTAGAGACAATCCAATGATTGTTACATAATATAATTTCTTAGATGAGTTTCTCCATAATAGGTTTTTAAATCTAGGGTATGACAAATGAAAATATTATATAGTGACCTAAAATACTAAATGTAACCTAATCCAGGGGTAGTCTTTGTTCATCATTTTCCCTTATTGATTTTATATTGGGACTCATGTCATAAGAAATTTTACTACATTGTTAATTTAATTCGGTTAATTCTTTTAGATTTAAATAAAGTAATAAAGTAATTAAATATAGAAGGAGAATAGATTTCATTAGGATATCTTAAAATAAAAGGCTTCGATAAAATATGTGTGAAGGCCATAGCGATACATACTTATTTGAATGTCTTATCCACACAATTTGATGGTTCAATATTTTATGACTAAAGCAAAAAACCTAACTCTATTAGATCCAAGAATATTTTTGATGCATTGATAAGATGATCCATGGTTAAAAAAATCTTTTAAATCTCATTATTGATAAGTTGGTCATATAAAAATATGTCAAAAAATGATCATTTAGGTCAAAATATATAAGAGTATGTAGGTAATCTTATACCTCCCAAACTCAATGAACCTTTTAGGATGAACAAAGTTAATATAGGCCCTCCCTTGGGAATACCTAAATAGAAGGTAATTTATAACCCATAACCTTCCTTGATCTAATGGAAATATAGATAACTTGAAATAAATCAAGATTTATGTTATCATTCAACCTTAGTGTGCTTTATCACTTTGTTTGGTGTTTTTTTTTGGTGTGTTTGTTTCATTTGATTGCTTAAAATTTTAGCTACTCTTTGTATTTTCTTAAATTCACCTTATTTTGGATTCAAAACTACCATTTTAATAGGCTAAGATACCTAAGTGGGTCTGGGATATACTACAATTGAGAATTTTATTTCCAAACTATTTTAGGAGATTTATTCTTATACTATTTTTAAAATGTTGGTTTGGTGGGGGAAGAGGTTATAGATGTAGAGGTGAATTTTTTTAATGATATCATGGTATATTGAATTTTATGCAAACCTAGATAATTGACAAGGGTAATAATGATCCTTAAGGAAAATTAAAAAATTAGCTCATCTAACATGTTTTTAGAATTATATTTTGCATTTTTCATAGAGCTAAGTTGAGTTTTTACCATTTTATTAGGACATGAAAGTTATTGCTAAATATTGAAATTTTGTTGGATCTATTTTTTATTAAATCCTTGGTTGGTTGTTTTATAATTTTTTAAGGATTTTTAGATGATCTTAATGGATAGGTAAGCTCTTGGATATTTCAACATAAAGTTTGGGCTAAGGGTAGTAGATGTTATGAGGGGTGAATGAAAAAAATATGACTTTTTTGGAATTTATGGATGGTTTTATATCACATTCATTTTTATTTAGGAAATTTTTATCTTTTTTGTAAAATATAGTTCTCCCTTAATATTTTGACCATTCTAGTCTCTGATACAGATGTCATGGATTTTTTCTACAAAAGATAGTTCTATTTTATGGCTGTGAAATTTTTTTTACTAGAAGAAAGCATTTTATATGGGTGTTTCATGGGATATTTTGATTCACTCTCCTTTATACATTACTGAAACCTAATTTATATAAGTGTTTCGAATTTAGACTATGTCTATCTAGGTGCTAGTTCTTTAGTTTACAAGAGCATGGTGTACGATGAATATCTATCCACTTATGCACACCTAAAAACATAGCTTTAAAATAGCATAAGTGGTTGAATGTCAATGTAAAACCTATCCAATTCAATATAATTAGTGGGAGGAAAATGACATAAGTTATTATTGGTGGCTATATTTTGATAGGTAGTTGAGATATGACTATAAGGGTGGAATGAATCTAATGGGAATGACATGAGTAATATTATTGTTTATAAGATATGTTATGTTAGAAGATATATGAATAATAAGGGGGGGTGAATAATTCATAAAAAATCTTACCATCTTTACCTTGTCATTCATTAACTATTACAAAAATATAGTAAACTAGTAACTCATTAAGAACTATGAGCATGAGAGAAAAACATAATACAAAACACTTATTTTAGTGGGAAACCCTCAAGGGTAATAAAACCCATCTATGATTAAAATTTAATACTATCTTATAATTCAAACATCAACATTTAGTGAAGCACCAACTTCACTTGGAATACCAACCCCAACTACTTAAACACTAACTTGACTAGGCTTTAACAAGAACCCACTTACAAGGAGGCACCAACCTCATAGATGACTCAATACCAAATCAACCAATTAAAAAATTTGATAAAATTTATAACCCTTTATTTCTCATATAATATATTATGTTCTTAATCTCCAGCTCTTCTCACAAACCTATCCTTCTCAAACTTGTCTCTAGCCTTCTTTGTTCAATTAGCCCTCTTTTTGAATTGGTTAGATCATATGGCCTTGATGGTCATCTATAGTACCCATATAATATCTTCATCATTTTTTATTTTTAATATATTAATGGTATATAATATCTTATTCAACTCTTTAATGTTATATCTCATTCTCTTTAACATACATCCTTTCTCTAGATAATTGGGCCTATTAGGCCTTGTTCCTATACTAGGCTCTTGTTCATACACCTCTTGGTTGGCCATACACACTTTCAAACTTATTTTTTAAATTAAATTAGTGATAATACATGTAAAAAATATGAACCAAACATTATAATAGGTTATTCATATCATATAGGACCAAAATCCCTTTTAAGCCTTAAGGAGACCTAAATCAATTAGGCCTTCATTAGCACATGTTACACTTTGAATACCTTAAAACATTCTCAAAATTATCACATGGTATTAAAATATAATATTTACATTTATTATACCCATACCAAGCTCATATTTTTTTCCATGATACATTTTAACTACAACCACCACTTGAACCATGCCATTAGCACTGTTCATAATTAGGATTGTGCATACCCATAAAATCTGTCTTGAACAATTGAACCAAAAACACAACATTGTCAAAAAACCATGGGAAAATCACATGAAAAGAATAATAATGACCTCAAAGTCATAAAAATTTGAATTATACCCCAAAAATCAAGGAAAACTTACTCAAATTCTTCTCTACAAGTAATCCACTCAAAACTGCTAATAAGCTTCAAAACACAGTCATGGAAATAATGACCTAGAACACCTGTAGAATTATTTTCATAATCTTAAAATGAATTTATATGATCCTAAAACATCCTAATAACAACTTAAAATAAATATATAATAATTTATAATAGTGATATTAGTCTTACAAACCAATCTCATGACTTCATTATACACAAACCTCACTAAATTAGACAAGTTAATTTGAGATCAACTTTATATTATATACAATCATCTCCAAATATTATATCCAATATGTACATGTGATTTAATAGTTTTGGGAATATTGGAGTCTTATTCTTAATTTATTTAAAGGCCTTATTTGACTATATCAATAAATAATATTGCAATACTTAAGCTACTGATTTATATAATTTACTTGTTTTTTTAACCTTTCTATAAATAGTAATAAATATGAAGAAAATAAGACAGCTAAAAATTAGATGAAATAGCTGAGGTAGGGTTTGTAATTTGTTGTGCAAGATTGAGATAGTGTCACAAATCATGAACTATATTTTGTTTTTTGAAAGCATAGGAGTGCTAAAATAGGACACCTTGGGGTCCAATGTTATAGTCTTATTCTACCATTATTATCTTGGAGACCTGGGTTTTGTTCACTATCACTATGTGAGATTGTCTATGAAATTTAAACTACTAAAGTTATATGAAACTCCTTGTAGAGATGATTTAGTATTCAAACCTTAGACTTCATTTTGTTTTTATCAATCTAGAGAAAGAAGGGGAGTTAGTGTGTTTAAGATGCACTAAACATGTATCCACACTCCTTGTGTGGAAATGATACCTACATACCAATACTTTGAAGAGGAATTAATTTATATGTAGTTCCACCACATTATGTGCTTTGTGTGATAGTGTTATGAAGATGTAAAAATGCTAAACTAGGTGTGCTTGAGGTGGTTAGGGACTCATGTGAGGATTTAGATATGCTTGTAGTTGTATTAGATGGTTGTATGCTGAGAATAGGGAAGTTTGCCTCAATGGTCTTGCTTGTATTCTTCCTTGATTTTATAATATTTTCCAACCCCTTCTAAATGAACTTTGAATGGGATTTTATAGATATCTATTGGTCATGGGTCAAATTTATTCATGTTAGACTAACAACAAGAAGGATAAGAACCGAAAGGAAGTGATCACTAGAACTAAAAATGCGATTGGATAGGAGCACAAAAAATGGACACCCTAGGGTATAGTGCTATAGTCCAAGTTGGGTGTTATTTTAATATATATGTGGGACCTAAATGGATGGAATTATTAGAGAAAATTCATCCTAACTAGGCTGGAATTAGGTCTCAAAAGTCTACGAATGACTAGGAATAATTAAAAAAGTGTCTAGAAGGGTCATGAGAGCATGTAATAGGGACCTATGGGTTAAATGTCACAAACCACACTCAAGCTACCAATTTTCACATTTTATATGACTACATTTATCCCCTATTTATTCTAGTGATGTATCAAAGAAAAATACTAGGATAAAGGAAAACTAGAAAGCATACCTAAACATACTTGCAATGGTAAAGATCATGAAGATATGTGATGTTGAGTGTATGTAGAGAGAGCATGTTTTAAATTTTATATATGTAATATAAAACAAAGATTAGACTATTTATTATTAGATACACTATATATAAAATAAAAATATACATAAGCTATGTAAAATAAAGAAAAAGAAAAAGGAATGAATACACCTCACTAGGTACACAAACCAATACAATACTTGTTGTGATGATGAGTGATGTTGGATGATGATGGATATGATGGGTATGTTTTATACTAAAATTAATATCATGAACAAAGCTAAGTGCTTAATTCTATGAGTGTCTCAAAAATGTAAAGGTTGCCCCTTTGGCTCCATCATCTCCCACTAAGTGAAGTTATGTGACAATGAATGTGATAATCAATGTTTGGAATATGTGTCTAATCCCTATAAGTAGGTGGCTCAAGAATATAAAGGCTAACTAGTCCTTTAGATCCATTTTTTCCCCATGAAGTGAAGCTATAAACTGATAATAGTATGAATGTGTGTCATACGAGATGTCTCCTAAATCCCATGAATGTTTTTTAATCTAATAATGCGGTGTGAATAGTTGAATGTGTGCTAAAAACTAGGCCACTCTTGGTCACTCAAAAAAGGGTGGAGATTAGGATTGTATTAAAGCCACTCTAAAACTAGGTAATAGGCTTATGTGGAAGCTACTCAAGAATGATGCCAACCACCTACAAATTGAATAAGGTATGTAATTACTAAAAATACCTGGGTAATGTACTAAACTTAGAAAGAAAACAAGTCAAATGTGTCATGCACATTACCCCCAATCACTATTGTCTAAAACATGGATTTTGATATAGAAGTTATAACTACTACCTAATCTAAAATTATAATAAAAATCCATCACATCACACATGATGCCCCTTATATCTAGATTCTTTGAGAAAAACTATACTAAAATTGTTGATTTTGAACTAAAATTTTATTGGTAAAACTATAATTGTACTTACTTTTCTATCTATTTCTAGAAAATCTATTATTTTAACTATTTAGATAGGAGTGCCAAAATTAGACACCCTACTGATTAATGCTATAGTCCAATCTTGGAACTCTTGTCTTATATTGATTTTGAAGGCTATTATATAATTTTTACTATTTTCCTAGTCTATTCTACCTAGTTTGAAGTCTAGATATTATTCTAGGTGTTTTGAAAGATAATTTTTTCACTGGTAGGAACTCTGATCTCTATGACAAAACCCCTATTTGTTCCCCCTCTTTTGAGGGTAGAAATGAAGAACCTGCAATGACTATCCTTAGAAAAAAGAGACCTGTAAGTGTGTCATTTTATAAATATACATGATATAGTAATGATAATCAACAAGATATCTTAATATATATCATGGTTTTTATGAGAGATTGCTAGATCAACATGGATATGCCTACATGGATATAACAATGTAATAACATGTATAATATAATGAACTAGTACTAGAAGTTTGGTTAATTATTAGTTATTATTTTTCAAAGAGGGATGGAACATAATTTCCATCATGGAATATAATAAATAAAGATAATGCATGATGTGGATCATGTCATTTCAAACATTTCAAAAGAAATCAAGCAACAAGGACACAAGGCAAGAAGCAATAAGTATACAAAAGTGGCCAAGGGGACTAGAAAACAAGGGACATGGGTACATGTCATTCAAACTAGAAATCAAGCATACAAGGCATGTTCAAATTCCACATACACATATAATTAGAAAAATCAAGGTTGGCACAAGGGTCATAGGCACATAGAAGAGTACAAGTAAAGGACATTGGAAAATGTCCTAAGGCACACACAAGGCATAGAATATGATCTGAGAAATGTAGTCACATCTAGATACACAAATTAAGAAAGTAATGAATTTAATATACTAAAAATACAATTACATCTAACTAATCAAAGCAAGATGTGAAAGTATGTAAGACATGTAGTATAAGACTAGGTATATGCAAAGAAATACACAAGTGATATATGCTAGTGAATCTCGATAGAGTAATCTATGAAAATTAGTAAGTAATGTAAATAAACATGATAACTATAGTTTTTGGTGTAGGAATGACATAACCTAGATGTTTTATTCATGTATAAGATGCCCCAAGTGGGTAAATATATCGATGTATATCTCAAATATAGAAGTAAGATGCCCCATCAATAGGTATATTGAAGAAATCAAGGATCTAGATGTCATCACACACACTCAAACAAGATCAAGTGAAGCATGGTAATGTAGATAAATCAACAAACAACAACATAGAACATCAAAATGTAAGTCTAGCATGGTAGTAAAAATGTAAAGCATGGATAATGTATACAATTGATTTTTTTTGTGTTTTTGAATTATTTAAATTATTTGAATGTTTTGTAATTTTGAAATGTTATATTATTTTTAGTATTTTGAAATATTTGAATGTATAATAAATCAAAAATAAACTATTTACAAGTAAGGCTTACGAGAGATGATACTAACTGATGAGTCTCATGGGAGATTCCCTATCATGGTGTCCTGTATTAAGGAGAGAGATTGTGCATGATCATGAAGCACGATGGAAGGGCTAAGACTATGGATATAAAAGTTGTGTATGATGTAAATTCTCAAAAATATATATAATGGGAACCAATTATGGGGTCCCTCTATAAATATAATAAGTGGATGCAATTGTAAGGCTCTTAAGGAACCATTTTGTAGTAGAAGAATCTCTTTGAACATGTGCTCTATGAGTAGAGGCATGAGACCTCAATGATACTACCCTAGGCGTAAATACTATAGTTGGTAACTATCTAGAGTCCTAAAACCATGGATTCTCTAAAATATGCCTTCATGGAAGTATATAAAATCTTTGTGTTGATGAGGTAGGCCTCGACTATGTCTAAATCTAAATTAGAGGAAGAACTGTAACTAGTGGAAAAGCTAAAACTAGTGGTAGAACTAAAATTGGTGACTAAAAAATAGTAGATGGATCTAAAGTGGGGAGTGGTAACTCATATGGAACTCCACCAAATATAAAAAAATAATTAGCATGAATGAATTTCATGTATTTTTGAACTGTAGAAGGTACTTCTCAAAGTTTTTGAACCCATGGTTGACCAAGTAACATATCAAAAACTCCTACACTAGGAACAATATTAAATGGTGTGGCCACAAGTGTTATACCATCCTATATATGAATTATAATCTCACCTAATTAAATTTGTATGTGCCTATTGAACCCATTGATACTATTTCCATTAAGGTAATATCCTGCACTAAATATCCCAAATGTTGTAGTAGTGTCATACTGCACATGTTTACACTAGATCCATTATCTATGAAAACATTATGAATGGGATGATTATGAATGTAAGATCTGATAAAGAGTGCATGATAATCTAAAACATCCTCAACAATATCCTAATTTAAGAAGGAGATGGAAGGTCTAGCTATAACTCTGTAATTTTATACACCAATCATGTTGCTCAAAAGTTATGTCTCAACTGAAGGTGTCTGATATGTAGCTAGTGGAGGATGTACATGATAGTCATGATGAACACATAACATATCCCATATATCTTATTTATAATGATATGGGAAAGGATATGAGAATATTTTCATAAATTTATCCTATGTTTGCTTTACCTGAAGAGGCTCAACAAAAGTGCCAAGATCAATAATGTTGCCACCTATCAAGTCTTGTATCTTGTGTTTCAAACTAATGCATCTATTTTATGTGTGGCCTAGTGCCCTATGAAAATTGAAAAATTCATTATGATCATATCCTCATGGAAGTGGCTTTTTTGGATCAACTTCTCTAATAGGAGGGAGAGATATGATATTACATTCCAATAGCTATTTTAAGACTCTAGATAGAGAAACTAGTAGATTGGAAAAAGTTCATCGAGGAGATGCAAATAAAATCAATCATTAAGGGGGATTTGAAGCTACATTAATGGTAGGTTGATTTTGACTCGTGTTATCATTGACCTTTACTTTTTATGGGAATTTTCCATTATTATTATTTTTTATTTTTGATATACATGTGTACATAAGTTTTCCCATTTAAATTAATTTGAATTCGCTTTCCTTTAGTGTATGACATAATTCATTGAAGGAAGAGAACCTTATGAAAATTATTGATTCATGAAAATCTAGTATAATATTATGTTTGAAGAGATCTTGTAACTCTTGATCATCCATGGAGCTAGTCATCTTAGCTGAGATAATCTTATATCAAAGAACATAATCTATGAGATGCTCATTTGACCTTTGTTTTTGTTGTGAAATTGGGCATAGGAAACCTTGTCACCTATGTCAATGAGGAAATGAGATATGGCATGTTGGATAAAATATTAAATGCATTGATTCATTAATTTAGTAAACTATAAAACCATTGTAAAGCATAATACTTTAGACTCCATGAAAATAGATTGTTTAGTAGCCAGTCATTTGGCACATAGTCCAAGCATGCTATGTGAAAATTTATCAGATGTGTCTCTAGATCTCCCTTGACATCATATAAAGTGAGGTTGGGTTAAACAAAACCTTGTGGCAAGGGTGTAGAAGAAATATGACATATCAATGGTGTATGAAGTAGAACAAAAGAATCCAATACATGTGTAGGTCTAGAATAATTTTACTCAAGATTTAGAACTTTATATTGAAGAGATTTTATCTCTTAAATAAGGGCTACCACATAAGGAGACAAAGATGTACTAGCTATAGATGGTGGTGTCATAGAGGAAGGTTGTGCTACTATAGGGGGTTGTTGAGACATAGTTGCCCTTGTAGTGTTATTTACAACTGGTTACTCTATGGTTTGATAGGATTACCATTGTTCACTTTTTGTTGTTCTTCTTTTAGTATTTTAAGCATGTCATATTGCATATCAAAATGTTTAGTTAAAAGGTCTGGAAGTTCCTTTTTATTAGTTTCCTCAAAACTGGTGTATTGGGCCATTGTTAAAGTAGGAAAACAAATTGAAGATTGATTGAATTTTTTGCAATAATTTATATAAAAAAAGTTCTATGGAAGGAAAATATTTAATATATGAAATGTAAATTTATCAAAGCAACAAATTGGAAAATGCATAAAAAGGATACAAAGCTCACAAACATGTAAGGTAATACCTCAAAAGAAATGGGACCTAGTATATGCAATTAGGGTTCTTGAAAAATGATATTTTTAAAATTACTATGGAAATTTAAAATTTAATGTGAATTTTTTATTTAAATATTTAGGTAAAAAATCAAAAAAATATTGGAAAATTCTTGATTTAAAGGGACCTAGTATATGTAACTAGGGTCTATAAGAAAATGATTTAATATATATATATATATATATATATATATGGAATTTTTAAAAATTCATGTGAATTTTTGATTTAAATATGTAGTTAAAAAAAATTATTGGAAAAAATAGCAAGGAATTTACACTAGGGTTTCTAGGGTTTTTATGCGCAAATGAAGTAAGTCAAGTTCACCAAATGATTTAAAAGTCTTAGGAATATTAGAGTCTTATTCATAATTTAGTTAAGGATTTGAGTTGAATAAAACGTAAATAATATTGCAATAATTTATATAATAATTTGTATTATTTAACTATATTTTTAGCCTTTCAATAAATAGTAATAAATATGAAGAAAATAAGACTTAGTTGAAAATTAGATGAAACAGCTGAGATAGGGTCTAGAATGTGTTGTGCAAAACTGGGACAGTGTTACAAATCAAGATTTGGATTTGATTTTATGAAAAGATGGGAGCAAAAAAATAGGACACCCTAGGTTTTGATGTTATAGTCTTTTTATATCATTTTTATCCTAGAGACCTAATTTTTTTAGGTTTTATTCACTATCCTTGTGTGATCCTGCTTATGAAATTTTGACTACTAAAGATATATAAAACTCCTTATAAAGATGATTTAGTCTTAAAACCCTAGAATTTATTATTATTTGATCAATATTGAGAAATAATGGGGGGTTTAGTGTGTGTAATATGCACTAAATGTGTATCCACACCCCTTATGTGGGCATGTTGCCTATATACCAATACTTTGAAGAGGGATCGAGCCATATATAGTTCTCCCACTTGATATGATTTGTGTGATAGTGTTATGAAGATGAAAAAATGATAAACTGAGTGTGATTAAGGTGGTTGGGAACTAGTGTGAGGATTTGGATATTGTTGTAGCTATGTTGGATGGTTGTATGTAGAGAATAGGGAAGTTTCCCTCAATAGTCTTGCTTGTATTTTTGTTTGTTTTTTTAATATTTGCCAACCCTTTATAAATTAACTTTGAATGGGATTTTATAAATATTTATTGGTAATGGGTCAAATTTATTTATTTTAGGCCTACAAAAATAAGGATAAGAACCAAAAGGAAGTGACCATTAGAGCTAAAAATGCAATTAGATAGGAGCATTGAAAATGGACACCCTAGGGTCTAGCATTATAGTCCAAGTTGGGTGCTATTATCCTATAGGTGTGGGAAATAGGAAGATGGAATTATCATAGAAAATGTATCTTTACTAATCTAGAATCAGGTCTCAAAATTCTATGATTGATTGGGAATAAGTAAAAAGGAGAGCATGTAAGAGGGACCTATGGGTTGGGTATCACAAACCACACTCAATCTACTAGTTTTCAATTTTTATGTGAATAAAACATGTATTAAAGGTATTTAAAAACAAACCCATGTATTTTGATTCATCCCTAATATATGACAACACATCCCTAATCTCATTCTCACTTATGCCTAGTTTTTCTCATTATATACAATACTAGGCCTTTTAGTGATAGGTCAATTTGCATGACTAGGTTAGCACATATAAATTTTGAAACATGCTCAAAAAACACCATAGACATAATATATAAGTCTCAATATTTAGCCTCTAGATTCAACCTCCATCCATTTAGTAACTTTGACTTGACCAACTCTACCTGCTACACTAAATTTTCAAAAAACATGGCTTTTCTTGTAGGGTCCACTCACTCACTTGACAAAAAAATACCACTTGGAGGTACTTGTAAGAGTAAAATACATTTTATAATAATCAAAATAGGTCATAAAATCTATTCTAATCAATTTCTATTAAGATATTCCATATTAGGTCAAAGTTAGGGTTTTAGAGAGGTTTAAACTACCTTACAGTCTTAATGATCATTCATAAAGCTTATGCCCTTATTATAGAAACCAAAGCTTAGAAATTTGAGATAGGAGAATTAACCATATAACATGAATGTATTAGGTTCTCATGTAGTGGTTAAATGTTCCAATGAGTACTTGAAAGTTATTCTCAGGTTGAGAATCCTTCATTTTATGCACATAGGAAACCTCAAAACCACATTTTATGTCTTTCCTTGAAAACTTTGACCTCAGACTTGGTAAGCATACATAAAAAAAATTAAATGCCCCTATAAATTCTCATTTTTCCATTCCTACCTTGTAAAATGATATTTATACCCCATTAGGTCACCATCTCTCTCTTTGCCCTCTAAGCTTTTGACCTACAAGTCATATTAGGTCTTTGAAATTGACCTCCAAGATCTTTTCATATTCTAACCACCTAAATCACATGATAAATAAACATATCACATGATCAAAAAATATTTTTCATCCTTCATAATGATTAAAAACATCTCATTACCCCTTATTAGGTCAGACATAGTCTAGAGCTAGTCTAGTTATATGCTAAGTTTGTAGATCTTACCCATGTAGGCTTACTCTGAGACACTCATGAGTGATCCAATGTATAATATTCATTATAAAACATACTTATACATCTTATTATGCCTCTTTTCATCCATATCACTAGGCCACCATGCTCCTTCATGCACAAGACTAGGTATCCTATGCACAAGCCTTCTCAAGTCTCTTGCTAGGCTTAATCACTTGAAAACCTTAACAACTGATATTGAAACATTATTTGATGATTTTGTACCTTGATTACATGCCTTATAAGTTTTTAATATAATTTCATACCTCTCAGGGATGTAATAAAACAAAAACATTATTCAATGACCTCATACCTTATGAACAACCTTTGATATCAACGAAAACATCAATGCCAAGCCTCAACAATAGAAAACAATACCCAACATGTGCTTCAATGGTGAAGAAGTGCATCCAGTGAGTTAGAAAAAAATATAGAAAGAGAATCTAGAATTCCCAATAAATTAGAATACATACAAGGGGAGACTATCAAAGAAATGCCCATTTCCATATTACTTGAAGCACATGCTCAAGCACTTTGCTTACAACTAAAATAAATTAAATAAGACACTATTCATATATTAAAAATAAAAGAGTTTATAGTAAAATAAAGAGAAATAAGTGCGCTATTATAGATAATTACTTACTAACCAATCAGGGTAGTATTCACAAAGCCTATAAAAACTTTGGGTCTAATGATGTATGATATGCCAAAAATAGGAGGGGGTTTATCAACTTAGATTAGTAGTAACACACAAGGAAAAATAGCAGGAGTAGAGGAATGATGATAGGCCAACATGCCATCTAAGTGGGAGGATGATCCATAGTATAACTTATTATGAGAATTGGTGACAATATGCTACCAATAGGAATGGTAGGTACCCTTGTATAAATCTAAAGTTTATATGCACTTTCATCTAGTTCACCAGTAAAATATATGCCATAAATGTAAAATATTCTTGTACCTAATCCATGGATATCTTATGAGATGTCTTTGAGTTTGGTCAAATATCATAGAGTGGATAATGTTATGGAGCATTTCAACAAGTGTAAACTAATTTAATTTTTGAATGGATTTACATTGTCAAAGCACAAGGAAATTTATTTTGACACAACATTGTTAGATAACACCCACAACCAATATCAAAATCTTAATCTGAACTAGGACATTATGGTCTATGATCTCCTAAAGATATCCTTCTTGAAGGAGTTATATATTCTTAAGTGTGAGTATTAGATCATAACTACAATAAAGGATTTTAAAAATATATTTAATATAAAACATCCATGCATATCATGTTAGGTTTAATAATCTAGTGTCTAAGGTATTTTTTTATATTCACCCAATACAACATGAAAAATGATTTTTTAGAGGCTTTTTTATGCCCTTTCAGTACACCCTATACATGAAACTTTTAATGAGTCTTGGGATTCCCTATAGTTATCATGAAGATATAAATCCATTATATGTATATATATAGGAATCATCCCACTCACAAAGGCACAAAGTTATTCAATGGAATCACAACTATAGAAGATTATGACCAATAACATGCAAGATTATCAAATCAGGTTGTGGTGTATTGACTACAAGGTAGAGGGACATAATAAAAATAATTTCCCTATGAAAAATATGAGGTTAATCATTAATTCAAAAAACAATATCATGAAGGCCATGATGTGTGTGTTTTGTGGCCAAGACTCCCCCTTTTCCTTGAAAGGGGGGACTCCTCTATTGAAATTATTGAAACTAGAGCTCCAAAGCCCATGTTATTTTAATGGGCTTAGTTTGAACCAAGTCCTTCAAGTATGGTATCACCCTAATTTCTAAAATTAGTGTCAAGTATTTTTATTTTATGAATAAAGTAGGCTTTTTATTTTAAATATTCATGGTGAACCTTATACGTCATCTTTAAATAGAATTCCTGAGAGTCTTTTTCCTTTCCCAAAGCAATAGACCTAATTCCCTTTGTGGAAAATAAAAATATTAATGATAGTTGTGTAGGGTATTAATGGATTGTGCACCTTTTCATTTTTACTTAGTTTTTTTTGTGGTTTTCATAGGAGAAAATATACAAAGCATATGGTTCTATGTTGTAAGTTCTCAAAGCAGCTAATCTCCTAGACATGTCAAAGATGTTAGATCCTGAGAGATCCCAACCCACTCAGAGGGTCCCACATTACAAGCTATCAAATAATATAGTCCCCTAAACCTATAAAATATGTCAAAGCCTAGGAGAGCTTGGATAAATCATAGGGCACCACATTGTAATATGTCAGATTGGCCAATTTGCTAGACCTATTTTAGATACCAAACCCTGAGAGAACCTAACCCACTCTGCAGGTGCCATAGTGTAATATAGTATAGAATCCAACCCCTTAGAATTGTTATATATGTTATCGATCAAGCTAGCCTAAATTAATCAAAGGATTCCATGTAACCAACTACTAGAGCATACATTCCCTTGGACCTATCAAATATGTTAGATCTTGAGAAAGATTGGCCCACTTAGAGGGAACTGCATCTCAATTTATTAGAGTGGCCAGTCCCCTATACCTATTAGAGATGTTAGAGACTAAGAGATCTTGACCCACTTATAGGGCACTAGGTTGTAATATATCATAGCAACTAGTCCCCTAAACCTATCAGAGTTGTTAGATCCCAAAAGATATCAACCCACTCAAAGGACACCATGTCACAAGTTATCAAAGTGGCTAGTCCATTAGACCTATAAGATATTTCATAGCTTAGGATATCACAACCAACTTAGAGTTTTACATGTATCACAACCAATCATATGAACATGTGGCAAACTAGGCCCCAGAATGGTTAGAATGGATTAAAAATAGAGCCTAAAGACCAATTATAGGATGTTATATGTCCTAAATTAATACCTTTCCCTTCTTAAATGTGTAAAAATGAGGTATAAAAATATTCTTACATGTCAACCATTAAAATAAGGACCAATAAGTTGATGACACTTGGCAATAGCAGGAGTTAATGGAGAAACCTCAAGGAGATGAAACCATGTGCCCACCACATGATGGGCATTAACAAAATATACAATTGAGTTTGATTGGATAGTTTTAAAACATAATATCATCATTAATAAATATGGTTTGTGGTGGAGGATCATGGGCTCTGATTTTAACTCAAAATTAGGAAATAAAGAGAGGAGATCTAGCTACCAACTCAAATTTGAACTCACAACAAATAAGCTACCAAATGCAATTATTATAAGGGGATGAATGTATACATTTATGAAAGTATCATCCCTAAAAATGTTCTTAATTCCATACAAGTTGAAGGTATTGATGCATGTTAAAAACATCATTTCTCTAAACGTGTGTAATCTTATTTTGATGGGGTGGATCTTAATTAGGATGATCTATAATTATACCTATAAGATGGGGCATAATTATTATAGCGTGTCTTCAGTGGGATTCCTAAACTACACTTTCACTTTTAAAATTAGCTCCATCTAAAAACTTCCTCCCACTCCTATACAAACACTAATTTGATGGAAGGTGATAGGGAAAGACGGGAACCCATCTCTTGCATGGATGTCTACAGCCAAAAAAAGTCTTGAAGAACTTAAAATGGTGGGGACTCACCAAGTTCATGGAGTGAGTCATGTATCACAATGCAAAGGTTTCCTATGATTTTTTTGTGGCCTATAACAAATTTAAAGTGACTATTCATGGAATCAAAATCAATGTCTCTAAGGAATACATTTGTGAAGTGACCGGTATGTCATGTGAAGGCATCAAGGCATTTAAAGACCAAATGAAGAAACAAGATATGATGTAACACTTATTATAGATGAATGACTTTTTAAAGACTAATAAAAAAGGCTTCCCATAGGTATATCTCCCACATTACTATCCTGACATTTATCTTTAATTCATGTGATATATGATGTTTAAAGGTAAATATACTCTTATATTTTCCCACACCTTCTTCTATTGAATAATTTTATTGGATATAAAATTAGTCTACATTTATTTTTGATTAAGTCCCTTGAAATCACTATTTTAATAAATTAAGTGAATGACTACAACCCTATCCTCCACCAAGGGTTGATCCTTCTCCTTGTCAATCATGGCCAGACCCTTCATGGTTGGGAGGTTCTCCCTCAGGGATCCTCCTCTATGGAGGACTCCCCAATGGAAGATCCAACATTAGGATCCCACTATCCTTCTCAATACACCCCCAAATGTAGCCTTTCCAATTCCCCTCCTGATGACCTCCCCCTCAATTTATTCATCCCTAAACCTAATTTGATCTTACTTGAAGTGGGTACCCTAGCAGAGACCACCCATAAAAATAAATCCATTCTAACTAATGATATGGAAAGAAATAAATTGTAGCTATAAAAATTTAATTCGAAGGTTCAACAAGTAGGGATGTCCTTTCCAAACTCATTCAAGACTATAACTCTTTGCATAAATAGGTTGATTCTATGATTTAGTCTTTTGTTTAGTCTTCCCAACCCACCTATTCCCTTACCATTTAGTTTCCTAAAGCCTTGATATGCACCCCTCTAGGTTCCCCCAAGGGGGTATCGCAAAAGTAGCCTCCCTTACATGTAAAAGGACATAAGAGACTCTACATGATATTCCTTGGTGAAGCTACTGAAGGTCCTAGGAACTACACTCAGGAAAAATTTTCTAAGGTAAAAAAGAACATCCCAATGAGGATTCTTGAAGATGTTAAAGACCTGTTAGAGGGAATTTCCTCTTAAGTTTATTTCTAGTTTCCTATTTTTCTAGCCCTTGATTTAATACTGCAATTTTTTCTTTTTTTTTTTCAACCTTTTATTGGCTTTTTAAAACTTTTTATACTTCACTTTGGTGTTTTTATGATCCCTATAAAACCTATTTTTTATCATATTAAAAAAATGTATCCATTTATAAAATCTTAAGGAAAGCTTACTGATGGTTATCATTGTATACCTTTGAGAGAAATTCAAATCCTTTCTTTTCAATTCCCATCACATATTCCTATTTTTGTGTCCCTTCATTAAATACCTTCTTATTAGACATCCATATTGCTATAATGGATACATACTCCTTGAATCCCAAGGTCAAGACTAAGTACCAAGAAACCCTATTCCTAGAAGGCTTGATCAAGGTCAAGAACTATAATGACATGTTTAAAGTAATTGAATAGGTACCCAAAGACTCGAGCTTTGAAAATGATGAATAGATAGAATTTGAAGATTCCATTCAAGCCTAAAATAATTATGGTCTTCACATGGATACAAGGAAACTAGAGGTATTCCCCTATGCCTAATTATTTTTCAATCTAATTTTCATCACCATCTATGTGTATAATGGATTCTATGATTGGGTTTACTCACCCAACTCATAACACCAGATCATCAACATATCTAAAAATACCTATAAGGTGTATTACTCCCTCCTAGATTTAACCTTCTCTTATGATGCTTCCCAAGTGAAGACATCGACTGAAACCTTCCAGATATATGACATACTAAAATATTAGGTTGAGAAACTAGATGCCAAGTGGGTAATTAGGGAGGATATGAATGCATAAATAGTCTAAAACTTCTAGGAGGAGGTCTAGGTGGGTATGATTATATTAAGCCAATTATTTAGAGCCTAGAAATACTTGTATGTTAATGAATTATGGGTACCCATATACCATATGTTCCTCACTAGATCTCAATTTATAGACATGGGAGGGTCAATCAAATTCAATTTTGTCAGTGCCATAGCAGATGCCTAATTAGGAGGTAATTTATACATGATGAGCTACTTTGTGAAGGCAATTTGTGGGATGCTAACTTTCAAGCCATATATTTTTCCTACATGTGTTCCTATGGGATCAATGATCTATATAGTATTATACAAAATGTATGGCCACCAATACTAAAACCACATCTCATATATCTATGAGCACTTCTACTTAATGGTTTACAATATGATTAATGAGGCCTTGATGCCTCATTTATCATAAGCAATCCAAGACTCCATTACCACCATCAAAGACTATTTGTATTATAAGGAGGAGACTATGATTCAAATTATAGGTTTTATCAAGTAGCCCCTCTACTTGTCATACTTCATCCTAGATCATATGGTAAAGTAAAAGATCACCTACCAACTCGTAGAAGGTATTTTTGGATTTTTCATAGGTCATCAAGAGAAGGCATGCTCACTTATCCTGATCTCCATTAGGCACCATGTTTATAAGGCCTTCCCTCACCTTCATAAAATTATGTCCAGGTAATACTCCTTCAACCTAAGAATAATTGATCTCTAGTATTGGGATCTTAAGGGCATGATAAAAGCTGACCTAGTGAGAAGATTGACATCCCTTTATATAAACTATGACCACCAAGTGGATGATGATGATGATGAGATCTACTTGGATTCTACATATGACTAGGAGGTACTATCTTGAATCATGGCTTAGAAGAAGAAGAAAGGAAAAAAGGTCTAAATGGGACCATCTTCTCCCCTTTAGCCTTTTGCTCACTCAGTGAAGGATCTAACTCTAAATCCTCCAACTATATCTAAGAAGATTTTATAGGTTATTTCACCACCTTATCTTAATCATCCTTTATGTCTAACTCTACATCCTTAATTATATCCTAAACCTCATCCTTTACCTCCTCAAGCAGCTCTTTCACCTCATCCCCTACCTCCTCAAGTAGCTCTTACTCTTCATGATTTGGTTCCTCCTCTACCTCCTCTAATACACCCACTCCTTATGTCTTGACTCAATTTATACCACCTCTAGTAGTTATTACTCTTCATGATCTAGTTCCTCCTATACCTCCTCTAATACACCCACTCCTTATGTCCTAACTCAATTTATACCACCTCTAGTAGCTCTAGTGGCCTAGCCCCAGCCGAGCCAAACATGCATTACTTAGTGGTAGGTAGCACAAGCACATGTGACTCAACCACCAACACCTTAAACCTAGGCCAAATAGACCTTGAGGTTTAACATCACCAAAAGTCTAGAGGTGAGCCTAAAATGAGTCTCCCAATAGGCACTAGTGTTATTTCCACACATTACACCTGTCATTTCCTTCATCTCCCCTCCACGCCACTCTTACTACCTTTCGTCTCCCAATCATGACATCTATAAGTTCTACTCCCCTACCACAAGCTACCCAAGTGGTGTTTCCTCTTTTCCCCTTTTAACTCCCTCCATCATTCACCCAAGTAACTTTTGCCTTAGTCTTCCCAAGCATCCTCACCTCCTCACTTCCCTCTAACCCATATTTTACACAACCCATAAACTCTCTAGTGCCTTCATTGGGCATGCCCTTAGTTTAGGTACCTACATACTCATATTCATTAGTGGCCACTTTTACCACTATCAAGAGTGAATATCTTGTGGTAATAACTATCTTTGTACCTCCTTTGATCATCTTAGAACCTCCCTCAGTAGTCTAACAACCTTCATACTCAGCCCCTGTAGCTCCTACCATTATTACTAGTCCTTCTACCATAGCATTCAAAGCTAACCTAGGTAAGAGACCCAAGAAAAATCAAAAGGTAGGTCACCCTTAGGCTTTAATTCAAAGACCTTAAACTCTAGTCTAGCCTCCTCCACTAGCCTCAAAGTTATCTAACCCCAGTCATGGTGCCTCTATGTATTGCTCCCCATCCCCTTCTTTCCATTACCTTGAGTGTATAGGGATTTGGCTTCAACTAGTCAATCTCTTCCCTTCTATTGAACACCCCACTATTAAGAGTCATTACAACTCAAGTGGGCATGGTCGAAGAGCAATGGAAGACATAGATGTTCCCATGGGCCTTCTCTTTCATCCTTCCTCCCTTCTCTCCAATACCCCCTCCTCCTCCATTATTTTCCTCATTCAACCCTTCCACTTCCTCTATATCCCCTTCAACTCATCCTCTACCCTTCATCACCATCTTTTCCTCCCTTCAAACACCACTTAGAACCTAAGGAATGGTCACAAGTGTCATAGATGATAGTCTAGGATGACCCAACTGTATAGTGGAGATTTCATCAAGCCTTGGGAAACATGAATAAGACTCTAATACAAAGGTTATTCTAGGAGGGGAACTCATGGTGTGGCAAACCCATTAAGATTTGTTCTCCCTCACTAAGGTGAGGATTTCCGTTGGGGAGGAAAGGATGGTTGAGAATCCACTCTCCATTCTTAATAAAATTCATAATATGTTAGATAAGCTCCTTGAGGACATGTAAAGATGGGTTCTAACATTAGAATCCTAGGTGAAGAGCTCTTTACCCATTGGGCTGTTTGGGTAGGTCAAAGATGCCTTCTTAATACTTTTCTCAATTTTAAATAAGATAGTGGAGACCATGAAAGAGACAAATGTGCTTATTTAGTGGACCCAATATTACATGGAGAGGATCTCAATTATATATAGGAAGTGTAGGAAGTTGTAAGTCATGATAAAAAATTGTATGTTCTTATAATATAAGAGAATGACCACCTCATACTTGGGGTTGTATTAGACATATTCTAAGAACAAAGGAAACTATGGAGTAATTATTGGATATGTCTTACACTATAATAGGACCCTTGGAATAAGGAAAGAAAAATATATTGACTTGCTTCAAAGAGGTCAATATCTCTATATTATTCTACCTAGATGGCACCCTACTAGACAAAGGATAATTTAGAATCCACCTTGGTTAACTCGACCAGGTCATTAGGGAGAAGTTCATGAAATCAAATAAGGGTACCAAGAATTTATTGAGCTATCAACATAATCCATAGTGAGCATCAACTAAGCATCAAGGGTATAGGTGTCAATGTAAGATCCCTTACAGTTGTATTAAAGGCTAGTGACTTAAACTGAGGTGATATTTAGGGAGCCCCTAATGAACCTTCCTATGATGGACAAGGAATTCAACCTTATGATAGATAAGTTAAAATATAGGGATGAGAGATCAAAATATTTTGGATTTGGACCTTCATAGATGCCTCCACATATCAACCAAGTGGTCCTTAATAGATCTTTTTGAGAGATTGAAGGGATTTCATTTTTTGAATTTTGAATTATGATTGTAACTATCATGAGTTGCCATCATGGCCTAGGATGGGAATCTCATGTTATTTGGAATTTGATCCCATCCTCATTGTGGACACCAAAATAGTGTCAACCCCCCTTGGTCCCTTTCTAACTTCAACATGCCTAACCTATACTTTATTAATTTAAAATACTTATTTTAAATTAATCATCTCCCCTAGACACCTCACCTTGGATTCCTAGCTCTTAGACCATTTATCACCCTATGAATAATCATAATTACCTAAGACCTATTTCAAATTTATAACATCACTCTCACACCTATTAAACCCACCTTTCAATCATTCACCAACAATAGTTGAACTTGGCAGATGGAAGAATGGGCAAAAGGCTAAAATAGCCTTTTTACCCATTCTCTAGCCATCGACGTTGGTCAACATTCGACCGACGCCGGTGGTATCACCGATGTCAGTTGCTTAAAACTAAATTTTGACCTCGACTACAGACCTAAATGCAAATTCTCTTGCTCTTGGGATCTAAATTCTCCTACTCCTCAACTCCTTGCATATCAAAGGTAGGCTTTGGGATGAGGTGTCAGCATTCTATCATCACTTTCTAGGCTAAGAAGCTCTACAAAATTCACTCCACACCAGATTGAAATGTTGCACAAGGTCTCCTACATCAGCCATAATGGAACAAGTCTTCTACACTTCTGGTTCTCCACCAAAAGCTAAGTATTATTCTGGTTTATATTTCAGTATTTTTAGAATGCATTGGTGATTAGTCCATTGAATATTCTTGAGTACTATTGATAGACAACTCAACATTCTTCTTGGAGCCTTTCTGTCATTCTTATTCTCTTTCCACCCCTCTCCTCTACTTTAGCCCTTTTCTAGACCATATTCACTGCCCTATAACCTTGCACAAACCATTAAACTCATAAAATCCTTCCAGACTCCTCTATCAACCATAGACTTTCCCTGAAACCCATATAAGGTCCATTTACCCTACCAACACTGGCATCAAGGCCCATTTCCCCTACCAATGTTGATAGCCTAACCGATGTCAGCAACATTGACCAATCGATGATGGCAGACTAATTGACATCGGTGACTGTGAGAGGTAGATTGCAAGAATCAAGTACATGTTATCTATTTCTCTTCTTTAGCCTTTCATTATTTCTCTTTCTAGAAACACTCTTTTGTCAAATAAGTGGACTATCATCCCTCAAAGAAGTCTTTACACTTCTGAGACTGAGCTTTGCTTGGCAGTCCACCATATATCGATCTAACATTTTCTTTGTTTGAGTCTCTTTCTCTCTATAGGTGTCATCCTCCATAGCCAAAGAGGAGCTCCTTCAATCATCTGGATACGGTGTGCAACTTCATCCGAGTATCATCTAACCCCTGACCATTTATCTTTAGTTTCTTATTTCTTCTAAATGTAAAAAGTGAAAAATGAGTTAGAAACATTCTGGCATGCCCGGTGGGACCCTGGAGTTTTCCTTAGGTTCATTTCTTCTAAAGGCAAACTTTCATATAGGTGCATTAGGAAAATTTCTCTTCTTGCATCCTTCTTCTATCTTCTCATTTTGAAAATAAACCATTAGCACAAGTTAAAAAGAACTTCTTTCTTTTTCTTCTTGTCACTTTTTTCCTTGCATTTTAGAGTAGTGAAATTCATACTCTTAACCTTTTCCTCACTTGTTTGCATCTGAACAAAACATTTCAATTTGGGTTAAAAATATATTGCATTTCATTCCTGCTCGAATGCATTTTTATCTCATCTAGTAATTAAAAATGCATTATGAATAAATCGTAGTGTACATATGTCACACAACCTGACCACATTCACAAAATCAAACATCTAAACATACCTGAGACAAGGCCCGACTAGGATTTCATCACCTAGCAGATACCTTACCCTTCCTGGTAATCCTACTTGGACTTCACTACCAAGGGGAGAACCCACTCTATTCTCTGGCAGAGTATAAACTCTAGGGGAAGTATATATTGGCTAAGCGACCAGCTTGTCTCGAGGCTCGTGAAGTGAGGGGAGCAATCTCTTAACACCAGGCCACGTACGGAACCTAATACAGATTTTGAGCACCAAAACTCAACCTAAAACCAACCTTAGACTACTTTTTTTAGTACCTATTCTAAAAGCCCAACTTCCCAAACACACTCTTCTAAGGCATAAGCCACCATGGCTCTAAAATTTATTCTTAGGAATTTAACATTTAGAGGCTACTTGTCTTCATCTATTTTTCTATTTTTATCTAATTTTTTGAGTTGGTAAGGATGCATTACTCTGAGCTCCAAAAACAACTCAGAACTTTCTTCTTTCTTCCAAAAAATTTTAGTTTTTTGAGTTTCTAGAAATACATAGTAACCGACATCAATTTTTCCACTAACGTTGGCAACTATCTTCACCGACATCGGTTATCTGACTAACATCAGCAACTTACTTCATCGACATCGGTTTTTCTACTGACGTCGATCACTGTCAAAAATCTTTCTTCTCAAATAGCAAGCTAAAAACTTGACCTTTTTGCTGTTAAAAATACATTCTAGTTTTCTGAGGCTGAAACATACAATTTTTAGAACCTAAATTTATTTTGCCTTGGATGGTTTTGACACGTAGTCAAACCAAAACTCTTGTTGACCATGCAAGACAACAACCACTCCCACCTTCATCTTCTATATCAAGACCCAAATGGAGTATAATTCATAAACTAAACGTACTTCTATCCAACCAACCCCAACTCAACCCCCTATTATTCCCGAAGGGGACCAAGACTTTGAAAGGTTCTTTGACCTCAACGTCAAGGCTCTTCAACACTATCTCATGAGAAGTCAAATGCAAGATCCTTCAGGTAACCTAGTTTATGGGATGCCAACTTCCTTAGTTGAAACAACAATCATATCAATAGCCTCTATAACCCAACCCATGATCACGCAGGCCATTGCCTCAACTAACAACCTAACCATGACTAATCTTCAAAGTGTGGCCTCTCCTATTTCTGGACCTACCTCCATTGGGGTTTCTTTAGCCCCTCAACCACAAACCATTCAACAAAGTTCTACACCATTCCAGAACTTAATTGTCTCCATCCCACCTACTCTTGCACCCATAAATACAAGAGTTACTACTTATCCTTCGGCTAGTGTTTCCACCATCCAACCACCTTTGGTGACATCAAGTCAAGTTGTGCCCTCTAGCTTCATGACATAACCACCCTTGACTTCAACATCAGTCCCTATGACTAGTTACCAATATGTTGCACCTATACAAGCACAACCAACTATGTCATACACTCCACCTAACACCTTCCAAATGCCTTACAACCTAAGGGGTGCCCCACCTACAAATTCATCAACCAATATAATCAAGATGTTGATGGATAAGGTGTCTAACCTTGAGACATCCATTTTGGGTTCAAGAAATATTCTCTCATATGAATAAATATGTAATGAACCCATTCATCCTTCAGTCCCAATCCAACCATATCCTAGCCAGTGGGAACTTCCCAAGTTTACTCACTTTCAGAGTAAAGAGGACCCATAGCAACATCTATGAGTGTTTAGACACGCTTGTTACCTTATAGCACATGACGATGCATTGTTACTATGCACATTTCCCATGTCACTTTCTGGTGCCACCCTCGATTGGTATAGTTATATTACCAGTCACTCTCTATTTACCTTCACTCAACTAGCTTAACTATTTCTTGACCACTTTTCAATTAATATCACTAAAAAGGTCTCCATCACGGACCTATATTCTATCAGACAATTTGATGATGAATCAATAGCTGATTTCATTGCTCAATGGAGAAGTTTGATTAACCAACTCTCCTTTTCATTACCTCAACCTGAGCTCATCGAGCTCTTTTCACGAGCATGTGCCAAGCACATCTCATCCACTCTGCAGGTTCAAACATTCCACACATTAACGAAGCTTTCACCATGGCTAGAAAGATTGAACTCTGTGTTGTCAAAGAAGATAAGGTCAAATTGCATAGTAATGCAAAATCTAATGACCCTTCATCTTCCAAAATTTCTTCTTCCAACTCCAAATCCAAGGGGTCAGCAAATGATGTGGTCGTTAGATCTTCATCCTCTACAACAACCAACCAATTCGAGCCTTCCACATCACAAAGCATCACTAAACAATTCCAAAAACGGTATATACAGTGTCAGTACACTCCAATAGGAAAATCATATGCTTTTTTTGTGGATAAACTAGTCAAGCAGGGGGTCCTCAATCTCCCTCAAATTAGACCACCCCAATTTGACCCCTCAAAAACTATCCCTACTTGGTATAGGGAAAATGACTTTTGTAATTATCATCGTGTCAAGGGTCATGACATAGACAATTGTAAAACCTTAAAAAACATTATTCAAGACATGTTAGACAAGGGGGATCTTGTTTTGGATAACCCAAACATGCCACCTAACCAAAACATAGACATCTTTAGACAACCTTTCCCTAACCATCCCCCTAGCCAAAATAATGTTCAGACCACAATTGAAGACCCCCAAGAGTGTAATATATGCACAGTCAGTATGGTTTTGCCTTTTGTCCCTAACCAACCTCTTCCACAAATTGAAGAGGTTAGTCAACCTATCCCTCCACCACAGGTAGAAGAGCCTTCTTCACTTATTTTTCCACCACAGGTAGAAGAGCCTTCTTCTACTATTTGTCCTCCACAGATGGAGGATAGTCCTCCATCCAACCCCCTTTCACATGTAGGAGAGTCTACTTTTATTTCTCCCATATTGGAGGATGCTTTGACGACACCAACGCTGGCTACCTCACCCTCATCCTTCTTATCAACAATGGGGGATCATACTTCCCACACTCCTAGACCACACATCAAAACTATGAACATCCTTAAGCTCTATCCAACTGAAGAGCCACAATCTCCAATCCCTTCTCCACTAAGAGAGGAACTCGCCCCCTTACCTACTTTGGTCGAAGAAGATCCAGTGAGGGTAGATTTGAACCTCACCCTGCACAATAGTAGTCCTTACACCATGCAAAAGAAGGCTGCTACATTACGTCAGAGAACTCCTCCCCCACCTTCATCATTGCCCTCTATTTTGGGCCCACATCCATCCACCTTAATAGGAGTGCTTCCTACTCTAACACCTATCAAAAAGAAGTCACCTCCATTAGTACTTTTACCTAGCAAAAACATACCTCCTCCAAGACATCCAACACCTCTCACCATGAAAGTGTCATCTACACATGTGGTCATACCACCAAATGAAAAGATGGTACGAAACACTCCTCTAACAACTCCTAAATAGAATTCGTCACCTCCTACTGCAACAAAGCATGCAAACCCATTAGCAGGCTCCTATGTTTTGCTATTACATCAATTGTTATAGTCTTCTAGCATCAGTCTCCCATCCATTAAACCATACCAACCTCTCAGATCAAAACTATCTTGGTTCGATGACACTAAAATTTGTGCGTATCATTTCACACCTGGGCATGACACTAAGCATTGTTGTGCTCTTAAGGTTGTCATCCATCAACACTTGAAAAAGGGCACTCTTATTAAGGACCCCTTTGACAAACTACTAACATCATCCCATGCCTCCCAAACCTCCTCACCTTCACACTCATCAACTCTCGAATCAAAACCATCTTGGTTCGATGACACTAAATTTTGTGTGTATCATTGCACACCTGGGCATGACACTGAGCGTTGTTGCACTCTTAAAGCTATCATTCATCAACACTTGAAAAAGGACACCCTTTTCATTAAGGATCCTCTTGACCACCCTTCCAACAAACCATCGACACCATCCCATGTCTCCCAAACATCCTCACCTAAATCAGGATCCCATCATCAGACTATGGTCCCTCTACCACCTTCTCCCCCTTTGTTTGAAATCAACACCATTAATGTGGCCACCAGATCACAAACCATGAAAGATAAAGGAAAAGATAATGTTTCTATCCCTTGGACATATCCATTTGTCAAGCCTTCTCAACCACCAAAACCTAAGATTTCAATCTGGGGCACATCTCAACAAACATCTTCTAAGCCAATTCGTGACTCCAAAGTGAAACAACTTCACCAAACCCCTATGAAGACATCTTTGTATGACCTAATACAAAGCTCTCCACAACATCACCAAACCTTGATCAAAATCTTATAGGCAGTGAAGGTCCAACCTAGAGACCCCCAACCACTAGCTACTTTAATCAAATCATTACCAACCATTGCCTCCATCACCTTCAATAATTTTGAGATTCTAGAGTACACCCTGGAAGATCAGGATCTCTCCCTCTTAAACTAAGCCTATCAGACAAAAGCTTCACAAGATGCATCCTTGCATCACATTCCTTATCAAAGAGGAGCTTCAATGTCTTCTCTCTGTCTCATTTGTCCAACCCATTGATTATCCGTAATGGGTGTCAAACATTGTCCCTATCACGAAAATGACTTGGGGAATTTGACTTTATACTAACTATCACAACATCAACCAAACATCAACCAACTTCTTAATCATATTTAACACATGACCAATATGGAAAGAAGCAAATGGGGCAAGTTTACTCCTAATTGACTCAGACCTTACATCATGACGCACAAGCATAGATTAGGGACTTATCATCTATCTTTTTTTGAAGGCTGGCCAAAACTTGAGCCCCTTAATGCCTTACATCTTCGACCATTCTATTGTTAATCAAGTAATCATTCACTTGACGTTTAACTTGAGCTCATCCCTTGAGCAACCCCCCATCATTGTCATGCCTACTCCTTTTAACCCTTTTTCCTACAAACATTAGTCAACCCTTTTGTCAAGCATGAATGCTTTGTCCTAATAAAAAGAAAACCCTTAAACCTCTATAGACCAATCCATGACTAAAATTCCAGTCAACAAATAACACATAAAACTTGGGATGCCTAACAAAAGGTCATAAAACTATAAATGTAGACTGCTCCCTCGAAGGATAGCTGCATAATTACTGTAATTGATAAATTGCTCCCTTGAAGGATAGCTATTCAAAGACATTCAACCATACAAAGTAGAATATAGACCACTCCCTCGAAGGATGGCTATACCCAAATTTTGCTACAAACAACACACTCTCAGAAGCTTCTCGCATCGATCAGCTTCACATATGACCACAAAACAAAACAAAATCCCCATGTAGACTTCCCTCATTGATCAGTCTACCAAAAAAAAATGACTGACAAGCTATTAAGTCATGGACTTGCCTATAGTCATTCTTAGGGTCACCTATAAAAGGGGCAAAGTTATCCTTGCTAAAAAGGGTTACTCTATCCTCACATCTCACATCATCAAACCTATCACCCCAACATACTCAAGGGATTTCAAGCTCACTTAATGTCAAGTGATTTGAATACTTCTCTAACACCAACCAATCATCTATGATGTAATGCATGAATAGGGATTTTGTTTGCAACAACCCTATCTATGCTACCATTATGGTCCTTGTCAATGAAAGAGCAAAACACCTTTCACTTCTTACATACCTTTGTCACATCCAACCAAATCATTTTCTAAACCAAACCAAACCAAACCAAACCAAAATATTTTCTAACCATTAACATAACCTCATGATTTATTTAATGCAAATATCAATTTGTGTTATATAAATTATCATAGTTCATTTACACTAGTTTCTATGGACAACAATACACATAGAAACTATCAACCAAACACAATTTATGTCAAGCATATACCATCACCAATATGGAAACTTGTTGAAGCATAAATATACTCATTTCATTTTTAGCATACATCCATCACCAATATGGAAAATTGTTAGGGATGAAAAACCACATAACCAATGTTATAGAATACACCATCACATAATATGGAAAATGTTGTAACATCATCATACACTCATCATGACCTAGCATAACCAAAACCAATCCATAACCTACCCCCTTCCTCCCTTTTTGGGGAGAACTACATTGGCATGAGGCCCTTCAAACAGGGGCTATGTAGGCAACACTCAGTTGACATGGGGTCTTCTAAGGTTAGCTCGGCCATTCCTTCATCCATCCATCTAATGGACTGACTATCTATACCAACCCAAAATCATGACCAAACAACCAACTCTGACACTGAATGAGTTACCTAAACTTCTCATGGGGCACATTAGAGATCACATACATCTCCCTGACCACAACACCCACCACTTGAGATCATACCATGACTCAACCCGACTCGACCAATGACCTTGGAGATCGCGACTATCTCCTCAGACCATGACCACTTTTGAGACAACTATGCCTTGGTTGTTTTGATTACATATGCTACCTCATGAATAGTTAGCAAATTGTCCACAACCCTCACAAGTATCAAATTGCGCTCTAGTTGATCCCCACTACTTGTGACATTTTCATGTTTTCTAGGAGCACTTCTTGAGCCTGAGATACTTGGAACACGATGACCAATTAGAGCTACAGCTTCGATCAAATAACCCAATCAGCTATGACTACATGCTGGGCACTAATTATTTTGATTTTAGAACTCTTTGACCTTTGACTGTGACAATTTGACCTATCTATCATGTGAAGTGGTATACGTGAAATCCCAACTATTGCATCGTTCACACTCCAAATTCACCATATCCATCCACTACCTATCAAATCAGCACTCGATATCAAGTTACCTTCCCTCGACTCTTACTTTGAGGGGGAATACCTCATCCCACATCTGGGGCAACTTACTCCAATTTTTGTCTTGCAGTTCATTAGAACAACCAATAAGACAAAAATGACCTTATCCCATACCTAGGGCAACTTACTCCTATTTTTGTCTTGCAGTTCATTAAGAACAACCAACAAGACAAAAAGGGGCAAATGTAGACACCAAAATAGTGTCAACCCCCCCTTGGTCCCTTTCTAACTTCAACATGCCTAACCTATACTTTATTAATTTAAAATACTTATTTTAAATTAATCATCCCCCCTAGACACCTCACCTTAGATTCCTAGCTCTTAGACCATTTATCACCCTATGACTAATCATAATTACCTAAGACCTATTTCAACTCTCTAACATCACTCTCATGCCTATTAAACCTGCCTTTCAACTGTTCACCAATGACAACTGAACTTGGTAGATGGAAGAACATGAAAAAGGATAAAAATAGCCTTTTTACCCATTCTCTATCCACTGACATCAGTCAACATTTGATCGATGCTGGCAGTATCTCCAACATCAGTTGCTTAAAACTAAATTTTGACCTCGACTACAGACCTAAATGCAAATTCTCTTGCTCCTGGGATCTAAATTCTCCTGCTCCTCAACTCCTTACATATCAAAGGTAGGCTTTGGGATGAGGTGTCAGCATTCTATCATCACTTTTTAGGCTAAGAAACTCTGCAAAATTCACTCCACACCAGATTGAAATGTTGCACGAGGTCTCCTACATCAGCCATAATAGAACAAGTCTTCTACACTTCTGGTTCTCTACCAAGAGCTAAGTATTATTCTAGTTTATATTTCAGTATTTTTAGAATGCATTGGTGATTAGTCCATTGAATATTATTGAGTACTATTGATAGACAACTCCTCTTTCTTCCTAGAGCCTTCCTCTCATTCTTATTCTCTTTCCACCCTTGTCCTCTACCTTAGCCCTTTTCTAGACCATATTCACTGCCCTGCAACCCTGCACAAACCATTAAACTCACAGACTCCTTCTAGACTCCTCTATCGACCATAGACTTTACCTAAAACCCATCCAAGGCCCATTTCCCATACCGACATTGGCATCAAGTACCATTTCCCCTACCGACATCGGTAGCCTAACCAATGTTGGCAACATTGACCAACTGACGATCGCAGACTAACCGGTGTTGGCAACTGTGAGAGGCAGATTGCAGGAATTAGGTATGTGTTATCTATTTCTCTTCTTTAGCCTTTCATTATTTCTCTTTTTAGCAACACTTTTTTGTCAAATAAGTGGATTGTCATCCCTTAAGGAAGTCTTTGCACTTCTGGGACCGAGCTTTGCTTGGCAGTCCACCATATATCTATCTAACATTTTCTTTGTTTGAGTCTCTTTCTCTCTACAGGTGTCATCCTCCATAGCCAAAGAGGAGCTCCTTCAATCATCTAGATACAGTGCGCAACTTCATTTGAGTATCATCTAACCCCTGACCATTTATCTTTAGTTTCTTATTTCTTCTGAATGTAAAAAGTGAAAAACGAGTTAGAAACACTCATTTATATAAGACAAATTTGTATTGTAATGTAAGGGTCAACTAAAACTTTCTCAAAAATGTTGTTAGATTATAGCTAGGATTTCACCTACTTTCTCCCTCATCTCTTCAGATTGTAGAGTTGGATAGGATCGATTATTTTAATATCACTTAATTTTTTAATGAATATAATTCCTATTTTCTATAAAGTCCTAGTTCTACATCTCAATTATCATTCATATCCATTCTAAATGCTTGTTAAATATTATACTGATCAAACCAGTAGCTTGCTACTACATGTATGTTGTGATTATCATGTGCTTATCTATTATAATATTATTATGAGTTATCTTACTTCTATTTTTATAGCAATATTAATTTGTGTGTTAGTATATAAGTTATCATTGGGTGTTTATGTGTAGTTTACTATAAACTCCTAGTACTTATATTTAGTGAATGTTAATATTTGAGGCATACTCCCCTATTTCCTTAGACTCTTCCCATTGTGTTTTCTTAGAGGTATAAATTTAGTGAAACTTAGTCTATAATGGTATAATTGTGGCAAGGGCACTTGGTTTGATGGTTAATACATTAATTTCATTATAAACCTAGAGGATCTATTTTCTACCTTCCTCTCCCCTCTCTTTAGTGTTTGTTTTCAAAGACTAAATTTCCCTTTCCCATGTGTTTATAAATAGAGGAACATAATACATAAATTTAAATATTAGAATTTGATAATTTGATCTATGTGCTAGAATCCAATACTAAATATTTAATGGTGGCACTAAATCTCTTGGAGACTATTCATACATATTCCATTGTGAAGTCAAATCCCCATAGTAATGCCTTGGGATGATATAAGATTAGTCCTAAAATAGAGGATGAAATTCCATCATTATTCCCATATTCCTCTTTGGGGAATACCCATTCACATGGTTATTTCATGAACTAGATATTTGGACCAAACAATAGCTAGTGCTAGAAAGAGGGCCTAAATCCATGTATTTTAGTGTTTTCATTGGTATATTAGTGTGTTGTAATTATGATTATTGATAATGAAATACTAACCATTATTTTATTATGAATCATATTGGATACTCATTCACTTATTAATAGGGCCAAGTCACATCGTGGTTGTATACACCTAAAATTGCTTGCTCCATTACAGTCGACTAATATTCCTATTAGTTGAAACTAATTCCACTTAACCTATTTTATTACACTAATTTATCATATTTCTAGACATAAATATAATATCCTCTTCCATTAATATACATTCACTAACCTTACCTATCCCCACTCTTTCATTAATTCCTTTTAAATCTCCCATTATCCTATTTAATCCTACTTATCCATTATATGGGAATTTAAAATTCCCATAATCCCACCTACCCACCTACTAACCTACACCCTAGCCTTCCTTACATCCCTATGTCTCTAATCCTCACCTAATCCCCCATCTAACCACCACTTAATCCTCCATTATCTTTAAGATAATGAAGAAGTCTCTAAAATTGGAGACTTCCCTCCAAATCTCTAGAAACCTCTATGTAGACACCAAAAATTTACACACCTATGATTCCAAATGTTGAAAATACCCCTAAACCTACCTAGCCTAGCCTACTTACCTAATCTAGAGTCAAGTTAGTCACTTGTTTGGATTAACTCACTTTTTCACCCATTTTAACCTATCTTTTTCCTAGGTCCTCAATTGACAATGATCAAGGTGACTAGTGACGGTCACCCTAACTGGTGATGGTCAGGTTGAATAGCCTGGACTTAGCATGTAACCTAAATTTAAACCACCACCTTGATTTTCTAAATACAATAATCTAAATTTGATTGTGAGACCTTTACATAGATGACTTATATTTAGAATCCTTCTTCAAGTCCAGTTTGGACAACCTCTTCTACCACTTTCTTGTGCCTATAAGAGAGAGAGGCCTAAGAGGTCAAACCATCTTTAAATGTTATCAAGATCTCCTTGTAGCTAGATTCTTTTTTTGTAGGTCAATCAGGTCAATTCACATTATCAAGTGTTATCAACTGTCACATAGGGATCATACTTGTTATCAACTCTCCACTAAACTCCCAGGTACTGTTACATTTCTAGAATTGACCTAGTTTATACCAATAGGTAAGTCCATATCAACCACCCATAAACTAATTTATGGTAAGACACATATTCATTTTCTTGTATTATTTTATGAGGTTTTCATTCCAAGCCTAAGTTATCTCCCAAAATCCACTTCCTAAATCCCATCAATCAAAAATCCCAAACCCTAATTTCACTTTTAGATTCACTGACAAGAAATCAATGATGATTACCTAACTAGTGACAATTACCCTTGATTGATGATGGTTACATGACTGGTGATGGTCACCTGTGGCACCAAAAACTAGCAAGCTAATTTGACCCTCTTACACCCAACCAAATTTTGGTTTTTATGTCCCTGTCTATTCATAGGCCCCTTTCTAATTTTTTGTGCCATACCCTAACCCATTACCACTAGTACTAATTATTTTATCACTAATTAAATCATTTTTAGTCTCTTTTATGAAAAAGCTTTTCTTTTATTCATTTTCAATAAATTTATATTATTGATGCAAGTATCTTCTTTTTAGTTTTATTAACTTGATTATTTAAAATAGGTGGATTGATAGCCTTTAAATAAGCTCTTACTTATAAGGTCTAACTCCCACTAGGCAATCCACCCAACTATCTGTCTAACAAACAAGTTTACTTTAATGCTTTCTTATATCTGGGTCTTACTCTGAAGCCAAAGAGGATCTCTCACAATCTTCTTATTCAATGCATGCATAAACAAATAAGTATTCTTACCATAACCCGTATTGAGTTTCTTTTCTCTCTTTTCTTTAGAACTTAAGTGAAAATTTACATGAAACATTTTGGCATGCCCAATGGGGCCTATAGTCTTTACTCTTGTTTTCTTTGCATCTGTATGCTCTTCTCTCTATTTGTGCTCATAATTGAAACTAAAATTTCTTTTAGGCTTAAAATAAACTATGCCCATTGATTGATTTTAACATTAGCTCACTTTGAATTAAAGCACAATCATCTTATTGTATCACCACTTTTGTTGTACACACTAGCCAAACCACTTTCATCAATCAAACATCAAGATAATTTGAGATAAGTCTTGACTAGGATTTCATCACCTAGTGGTCACCTTACCCATTCCTAAAAATCCTACTTGGAGGTCAATACCAAGATAAGAACCAACTGAGCTCTCTAGTTAAGTATAAACTTTGGACATCAATATATATTGGTTAAGCACCCGACACCCTTATCACTATAGAATATTAAAGTGAGGTGGTAGGCCCCAATACCAAGCCAAGTATTGATTCTAATATATATTATTTTGAGCACCTAAACAACCTAAAACCAATAATAGACTTCTTTTATAATACCTAATCTATAAGCCAACTTTTATCACACATTCTCATAAATTAAGGAATAATCCAAAAGTGAGATTAAAAATAACTTCTAGGCTTAGCGTACTTCATAGTATGTGTCTAAATTGCCTTAATCATTTTTTTGTCTTTCTCTTATTTGAGTGGTGAGTTTATTCTTGTTTTCTCTCCCCTTTTTCTTGATGGTTCTCACTCGTCAATAATGAAGAGGCCTAGTAGAATAAAACCCATCACTTAAATCAACCTCTTCTACCTCTTCATCTATGGAGTACATCTTAGAAGGAGAAGATTCACCTCATCCATTGGGAAGTCCTACTTTCCCTCAGGTATTTCCCTAAGGAGACATGGATTTTACAACCTTTCTAGAAAAAAATCCAATCACCCTTCAACACTACCTTAACACCTCCCCTCACTATATCCTGGCCTCAACCCCACCTTAAGATCTTCCTTATGGTATTTCATCCCATCTTATGAAAGGTGTCCCTATTGTCGTAGTCACCACATAACCTTTGACCACCTAAGCACCTTCATCTACTAACCCCTTTGATGCTATGAATGAGAACCAACCTATCCAACCAACCATTACCCTCACACCTTCCACCCCTACTAATGACTCTTTTACCTTGGGGACAACCCAACCATTAACCCATCATACCCCACTTATAACTGGAGAACCCGCCATCGATGTTCCCAAACTCCATTTTATCAAACCTAACCCATCATTTAATACCCCTTTACCAAGCTTTGGGGTATCTATCCCTTTTACCTCACCACACATTAGCAAAAAGGTCACTACCTTCCCTCTTGTCACCAACCCAACTACCATCCATGCCTAATCCATAAGGACTTCTCAATAGTTACCTATTTCACCCAATCTAGGATACATCCCTAACCAACCACCACCAACCACCTCCCCTACCAAACATATAAGATCCACCTTCTAATATGTGGTAGCCTCTCAACTGCAAAGCAACTACCAATATGTTGCCCAACCTCAACCAGAATATCAACCTTATAATCTTTGTGGTACACCACCTCAAATTGACCTAACGAAAATGCTCATGGACAAGATGACCAATCTTGAGTCATCCATTTTAGGAGCTCATAACATCTTATCTTATGATCAGATCTATAATGAGCCTATTCATCCTTTGGTTCCTATTAGACCTTACCCTCCTCAATGGGTGTTTTTGAAATTTACCAAATTTCAAAGTAAACAAGACCCCCAATATCACCTTATGGATTTTATACATGCATGCTCTATGATTGCTTATGATGATTCCCTTCTCCTCTAAAACTTCCCCATGTCTTTCTCTAGTCTATCACTTGACTAGTATAATGCCCTTACCAAACATTCCATCTTCTCTTTCATCCAAATAGCCAAGTCTTATTGGATCAATTTTACATTAAAATTTCTAAGAAGGTTGCAATCACAAACCTATATTCTATTATAAAATTTTATGATGAGTTTATTACCAATTTTTTTCCTATTGGAAAAGCTTGATTAATCATCTTTCATTCTCCCTACCTCAACCTAAACTTATATAACTCTTTGCTCAAGATTACACCAAACATATATCCTCTACACTACATGTCCAGATCTTTAGAACTTTTGATGAAGCTTTTACCATGGCACATAAGCTATAAAACTATGTCATATATGAGGGTAAATTGAATTTATGAAACAAGAACTCTACCTTCAAGACCAATGAAACCTCTTCCTCCAAACCTGATAACTAAGCCAATATTAGAACCAAGACCAGGGGAACCATGAATGTCATCATTTTCAAAACTACCCCTCCACCCAATTTCAACAAACAAAATTCTCCCATTACCTCCAATCTAAATTCAAGGAACCCAAACCAAAGCAACCAAAATCAATTCACTCCACTTGGAGAATCTTACACCTTAGTTCTGGAGAAGCTACTAGAAGTTAACCTTATACAACTTCCACCTATCAAACCTTCCCAACAATTTGATTCTTCTCATCCATCACTTGCTTGGTACAATGAGAATGAGCTCTATGTTTTTCATTAGGTAATTAGACATGATGTCATTTGATGTAATACTTTCAAGAATATCATTTAGAGTCTTATCAAAAAAAGGGAACTCATGTTGGATAATCATAATGCCCCTCAAAATTAAGCTCTTGACATCTTTAGGAAACCTTTTCTTAACCATGACCTTGTCAAAACTGAGGACACATAGGTTAAATGATCTCATAAATCCCACATGATCAACATGGTTCATGATACACCTACCCATGAGGCCTTGATCAATCAATCTACCCATTCCTCCCCCACTTTGCTTATCAAGGTAATGGATTCACTTTAACCTCCTTTAGATATCCAAACCAAAGAGGTTCCTTTCTCCCTATCTACCTTCATAAAAGTCTTAGAATTGCCACATACTACCTCAACTAGCACATCTAGATAAATCAACATTCTTAATTCACCACCTTCACCAACTACCCAAAAAACTACCATACCTATGGACATCATCCCTAGAGGATAAGTGGTTTCACCAGCACCTCTAATGAAGGAGGTATTTATCCCAACCCTACCTTCCTCACTTTAAGAAATCAATCAACCTACAAACCATCCTTATAAACCTACAATCCTACCTATTGCATCCACTACACATAGATCAGGACCAGTACACAAACCTTTTTCCACACTGTTACAAAAATTGGAATTCACCTTAAAACTAGACATGGATTGAACCACTTTTTGGAAACATTTAAGGCTTCCCTCCATCAACACACATGAACATTATATCATGCCTCTAACCAATCAATCCATCATCTCTCCACCACCTATTAAACCAATCTAAACCTAAAACAACCCCTCAAATTATCTATAAACCAAAAAATACACCACCTCACCAACCAAACCTTTCAAAACTCTTGGTGCCTTCCCTACTCAGAGTTTATTTCACACATATTTGAAAGTAGACTTAACTTCACCCAAGCCTATACCCAAGTCTTGATCCACACCAACCAAGAAAATCAAAGCATTGAAAGGACACATGACTAAGACTCCACCTCGCTCTACCTTGTCCTCTATATTATGGCTTCACCCTTCCACTTTTCTTAAAAATCAAACCCCTTTCAACATATGTCAGCCATTGCCATTGATTACACTAACACATTTATTAGTTGACACACTAGTCCTTCCCAGATCACAACTAGTCAAACTACCAAAATTGACCACCTCAACTACCAACATAATTAGGCCAAGACCATTTACCTAAACTACCTTACCCAAGCCATCTCTCACCCAACCTATTACCACCCACACACCCATCTTACCAACCAAAACTATGAGCCTAAAACCTTCCTTACCTTTAGTAGAATCCTATACAACCATTATTTAAAGGTTAGTGTAGACATCATGCCTCACATTACCTCCTGTTAGACATTTTTATCCTCTTGTTTCAAAGCCAACCTGGTACAATGACCATCAAATCTGATCCTATCACAAGACACCTAGGCATGACATAGATAATTGTAAATCTTTCCAAGCCATTATCTACCTACTCTATGATGATGATGATCACTTGGTAGACAACCTTCCATCTATTCCTCCACTATTATACACAAAATATAGCCACCAAGACATTATTAATCCCATACTCTCACCTTAGAGTGATAGAGAATCTACCCAACCCCCCATCACACCTTCCCCCTTTATCCATACCATTATTGTGGTCACACGATCACAAAAAATGACAAATAGAAGGCTAAAGCACCCATTCCATGGACATACCCACTAACTAACCCTATACTAAACTAGATCCAAAACTCCACACTTTTACTTAAGCCCAAAGTCACAATCTTAGGCACATCAGAGGCTAACCCCTTTGAATCCATTAGGAGAGTATTATTAAAAAAAACTCCACCAGACCCCTGCTAAAATGAGATTCTATGAGGTCATTTCCACCTCACCTCACCATCATCAGACCATGATCAAGGCTATGCAAATCATTATGGTTAGAATAAGAGACTCCTAGTGTATAGAGGCATTCATTAGTGCTATCCAACTCTCCATCCTTTTCACCTTAAATGACTTGGATATACCTTCTATCAACCTTAAAGACATATATCCCCCTCTTTTTATTATATCCCACATCAAATAGACCCGCATCAAATAAGTAATGATTGATGGGGGAGTTAGTATCAACATTATCTCTTCCCATACCTATGAACAACTTAAGCTACCAGATAATGTCATGTCAAAAACTTTAGTCATCCTTAGATCTTTTAATGACACTATGACCACTACCTTGGGGATCATCATCCTTCACATTTAGCTAGGACCTCACACACTCCTCAAACTCTTTTATGTAGTCAAAGGTGAATTTTAGTATAATTTTTTACTTGGGAGACCTTGGATTTATGCCATGGGATGTGTACCTTCCACCCTCCATTATTGTTTCAAGTTTTAACATGAAGGTCAAGTTGTTACCATATAAGCTAACCCTAGCCCTTTTTTAGCATGTAATATCACCTATTGACCTAATGACATTTTTTCCCCTCCATCTAAAGCATTGAAAATAACCATTATCAAGCCATCACCCATTGAAGTTGAATCCATTACATCTTCTCCTTCTACTGAGGCATTCACTAGCTCACCTATCCCCATAGACCATATACCCATCACTAATCCTTTAAAACCTAAATTCCAACACCTTACCCTTGGATAATAATATCTCCTCACCCTTGATGCCCTCCTTACTCCCCAAGAGTATGGGAAACTCAACCACCAACCAGGTTATGACCCCAACATTAGAGCCATTACCCCCTTGGGGCCTCCAAGATGTCAAACCCAATTTATCTATGGGTGAATTAAAAATCCACTCAACACTTTCATCACTCCCTCTCCACCTCAACTATTCACCTCAACCTTCTCTTATTTGGACAACCTAAACTTTTCCAAACTATACCTTCATAGATGTGCTTGGAAGGGATTTATTTTAAGATGATATAAATATGGCCCACACACATTAACCTCAATTGAGACCTAAAAACCTCATGAGAAGCATGGACTCAACTTCATTCGATCCAATAAGAAGAAATCCAAAAAAATTACCCCCACCATTGTTGAAGAAGAAACCCCTTACTCACCAACACCCCCTCTATCTGTGAATGAGGATGAGGACATCATCCCACCCAATTTTTTTTTTCCATCAACAAGATTACCCTCAGCCCCCTAACTTATCAAAAGGAAGGAGCATCCATATCCATCTATTTGACCCACCCTAAACTCATGGAAGATGACTCTCCTACCATTGAAACTATTTAATGTCAAGATGATGATATTATTATCACCTACCTTATTGTACCAAATTTCTCCATCCACAAATATTTACCTCTAAAAACTTCAACCATGTTGAATTAATCTACCATGGACATTGACATAGGCACTCTGGATGACCCCCATATCATCAAACTTGGCTAAAATCTCACCCCTAAGTAACTACAAGACTAAATATTCTTCCACAAGCATAACATTGTGTTCACTTGTTTATATGCTGATATGCTTTGTATTGACCTAAAAAAATCCACCCAAAACATTTTCACCACTCATGATGCTAAACCTATCAAATATAAACTTTGTTGAATGCACCCTCACATAGCTCTCCTTATCAAAGAAGAGCTTCAATGCCTCCTTTACATAAACTTTATTCATCTCATCAATTATCCCCAATGAGTTCTAAATATTATACCTATCACTAAAGTCACATGGGAACTATGTATCTATGTGGACTTTTGTGACCCCAATATTTCTTACCCAAAGGATGACTTTCCTCTACCTAGCATTGACTAACTTGTTGATATTATAGTAGGCCACAAGATGTTATCTCTCATGGATGGATTCTTGGGTTGTAATGAGATTTTGATTACCCCTGAAGATCAACATTAAATAACCTTTATTACCCCATGGGGGACTTTATATTATAAACTCATGCCCTTTAGTCTTAAGAACACTAGTGCAACCCACCAACATTCCATGACCTATAATTTCCACAACCCTATCCATACAATCATCAAAGACTATGTGGATGACCTTATCAGGAAGTCTAAGCTTCTCAAAGACCATTTAACCATTCTCAAGTTTATCTTTGAATGATTTATCCATTATCACATCCACCTCAATCCCAAGAAATGTATTTTTGGGTTCTTGTCAGGTAAACTTCTAGGCTTCATCATTTTCATTTGAGGAATCAATGTTGATCTAGATAAAATTAAAGCCATCCTTGAGATGTTACCTCCATCGAATCTTAAACAAATGTACAACTTTCAAGGGAAAATGCAATCCATTCATCACTTCATCTCCTAGCTCTTTGATCGGTGTCAGCCCTTCCACCACCTATTGAAAAAGGATGTCTCTTTCAACTAGAATATCTATTGTCAAAAGGCCTTTGATACCCTAAAATAATACCTACTATCTCCACCTATCCTTATACCTCTTAAGGATGGCCAACCTTTCTACCTCTATATCTTTGACATAGACCACTTCCTAGGGGTGATGTTTGCCCATCGAGATGAATAACACAAAGAGCAAGCCATCTATTACATTAGTTGTACACTTGTCGATTATGAGACTCGATACACACATAATGAGAAACTATGTCTAGCCCTAGTTTTCATGGCCACCAAACTTTACCACTACTTTCTTAACCATGAAACTTTTGTCATAACCAATAACGACCACCTTAAATATATGCACTCCAAACCATACCAAAACAAGTGTATGGATAAGTGGCTCATGATTTTAGCTAAGTTTGACCTTGAGTTCTTCCATTAGAAGTCAATCAAGGGGAAATTAATTACCAACCAAATAGCTAGGCACCCCTAGCAAACATCAACCTCCCCCTCTTAAGTTTCTATATGAATCTATTATGAGCCTATCTCAAGAATATTTTACCAATTAGGTTACCATGTTTCTCAATGGTTCTAAATGTTAGTGTGGTGGGGAAGCTAGTATCATATTTTTACCCCTTATTAATGAACCACTTCCCTTTTCCTTTAAACTCAAATTCAAACGCACCAATAATGTGGCCAAGTATGAAGCACTAGTAATAGGTCTCCAAACTACCCTAGCCTTAGGAATCAAAATAATCAATATCTATGAGGACTCCCAGATTGTGATTAACCAAGTCAATGGCATTTACTAGTGTAAGAATGAAATGATGCAACTATATAGATAACTCATGATATAACTCTTAGCCTCATTTAAACACTACCATATTTAAACCACCCCTCAGTCTACCAACACATTTTTTGATACCATGGCTTCTCTTACCTCTCAAATCCCATCATCACCCTTAGGCTCCAAACTATCCATCATTATCCATCACCTCACTAAGCCTTCCTACACCAAATAAGACATTTCAACCATATTTCATGTGGAAGAAACTCTACTTTACCTTTGGTACCAATAAACCTTTGACTACCTTCATCTTGGCATTATTCCCTCTACCCTCTCTAGGAATTCCTATTGGGAATTTATTTATAGCACGTCTTATTATACCATTATGGGGAGGAATTATCTACAAATGAGGCTTGGATGGCATCATATTTCATTTCCTTCATAGTCTTGAAGCCTCTCATTCCATCAAAGAGACACATGATGGTATCTATGGGGGTAACTTTAGTGGCCTCACTGTGGCCAAGTGTATCCTTCACCTAGGATATTATTGGCCTACCCTTAACCAAGATTATTATGACTATGTGTAGAAGTGTGTCAAATTTGAACAATTTGATAATTTACATCATACACCGAGCAATAGTCTTCATCTTTCTATAAACTTTTGGCCCTTTTCACAATGGGATTTGGACCTTATCAGTGAAATAAACCCCCACTCTTCATAATGACATCATTCTATCACTACCATAATTAAATATTTCACCAAATGGGTGGAGGCTATTCCCCTTGCCTCAATAAAAGTTGAAAAGATCATCAAATTCATCACCCATCATATCATCTACCATTTTGGTGTTCCCCATAGTATCATCATCGATAATGGCCCTTCAAAAATAAACAAGTTTAGGGAGTTTGTGATGTATTAGGTATTTAACTTAGATTTTCATCACCTTATCTCCTATAAGAAAATGAATAATCTAAATCCTCTAACCAAACTCTTAACAACATGCTTACCAAAATGGTTAATGCCTCAAGTTAGGATTGACACTTTCACATCCCCTTCTTTCCATGGGCATATCATACTAGTATCTGAACCCCCACTAGTGATACACCCTTTTCTCTCATCTCTGGAGCTGAGGCTATTTTTCCTCTTGAAATCTAAATACCTTCTCTTCACATATCTTTGAGCAGCTTCATTTTAGAAGATGATTACCATCAAGAACATTTATCCCAACTCAAGCTACTTGGTGAACATTATTTAGCCACCTTTTCCTATCTTTGTGTCTATCAAGAATGAATCAAATGATCCTATAATAAACACTTTAAAGTCTAAGAATTTAGCATTGGAGATCTTATCTTCAAGGAAAATCAACATGTCACTAATATAGAGAAAAGAAAAAGGGGAAAATTTGCCTTTAATTGTCTTAGACCCTGCATCATCACCCATAAGTATAGATCAAGAGATTATATTTGATCCTCTCTCAAAGGAAAATCATAACCTAAGACTCTTAATGATTTTCATTTGTGCCCCTTTTATTGTTAAATAGGGATCATGATCATCATTTGTCTAACTTAAGCTCATCCCTTGAAACCACATTCATTTCCTTATTTTTAGGGTAAATCAACTAAAATTGAATAATGTGGTTATCTATCACAATTATAGCCTAATATTGAACTATGGATACCATAGCTCTATCCATGACATGATTCTCATAATACTTCCCATCTCTTTGAGATTGGTTCCTATGGTCATTATCACCTATACCTCTTTTTCACCTATTGAACCATCATGTCAGCTTAGTTTTGCCTTCATAGAGGTAATCTATTGAGCATCTATGAGAAATTCTATGTCAAGAAAAATCAAATCAAAACAAAAGCAATATCAAATATAAAAAATAAACCATGGGCCATTCTTAGCATCCACAGATTATTCCCTTGAAGGGCAGCTATTGAAAACTTATTCTAAAATTGCAAAATGTAAGGTAGACTTTTCCCTTAAAGGACAACTATCAAAAGCATTCAAACTAAGTATATAATTTTAGACCACTCCCTTAAAGGATGGCTGAGTAAAGAATTAGTCAAAGCTAGTAATATCTTGGAAGCTTCTTGCATTGATTAACTTCCCCAACCCTCAAGCAAATAGTAAAAGAAAGAGAAATAGATTTTTTTTGAAATTGGCTTTCATAACAATAATCTTGGAAAGTTATAATTGGCTCTCCTTATTAAACTTCTCGCATCAATAAGTCTACACTTTCTATATGGACATATACTTATTCATACTACCTCTCTAGACACCTTAGAAAAAGGCATACTAGTCTTGTTAATGGTTCCAATTTCACCCATTCTCCCTCCACATATCATATGCACGGGACTATGAGCTCACTTGACACAATGTTATCAAGACCCCTATCTATCAACCTAAGCCCACTAATGGAAAGCATCTAAAAATCTTATTTTCACTGATCCAATCCAATTTTGGGTTTTATGTTAGTCTTTACCAATGAAAAAATTTGTGCTCTTTTTCTTATCTTCTATTAGTTTATGTAAGCCTATCATTGTAAACATGAAAAATAAACATCGCATCAAAAGCATGAACATCATGAGCTATGTCATCAAGAAACAACATCTATTCATTAATGAGTCAAACACAATGTCAACATATCATAACAAACCATGAACATCAATCACATCATAACCCATGAACATGTCATTACACCATCAATATCATATACTAAACAAGCTAAGAAAAATATTAGGGCATATACTATTTCCCATTTTACCCATATAACCATAAATAAAGCATGTATCCATCCATAACATATATTATCATGACCATGAGTATAATAAGAACATCACATGCCTACACTATTGAGTCAAATAACCATGAGCATCCATAACCATAAATCACAAGGCATGAACATCACATTAACTATAAGAGGCATCCATCATATATTAAACATCAAATTTTATACATCATATACATCAAATCATAAAAAAAATACATGTCATGATGTGTCAACTCTCTCTCAAAAAATATACATTTTGCTACATCAACATGGAAGTTGGTATCAAAATAATACATATAAATAATATATCTCAACATAAACAAGGGTCTACACCACTACCACTTGCCCCATCTATGCCTGCACCTATACTTGGTGGTGGTACCCCTCCCTATCCAACTATGGAATCCTACTGCCTTGGAGTAGATGTTGATGGCCCACCAGCCAAGCTCGTTGTGTACCCTAAATACCTCATAGCATAGGGAAAGTGGTCTATTACCATCACCTCATAATATCTTAGCTCTATAATAGTAGCTAAATACTATGTTTTGGGCACTATGTCTGATGGCCCTCTTGTTGTTGATACACCTATCCCAACCCTCTACCTAAGTAGATCTCTCTCACTTATAATAGTGGTGAGTTGACCTTGTAATGCCTATGTCTATCCCTATAACATGGTCACATGTCCCTATAAATTAACCACCTATCCCTATAAACTAATAACATGGGCATATGTTGTGGCAAGTACTACTACTGCCTATCCATATCTCTATGCCTGAGCTAGATCTACATCTATGGGATACTAACCACCATCACCCTATCCAAAATATACCATATCATACCTACCTTGGTATCAAGCCATGTAAACATCATCAATGCCTACATAATCAATAAGATCTCTCATCAGTAACTCTTTAAAATCAAGCACAACCTCTTGTGTCTACGGTGTAGGTAACATAAACTCTACCTTCTCTCTCTTGTATCTAAGGAAATTAGGTGGGATCCCCTAAGCAATATTTAACTATCTCTATACATGATCAAATGGGAGAATATCATCCTCATCCTCCCTATGGACATATATCTACCACCAGCTCTACAAACCTAAGGTGTGATATCCCAGCGTTGTTTACTATGGCCACCTAATGTATGGCCTCTATATCATGTCCCTAACTACCAGGCCATCTAATTCCCCTTAAAACCACTTAATGTCTCTAGATCTTCCACCTACCCCTAACATATCTCTAATTCTCTTCCATCATAAGAATCCCACTATATAATCCATCGATAGATAACCCTTTACTGATAATCCAAGGGGTTTAATTACCCAAATATGCTCAAAGGTGCAGTAGTGAAGAACAAAACTGACACTAATACCATACCACCTATAGTGTCTAAAACCCTAGAGCTCCCAGTATATTTATACTAATAGGATTGGGGTCCAAATAAATACAATCCTCCCCAATAGCATCTTAACAAACACACCTAATAATTCTATAGGAAACCACCCCCCAATTGAGCTAGGTATAAAAAATGCCATCAATGACACCATCATCATCATTAGGCATCTATCTATTATATCCATATTGTATAACAACCTATAGATGAACCTATTTGCATGGTACCATACTTGAGTATGATCATCACCATAGATCATATTTATTAGATCATCTACCTCCTCACTTTCTATCTGATATACTACCTCTCCTCAAATTGGTAGATGCATGATCCTATCAACATCCTCTAGTAGGATGGTGATCTCTCATGTTGGTAGCCAAAATGTTTCCATCATGGGGTCATTTCTCTTAATGAGTGTGAAGATCACCATAGGGTCTCATGGTAGATTATAATGTCACATCGAACCTTAGCCCACATCCTCCATATACCACCACTCCTTCATATTCATGGCATCTTAGACCTTAAAAAATAAAATTGACACTTGATCTCTCAACCTAATCTACTCTCTAACCTACAAGCATAACATAAACACTATATTTTAGTTTTTCACCAAACACTAAGTATTGACTTTTAACTTACCCTTACCCTAGCTTGTTTCCATCTTACCCCATCCCCCTAGCCTAGCTACTTACCTACCCTAGCTAAGAAAACCCATCACACTCACCTACCAATCCAACCCATTCCCTAAAAAATGCATCTATTTACCCCTCTACTAAATAAAATAATACAAAATTTACCTTCCAACTCTTAGCTTTTAAAATGCCTAAGCCCATACCCTTGATCGTCAATAGTTCCTTAACCTTCACTAGTCACATAGGGATAATTATTCCCTTAGGGTCAACTGATGATAGTCATGTTGAACTATTATTGGTCACTATCTCCACCCTAGTGGTAAAGACTCGAACCCTAGACCTCTTAAATTTAACCACACAAGCATATAACCTATCTAAAAAAACCTAATAAACATTAATATCTATTCAAATAAATCACCCCTAACCCCCCATTTCAAAATTAGAACCTACCTAAACCTAATTTACCCATATTTGAATCTTACCCAAACCCCACCCAATCCCTAACTAGGGATTTTATAAGAAGAAAGCTTAAATAGAAAGATCACTTACTTTTTACAAAAAATAAAAACCCAACCTAGCTATCAATTTTGAAAATAAAAAACACCCCATACCTTATTCTAAGAGCATTACTATGGGCATAGGCCTCACTCAACCACTTCATTGCATCCTCAACCTACCTCTATCCTCTCTATCTTCACTTGGCCAATACACCACTAGCTCACTTCCACCTCAGCAACCTCATCCCATCACACACAAAATTGTAATCAAATCACTATAGCATAAATGCAAAAGTTAAAATACATAAAAATGACATTCACTTTTTAATTTTACCCTAGTGAATTTTAGGGTTTTACCCTGACCATCATTGTTTAAGGTGATTAGTGTTGATCAACCCTTGGGACATTCCCATAACAGTCATCGGTCAGTGTCCCCACCTTAATTTTTTAGCACCTACCAATAACCAACCTAGTTACTTAGTCATAGCTTTCCCACATGAGAATAACTATATTTGGCCTAAATTTTTGTTGGATATTACATCCACATAACTATCTAGGTAGTACCCATGTTCTTTAAGCACATGGAGTTAGCTTGGTTGTGACCACCAACCTTGTCACCTCATCATTGGTTTAGTTTGGCCTATTTGGCATGAAAGTTTATGACACTTTTTTGCCTAGTCCCTTGACTAAAATGAAAACATTTCCATGTTGAAATTTTTTATTTTATGCCACTTCACACATATCAACCCATCTATGTCTCAATAGGATTACTTCTTACCTTGGATACCCATGACACTTGACCCATTTATGTTTTCCTTGGGAGCATTTCCTACCTTGGATACTAACTAGATATAGAAAGATCACTTAGGAGACTTGAATTTATGAGTTTTTCTAATTTCCATTCCTATATATGGTCATGTAGTTCACTTGTCACTTATTCTCCTTATCACTAACCATTACTTTTTACCAATGTTGGTAATTTTTAGTCTTTTGTGCAATTTTGGCTATCACACTATTTTGTCACATTTTGTGCACAAGTTTGAGCCACATATGCCCAACCCTTCTTTTTATCACCTATCTTGTGACCTACCATCTACCTATTATCAAACCTATACCTACCTATGTTTTACCTCATCATCTCCTAGTTTAAGGGGGAACACCTCCTCCTACTCTTGAACCAAATAGATCTAGAGCCAATCTATGTTTTTCTTTTGATACTTGTTCATGAAAGCTACATAATAAAAAAGGGGCAAAAGGTAGACATTGTAAATCTACACACCTATGATTTTGAATGTTGAAAATACCCCTAAACCTACCTAGCCTATCCTACTTACCTAATACAGAGTCAAGATAGTCACTTGTCTAGATTAACTCACCTTTTCACCCATTTTAACCTATCTTTTTCCTAGGTCCTTCATCAACGATGGTTAGGGTGATTGATGATGGTCACCCTAACCAGCTATGGTTAGGTTGGACAAACTGGACTCAACATGTAACCTACATGAAAACCACTACCTTGATTTTATAAATATGGTAGTCTAAATACGGTTGCAAGCCATTTACATGGATGACTTATATTTAGAATCCTTCTTCAAATTGAGTTTGGATAACCAGTTTCACCTCTTGCTTATTCTTATAAGAGAGAGAAGCTTATAAGATCAAACCAGCTACAATTATTATCAAGAGCTCTTTGTAGCCAAAATCTCTTTTTTTAGGTCAATTAGGTCAATTCACATTATCAAGTGATATCAACTATCACATAGAGAGCCTACTTGTTGGTAACTCTCCACTAAGCTCCCAAGTATTATTACATTACTAGAATCAACTTAGGTTCCACCAATAAGCAAGTCCACATTAACCCCTCATCAACTAATTTATACTAAGACAAGTATTTATTTTCTTGTATTCTTTTACTAGGTTTTCATTCCAAGCCTAAGCTGTCTCCTAGAATCTAGTTCTAGGAGCCTAAGAATTATCAAGTCCAAACCACAATTTCACTTCCAGATTCACTAACAAGAAATTGATGATGGTTACATGACTGATGAAGGTTACCCTTGATCGATGATGGTTGCATGACCAACGATGGTCACCTGTGGCACTAAAAAATAACAAGCTAATTTGACCCTCTTACACCCAACCAAATTCACTTTTTTATGTCCCTATCTATTCGTAGGCCCTTTTGTAATTTTTTGAGCCATACCCCAACACGTTAGCACTAGTAATAATCTATTTATCACTAATTAGATCATTTTTAGTCTCTTTTCTAAACAAGATTTTCTTATATTCATGTTCAGTAATATTATATTATTGATGCAAGTATCTTATTTATAGTTTTATCAACTTGATTATCTAAAACATGTGGATTGACAACCCTTAAGGAAGCTCTTGCTTCTCGGGTCTAGCTCCCACTAGGAAATCCACCCAACTATCTATCTAACAAACCAGTTTGCTTTAGTGATTTTTAATCTATAGGTCTTCCTCCCAAGCCAAATAGGATCTCTCACAATATTTTGATTCAACACACACACAAAAAAGGGTATTCCTACCACAGCCCGTATTGAGTTTCTTTTCTCTCTTTTCTTTAGAACTTAAGTGAAAATTTACATGAAACACTCTAATTCTAGAGGTCTCCCAAGGAATTTAATAATCCTTGGATAATATAGAGCCATTAATATCATCTCCCTAAATTTAAATAACAACCCTTGATTTTCCCTCCTAAAATCTATATAAATAACCTCTCCTTCCACCATCAAATAATCTGGAGAGCTCATACCAAAACTATGTCAAAATGAATCTAGAAATCTTGTGAGAAGGTCATGCCAAATCCATAATCAACGATCAAACATCCATTATCATAATCCAACATCAAGCCATCATGGATTCAATCTAAGTCTAATAATACACTTGTAAATCTTGGAAGGAGGTAACATAAAATAAGGGATTTGGTAAGTTCTTTTATCATTCTGATTTGTTTTATAAATCTTTCCTATTATGTAGTCTGCATTTTGAGTTTGGATTTAGTTTGTTTAAATTCATATAGATCTCAAAATATTACTACATTATGGAGACCATGATGGCACCTCATACTCCCATTTAATCCATTTTTTCTTGTTAGTATTATCTTTACTAGCTTGTAAGTCTGACTGGGCAAAGAAGATCTCAAAATTTTGAAATTTTGATGTGTTCCAAGCAAGTCATGGTATTTCATTGTTAGTCATGACATTATAATAGTGAGTTTTTCAAATCTAGTAGTGATATTATAGGATAGCCACTATTAGTTAGAGGTTTTAGTAGGGTTTTTGATAAACCCATGACTATCTCAGTCATAATATTCCCTTGTCATTAATGAGTTTATCATTTTGAATGGTGATATTATTGAAAATTATAGTTGGGTTTAGATTTTAACCTATTTTGTGATAATTCTCTATTGTTTTATGGGTATTATGTGCCATGGTTGATTCTATGTTCATATTAAGAATAAAATCCCCCCAAAAATCAACTGACCCTATACTTTTGACAAACCTATGACTCCCCCACTCCCAGTATTACCCTAGTAATAATAAGATTGCAAATCCCAATCATAGTATTGTCTTTTTTTTCTAGTAAAACACTATCCCTATCACTTGTGACTCATTGTTTTTAGTATTTATATGACCTATTTGGAGATTTATAAAGACCTATAAGAGAAAGCTAGAGAGGGTTTGTTATTTTGTTACAAATTTGAATACTACTTTATCCAAGCCATTCACCACTTTCTATACTTGCAAATTAACTACTGACAAGTGGTGTTTTCTATCTTGTAGGATACATAAGAGGTATAAGAGTAGAAAAATCACATAAAACCCATCATATAAAATTATTTTCCCTCATTCAATAATATCATGACTACATCAATTGCAAGTTTGTCCTATGAATAACAACATTATCATCCCTAGTCATGGCATTATAACTTAGGATAGTTAAAATTAGTGATAGGCTTTTGTAGTATATTTTATCATCAAATAATTGTATTAAAATTGAATCCCTACAAATATTTTAATAGTATTTTTTCTTAGGTCAAATATATAGACTATTTTTATTAAACACTACAATATCATTACTTGCATTTTACTACCAGTCACAGGTTTGTCAATCTAAGAAACAATTTTGTGGTTTATGGAAAAAATGCTACTATTGATTCATATCCAATCATGGATTTGTTTTTATCAATGGTGGGATTGTCAAACTACCATGGCTTTGTGGTTAACCATGGTATTTTTCTAACATTTTGCAATCCTATGACTAATAACTTACAATGTTGATACTCCAATTCTGAGGTTGTGCTTTCTGGTCATGGGATTTCACTATGTAGTCATGGTATTGTAGGGACTCATAGTATTGCATAAATTTATATTTATAAAAATTTTCTTATAGGTCCCTTGGATATTTATGCACTCCATCAAATATCTAACCCTTGTGACTATAGGGAGGGGTGCCATTTCTTAATTTTTATCATAAATTTCATTATCTTGATCATTGACTTAAATATTATTATCTTTCTAATTTTTTATAAATAATTGATTAATGTTATATGTGTATAGATATATTTGATTTCTCCTTGTATATACTAATTTCTTGTATCATTCTAAAACACACATAGGTAATTAAAAGTAGTTAATTAATTATATAATGTGTTTACCTATTTTTCAACTCCTCCCCTCTAAGATAACACATGACATGGAATTGACACCATACATTGGCTTAGACTATAGGGGTTAGTGTTGTGGATCTCATCATTACACACTAACTAAACTCCATGTTTTGATAGAGTATAACAATAAGGGACAATTATTGTTAGGCTAAGCAGTTCACCCCATATAGGTCATCCATGAAGATGAAGAGTTAACTCTATAAACTAAGCATTAGATATCACCCTATACAGACTTGGGCCCCTAATTATCATTACATATATCAGTGACTCCCTTAGATCCTTTTCTAAACTTAAGCATAGGAAATTATGGCCACAAAAGGTGTCCCACTATAGGCATCAATAACAGTGCCAAAGTGACCATCAAGTGCAAGTAAGGTTGAGAAGGTTCAATTGATTCTATAATGGGTCACTAACCTAAAACCTCACCTATGTATCCTTTATATTGTGTGGGAATCATGTTACACTCCCATATAGTTTACTAATTAGGGTTTTACCTATCATGATTGTTTGTGTCTTGTGATGAGACCCATATTATTTGTGAGCTAAGTTAGCTTTTTACCCATCCATATCCTATCTATGTCCTCTTGTATATTCTATCCTCATCATTATATAACTTTTCACATATCTCCCTAGCCATTATTTTTTATACATCATAATCATCATATTTATCATCATCTTCATCCTGATCTACATTCCCATCACCTACATCTTGTCTTACATATCCTTGTCTTGTCATTCTCATCATCATCCATTTTTAACTTTTTTTTATATCCCATCTACCATCTCCCCCCTATCGCACCCTAGTTTAGCTATAATCACCCATCATTAGTCATACTCCAATCACCCACATCTCATCTTCTATATCCTAGTTATCATTTTACATAGTTTTACCCACTCATCCTTAGTCATACCCTTGTCACTTTCACATATTACATCTTTAAAAAATTCCACATCATCACCCACTTACCTTCATATAGTCACCTCATCCCTTCTTAGTCTCACCACATTCCCACATCATATGTCATACTCCCATCTTACCTTATACATCCTTATCTTTTTATATTCTTGTAATCCTCATCTTGTATCTATCCCCTCCTAATCCAACCTTATCTACCCATCACTAATTATCACCCCATCCACTTACATATTCTAATCATCATCCCATTTATTGTCTATATCCCATATATCATCTCATCCTAGTCTAACAATATACACCTATCATATCCACTCAATCTTAATTATCATCTTGTATATCCTAGATATACCCTCTTTTACATAACTTTTTTCTCTTGTACATCTTACTAGTCTTATCCCATCCTAGTCCCACATATCATTCATCCATCACTTACCCATCTTAATCATCATCTTGTCCATACTTATCTCACTATCACTTTATACATATCATCTTTTTATACTTTACCCCATATACCATTTTATCTTAAACATATTCACCCATCCCCCTATCACCAACATCTTATACATCTTTAACTTATTATTATCTTGTATATATCCTTTCATCTTGTATATCTTCATCATCCCCTTCTATATCATATTTTTGTCGATCCTTTTCCATATCCCACACTATCTTGTCTTCATATTATCCTGGTCATACCCCATCATCTTGGACATCCTTTCCTAATCATCATCTTGTATATCTTTATAACCCTTTTCTTGTATATCCTTTTCATTATCCCATCTCTTATCTTAAATTAGTCATGCCTTGTCACAAGACCACCTCATGCATAATAAATCACACCTCACTTTGACCTTGTATTACCCATCACTCACATCATATTCTTGATCATTCCCTTATCATTTTATTGACATCACACCCTTACATATTTGATCATAACCCATCACCTATCATAGCCCCATCTTGCCTCACCATCCAAATCATTCAATGTCCTAATCATCCCCAACCATCTTATCTCATTATCCTAACACCTTATATATCCTTATTTTGTCTTCTTGTATATAATTCATTCTCGTATACATCCTTTTAATAACATCTTATCACTAGACCCATATGTCATTATTCATTCTCTAAGGACAACCTAATCATACCTCATCACCTATACCTTGTCCTAAATCCTCCTCATTATCTCATCTCATTATCCCATTAGCTTGTCTATCCTTATCATCATCCCCTTATACCTATTATTTATATTCCATATGTCATTTCATCCTAGTCAAACCATATACAGCTATCATTAATCAATCACCCTACATCCTAGTCACATCTTGTATATCCTAATCTCATCCTCTTGTACATAATTTATTCTCTTATACATTCTACTAGTCTTATCATATCCTAGTCTCACTTATCATTCATCATCCCCTACCATATCCCAATCATATCTTGTCTCATCATCAATATACTACATTAGATCTACCCTATCCCTCATCATTTATCTTGAATTTATCTTCATCACCCATCCAGTCTAACTACAACCTCATCTTATCCTAGTTGGCTTCTAGGTCACATATGAGTCTAAACCATCCACCTTTCATTACCCCTTTATCATTTCATCATAACAATAATCCTTATTCCATTATATTAATCACCTTCACCACATAATAACCTAATCTTATCCCATACCATCCCATCTTGAGTAAATTGGTCTAACTTTTTGAGCTATTCTTATCATTAACATCATCCTCTCATCCTACTCCACTATAATTTATCATTTAGCTAGATACTCATACCTAATCAATATATTTTTAGCATCTTATCACCTTATTAATATTAATCTAGAAACCCCATCAATCTAATCTTGTCCAATCATCTTTCCTTATTCATTATTATCTCCCATCACATTATCCTCTTGCTAGTTTTGAATATTAAGCACTCATCACATTCCCAATCCTTTTGCTAGCTTGACCACTAGGCATTATTTACAAGTTGTTAGGAATTATTGCACTATTGGTTTGACATTTGATCATAGTCATTAATCCATTGGTATATCTCATATTTATCATTACCTATAATACTAGCTTGATCCTTTTGATCTATTTTATTTTAAAATATTATCCAATCTTTATCCTACCTACATCCTCGATCATGTATCAACTATCACCATGGAGTTATACCCCACCTTCACTAACCAATACATAGCTTCCCATAAGGATGAGATCCTCTTGAAGTTCCTTATGATGGGTATACCACTTCCTAAAGGTGTTGATCCCCTTCAATTCATTACACCTCCCATCTAAGCTCCATCATTTGAATCCCATACAAATCCCCCATCTATTAGCCATAAACCATATTCTACCTATTCCTATACTAGCAAAGGGAATCTAATCATGGCCACCTAAAATCCATCTACCTAGTCATATCCATAACCATTTGATCACAATTCTAATGCTTCCATGTCTAAGTCACAACATGAAGTGGGTCCTTAGACTCCCCTTCCCATATCATTAGAATCCTTCTTTAAAAAACTTTTCATCACTAATATGATGGTCTATCCATCAATCCAACATCTTGATCCCACTAAGCTAAATCCCTCTTGATATAAATATAACCAATATTATGTATATCATCAAACCTAAGACCATATCATTAATTCATGTCAGCCTTTTCAAGACCATGTCCAAGACCTCATAGACTATGGTAGCATAGTAATTAATGTTAAACCAAATGCATCCACATCTTAAGGTGAACAAAAAGAGGAATGCCAAGATTCCCTTCCCAATCATGATCAAGATCCTCCCCTTCCAAGCTAAGGTCAAGACATCACTCCCATTCTTGATAAATCCTCCATCAAAGCTAAGTCTATCTCCCATGATCCTAATCATCCCATCTCTCAAGAACCCTTCCATGACCCTCTCTTCGAATCAATCATTCCTCCATCATCTCCCTCTCACCCATCACCTCAAATACCCCTTATTGAGATGTCAATAACAGACAATGCATATATAAACAACAACATTATATCTTTTACATCAGAGTCAACTTCAAAGTCAACATCTAAGGTCTTATCTTCCATAAGATCATGTTCAAAAATCGTATCCAAATTATATTCCTCATTAGAAATGTCATCCCTCATTAATGTTGATAATGGAAGTCTTTTAAAGGATACATATAATCTAGATACCTCTTATTCATTACTAGGCATATTTATTTATTCCATTTTAGATGATGACATCATAAATGATTTCTTGTAAGATTTATCTATCAAATATTGTTAGATTGAGTCTAATACTCCTTTGGATGCATCTACTACAACTAGTACTAGTGATCCTTTTTCTGATTTTGAGAAGATTTTTTCCAATGTCGGAACCAAGTCTCCTAAGAACCCCTATGAAGACTATGCTACCCCATCACCACTCATTGACCTCATCATGCACTCACCACCATCCTAATCCATCTTTAACCCTTTTCTCCCCATTGATGATCATTTAATCACTTCACTTCATAAGGATGAACAAGAGCATGCATCATTGAACCCTTCCTCATGAAATATCATGTGTGCCACAAATCTAAAGGTCCATTATAGTATTCCAAAAAACATAAATCATAATAAATTAATATTTAATCCAATTATTAAAAATAAAGAAGAATAAAATCACTAGCCTAATCCAAAATCATCTCTCCCTAGTGAAGCCCATAAATTGGCACTAGGGACCGATCAAAGTCAAAATAATCAATCAATCTCCCCTGGTGAATCCCAAAATTAGGCATCAACAACCATTCAAAATCAAATCCAATAAAATGATCAAGATCATATGGTTGACCATCTATTTAATAATCAAATAAAATAGAAACCAAAAATTCAAAGTGTCTTGGATCTCTTGTAGTATTTTGTTGATGGCACCAACCAAATGAATCATGTCCCACATCTACAATAATGTATATTATTATTAGTCCTAATCATCCATCATCATCCATAAATCCATCATATCATAGTCTTATAATCCATCCAATTATTATACCTCCCCATTAATATTTAATTGAATCCATACCTCCTATCACTAACCTAGGAAGCATTGCCTCTCCTAAGGGTAATGACAATACCTAGTCTAGATATTTGGAGGGGTCACCATCAAGAATCACTAAATACCACCAAGACATCCAAGCATCTATAATATATCATATAATAGGTGTTGGATAAATAATGTAAAACATTTCCATGCCTTTAATCTTTCCCATCATCTAATAAATTGAGATGCCTAATAAAAAGTCAAAAAAGTCAAAAAAAACCATTCATCTAATGGTGAAAACCAATATTCTTACACCTTGGGTAAGTACCATGATGAAAATTAGTTTATAAAATCATGGTAGTATAATATATTGTCTATATTGTTCCTCAACACTTGGGTTCAAATCCATATATTTCATATCCTCATCCATTCATCCCACTTGTCACATCCCTTGTCCACCTTGTCTATATCACCCATCATCTTATCCCTTATTCCATTATCCATTGATCCATCATCCACCATAATACCATACAAATTTTCTCCTATTACTTTATATCTTGTTGTTAGTAGGGAATGGAAGGTGTCTTAAGGCATGCTCTAAAACCATCTTGGCATATCCTCTAAAGGACAACCATCTAGTTCCTTCATGATGTGGTCATTAGTTATCCCTATTCCATTCATCCTTGGTCCCCATCATCATTATCATCATCCTTTGTCATCCCATCCATCATCCATCATCTATCCAAATCTTGGTTGCTAGGATTGGTATTCTATTTTCTAGTAACCCCATTTGTATAGTCTACATATGTATCCCAAAAATCCCTAAAATTTGAAAAATGCTCAAAATCCCTAAAAATCATAAAATCTAAAAAGGCCAAAAATTACCCATTGTGTCTTGTCTTATACCTAATACCTTAATCTCATCCATATACATCCATATCATATTATCACATTATTGTGTACCACATTTAGTCTTGGAACCCAATCTAAGTGTCACCAATCATTTTATCATCTTTTTGGCTAAGTATTATTGGCACACATCACCTTATCAAAATTTTAATCTGGCACCCATCACTTTCCTATCAATGCCTTTTCATACATAGCACCCAAAAATCATCACTTTTCTAGTATGAAAGGTACTTGACCCCATCACTATCCTTATCATTGCCTCTTCATGTCTATCACCCATCCAATCACTTTTGCTAACCTAAAACGTCTTTGATCCCATCATCTCCTAGTTTCTTTACTAGATTGGACTCTTACAAGGCCTTGTTTGTAATACTTAGTAATCATTGGTCATCACTTATCCAATAACCTTCTTTAACCACTTTTTGACTTGATTATAAGACCAAATTAGTATTCATAGACCTTATCACCCCTTCTCAAGTCTTCCATCCTTCTATCCTCAACTAGGGAAACATCTTAGCTTAATCTTCATCATGATCATTCTACCTAAATCCAAGTCCATCTTAGCGTAATCCTCATCATGATCATCCTATCCAAATCTAAGCCTATCTTAAGTCTAAAATACCATCAACGATCCTATCATTAGGTGAGACATTGAAACGGCATGTAGATACTTGTATGTGTGTGTGTTACTTATTTATTCTATTTGTCTTATTTTCATGTCATGTATATATCTTATTTGTATCATTTTTTTTCTATTGGGAAATGAAAAAGGATTATATGAGGACACTAACAGTGCCCTTGAGGATGTTGAGTTTGTTATTTGCCCATGCACTTTGGTATAATGTCCACTTGGTCATGTCTATATCATGGGGCATACTACCAAGTTATTTATTTTTAAATTAATTAGACTATGATGATACTTATGACATTTGTGATGGATTTATCTCATCATCATTCTCCCCATCACAACCCATCTAGCTAATATCTAACCTTTTATCCTCATCCCCTCATCTAATCCATATCCTTCAATCACTAACAAACTCTAATCATCCTCATCATCATCACTTTCTAATCATTAATCCTCGTATTCATCGTCATCTTCTAGTCAAAACTACATTGGCCTAAAGTATTTTTAGACTATGTAGGTAGCACTTGGCCACTTTTGTAGTGCCCAAGGATAGCTTAGCTACTATCTCTATCTTCTATCCTCATCCTCTAGTCCTACATAAATTAAATCAATTGGTCTCTTGATCATATTGATTCTTCTCTATCATCACCTACATCATCTTTATCTATTTATATTTGAGATATACACAACCCTAAAATTAATCCTATCCTCATTTTTATCCTAGCCAATATCTCTCCCTTGCATGCATCCTTTCTTGGGATATGTCTAAATCTTGTGGCCCTTTAATCCTATCATCATCCTATTATGGTGGATTCCCCCTTGGGATGTGTCTACAACCATGACACCCATCATCTCTATTCCATATGCATGTGTCCTTATCATGGTCATTATTATAAATTTGTATATCATTTCTCAACATTGACCTCATCTTCTTGATATTCTATCCCAAATCTAGCATCTCATCCCACCCATTATTTTTTATTTTGTGTGTCCATCCAACTCATTCCTCCTCAGATGTACCCTCAAGGGGAATCATATCCACTAACATCATTTTCTAACATTAATCTATGACATGGTTTTTATTTGAAATACCATTACTCCTACTCTGTCCACTTGCAAACCCTTTTAAATAGGGGGAAAATATATACATCTAAAATCACTCGCTCTATTAAAGTCAACTAATATTCATATTAATCAACACTAATTCTACTTAACCTATTTTATTCCACTAATTTATCCTAATTATAGACATAAATATAATATCCCCTTCCATTAATATACATTCACTAACCTTACCCATCCCCACTCTTTCATTAATTCCTTTTAAATATCCCATTATCCTAATTTAATCCTACTTATCCATTATATGGGAATTTAAAATTCTCATAACCCCACTTACCCACCTATTAACCTATACCCTATCCTTACCTACATCCTTATATCTCTAATCCTCACCTAATCCCCCATCTAACCCCCACCTAATCCTCCATTATCTCTAAGACAATGAAGAAGTCTCTAGAATTGGAGACTTCCCTCCAAGTCCATTGAAACCTCTAATTCTAGAGGTTTCCCAAGGAATTTAATATTTTTTAGACAATATAGAGAAATTTATCTCATCTCCTTAAATTAAAATAAAAACCCTTGATTTTACTTCCTAATATATATATAAGCAACCTCTCCCTCCACCCTCAAACAATCTAGAAAGCTCATACCAAAACCATGTCAAAATAAATCTAGAAATCTTGTGAGAAGGTCATGTAAAATCCATAATCAACCATAAATCATCCATTATCACAATCCAACATCAATCCATCATGGAGTAAATCTAATTCTAATAATCCACTTGCAAATCATAAAAGGAGATAACATAAAACAAGGGATTTGATAAGCTCTTTTATCATTCTGATTTGTTTCATAAATCCTTCCTATTATGTAGTTTGCATTTTGAGTTTGGATTTAACTTGGTTAAATTCATATAAAGGTCAAAATCTTGCTACAATAGTTGATTTATAATTTCCCCTACTTTTCCATGAAAAATTTGATCTCAACCAACCTAAACTTACAATGATTCTAACCAGTTTATTCCTACAAACCTCTTCCAAGTTTGTAGCCTAATATGACCTGTTTAGCTAGCTCTACCATTAACATTCTATGGGTTATCCATGATTTACCTAGGAACCCTGAGACATATCTTCCCCATTTCACTCCTGGTGTGGGTTAAACTATTGAAGAGCACATTATTTTCTATAAAACTAACCCAAGGATCTTAAATGTAGAACATAAGGATGTGGTGTGTAGGATTTTCCCCTTCACATTTATGGACTCTATGTATAATTAGTTACTCAACCTAATTGAAGAATCCATTCCCAGTTGGGACCATTTTAGTATATCCTTCCTTTCTTAATTCAAGTAAGTGATAGGTCCCAATGTCCTCTAAATTAAATTTACTTGTATTAAATATGGTCCTAATGAGCCTATTAAGAAATTCAATTCTAGGTTTTAGAAGATGTACAGTTGGGTCACTGAGATTTATCAACATAACCCTCAACTATCACTTGAAATGTATAATAACTCACTATACCCTTAGATGACCATGTTTTTAAGTAGAGATGCAACCATAACAGACTTATCTCTAGCCTATGTAGGATCCATCAAGTTGTTAACCACCAAACTGAACCCTTTTATAGAAGATTATTCAGACCTTTCCAAGTTTAGGGTAATATGGGAGTATTCCAAGGCTATGGGTGAACTAAGTATGGACTAAACCTCTAGTTTTTAGGGATAGCTCCCCCAGTGCATCAATTGAATTCAATTCCTAAGACTATTAACTTGGTGATGAAAATAGATAGAAGGTGGTCCATTTATCTAATTTAACTAATCCTTAATCAACACTTTGTGAATTGAACAAGGACTAGTGACTAAAAAAGTATTCCAAGTGGATCCTAGGCATCATTACTTCACATGAGGGATATGTAGATTGTTTCAACTTGAAGTTAATAAATGAGAGGTCTATTTTAAGGCACTATCAACTAGATTTCACTTCAACATAGTCACCAACACTTTGACACATCATATGACCTACATATAATGACATTCTAACAACTAGGTGTGTTATGCCCTTAACCATTAGTGTGTCTAGGGATATGTGTGGCTAACTTGTGGCTTACATACCTCTTTTAGTTACTTGTTACATTTCTCTATGTTCTTAGATAGGTCAACCATTGGAATAACCTTAGATAAGTAAATGATATATAGGAGGTATTGGTTGGTCTTTATTCATTATGTTAAGTATTATACTATTAGTGCATTGATGTGGAGGTTTCCCCCTCAAAGTGGCTTTGCTATATTATCCAATATTCTATTCTACTATTAATTATCACTATGTGAAATCTCATATTCGCTTATTCTATGAAATATAAAATCATTATGTGTGAATATCTAAGTAATTTCATTACAAGTGGTATCATAACTTCAAATTGGGTAAGTTTCCTACAACTTTTTTTTAGGATCTAGTAAGGCATGGCTTCTAGGAGTGATGAAAGTGAAAAAACATAACTTACAATTTGGGAAGAATGAATTGTTTTCATTAGCATAGTATTGCTCAAAATGCTTTTTTGAAAAAAAAAAATTAAAAAGTCTAGGAAGAAAAATTCCCCTTGTACAATTACAGTCATTGGATTCATCTTGACAAGATGATCATGATGGTATATTCTATCAATACACTTTTTTGGTACCAAAATTTTTACCCTAGTGCGTAAAGGTAGTCATTAGATTCATCTTGACAAGGTGATCATAATGGTACCATTTCTTGGTACACTTTTTTGGGGTTAAACCCTTCCTAGGTTTTGTATATGGTAGGTCCAAGTACTCGAGGAAGAAAAGGGGGGAAAGAAACTCCTAAGACTCCTATCAATGATATGGAATTTGGAACATTAGATCTAGTGATTTATTATCTTCAAGCGAACATAAAGAACTTGGTGAGGCATGATGAATTTATTGTAGTCCAAGTTGATGTTTCATGGATGCACAAAGAGATTAATGGGGTTCATAATAAACTACAACATATCACTATGCAATTAGTTGTGCCCTTACATCTTAGTTTCATCTCAATAACCCTCCACTTCAGCATTCAAATCCTCTTCTCAATAATTCCCATGCTGGTATGAAATTAATGTTGCCAAAAGTGGACATGTGTAAGTTTTATGGTAAGGATCCTCTCATTTAGATTACCCAAATTGAGAATTTTTTTTAGCTGCATCAAACCCCTAGTTCTCAGAGGGTGATAGTGGCATCCTTCTATCTGGAACCTAAGCAATTCATTTGGTATCACTGGTTATGTGCTCAAAATAAAAAGAATGGTGCTTCTATTACATGGACTATTTTCATTAAGGAGTTATTAGTTCATTATTATAATAGTGTCTCTGTGAACTATTTTAGCTAATTAGCCAAGTTGTGGTAAAAAGAAACTATGAAGGATTATATTCATTAGTTTTTGAATCTTTCTTTATGAGTGGAAGATATCACTAAGGAAAATTTGATTGACCTATTTTTGGGTGGCTTTAAAGATAGCATCCAATTTTAGGTTTCAATGTTTAACCCAACATCTGTATCAGAAGCTATCCCTAAGGCACACATGATAGAAGAAAAAGAGATGGTCAAAAGGAAATCTTTCACTATTGGTCATGATCGTAACATTCTAGCACCATCATTTCCACATCCCACTAGATTAACATAATGATGAATTAAGGAGAAGTAAGCCAAAGGGTTGTGTTATGGTTATGATATCAAATAGAGAAAAAACCATCATTGTGTTTAAAAGAAGTTATTTTACATTAAAGGTGCTAATGATAATGAATATGATGTACAAGTACATGATGAGGATGCAAACATTCCTTAGGAGGAATCTGAAGACTCTCAACCTACTATTTCATCGCATTCCCTTTTAGGTATTATTACTCCCCAAACTCTTAAGGCAATGGGTTTCCTTAAGAAATAGAAGGTCAATGTCTTGATTGATTTTAGGAACACACACAACTTCATCCATAGTAAGTTGGTTTCTCATTTGGACTATTTCATTTATCTAGCTCTAAAATTTTAGGTTATGATTATAGATGGTGGTACTGTCAACTATTCAAGAAAATGTCATAGTATTAAGTTGGTCATGGGAGACTACTTATTGGATTCTCGTATGTTTGTTATTCTCATGCATGGAGCTGATATTTTTCTAAGAATCTAGTGGCTCACCACTTTGGGCACTATTGAGATGAATTTTCAAGAATTATTCATGTGTTTTCATTCTAAAGAAATGACATTTTATCTAAGGGGATTGTAGGCTAAATATTCAAAACCTATTAGCTCCCATTAAATGACAAAGATTCTTCATAAGGGTGTTAAGGGATTTGTAGCTTGCTTGTTTTCTATGGAAGTATAACCAACTCAGCCATCTCTACCTCCTGATCTACAACAAATAATTTATTCTCATTCTATTATTTTTGGAGACATGCCAATAGAATTTCCACCTAGATGCATGCATGATCATGCTATCACACTTATTCCTAGAAGTACACTACCCAACATCAAGCCATACAAGTATCCCTATGCCCAAAAAATTGAAATTGTAAATATGGTACAAGAGATGTTGGATGTAGGAATCATTCACCATAGCCAAATCACATACTCTTCACCAGTTGTCATGGTGAGAAATAAACATGACACTTAGAGGATGTACCCTAACTATAGAGAACAAGTACACTATCAAAGATAAATTTTTGATTCCTATCATTGATGATTTTCTAGATGAAGTGAATGGTGCTCTTTATTTTACCAAGTTAGATCTACATTTTGGGTATCATCAAATCTAGATCCATGATGAATACATACCCAAAACCACTTTCAGGACTTATAAGGGCTATTATGAGTTTTTGGTTATGCCTTTTGGTCTAACAAATGCACCATCTACTTTTGAGATTTTGATGAATACTATTTTTAAGCCATTTTTGAAGAAATTTGTTTTGGTATTCTTTGATGATATCCTTATTTATAGTAAAAATTGGGAAGACCATTTGCAACATGTGAAATAGGTACTCTCCATTCTAGATAAAAATCAATTATATGACAAACCTTCTAAATGTACCTTTGGGGCTGGTGAGGTTGAATATTTGGGTCATTTAGTGTCTTATGAAGGAGTGAAATTGGATCCTAAAAAAATCCAAACAATGGTGGACTAGCCAATTCCTAAGACATTCAAGAAACTCTGAGGATTTTTGGGGATTATTGGTTACTATTTCAGTTTTGTCAAAAATTATGGTAGTATTGTAGCCCCACTCACCTCTTTGTTAAATAAAGACTTTTTTTAATTGGACTGATGTAGCTACCTAGGCATTTGAAAAATTGAAATTGGCTATGTGCACTACTCCAGTATTAGTCACTCCTAATTTTTCTAAGACTTTTGTGGTTGAATGTGATGCATCTAGGTATGGTATGGGTGTTGTAATCATGCAATAAGGTATACCACTTTCATTTTAAATTCATCAACTAAAGGTTAAAAATCAGCACAAGCCCATCTATGAGAAAGAAATGATGACCATTTTGCATGCATCAAACAATGGAGACCTTATTTTATGGGTCATCAATTTTAGGTAAATATTGATGATGATAGCCTCAAATATTTTTAAGAAAAAAGGTTGTCATTTTAAGAACAATAGAAATGGGTAACTAAGATGTTAGGATATGTTTTTTAAATAGTACAAAAAAATGCAAGGATAATGTGGTGGTAGATGCACTATCTAGAAAAGATGAATCAATTGAGCCATTGATATGCACCATAACCATTTTATAGGTAGATTGGCTAGAGGAAGCATGATTAAAATGGGAACATGATAGTGCTACCCATGATTTGATTCAAAATCTTTAGTAAGGTTTAGGTAGATTTGAAAAATTCACATGGAAAGGTAATGCATTATGGTATAAATACAAATTATCCCTATGTAAGAATTCTCTTCTTAAACAAAAATTCCTTCAAGAACTTCATGCAACTCCAATTGGGGGTCATTCAAGATTTTTGAAAACCTATCACAAAATCAATTAGGATTTTTTTTGGGATGGTCTCAAGGGGGATGTCTAAAAATATGTGGTTGAATGTATGATCTATCAACAAAACAAAGGTGAAACCATCAAAACCCTAGGGATTTTATAGCCTTTATCCATCCCAAGCTAGTCTTGGGAAGAGGTATCTATGGATTTCATTACAGGGTTACCAAGATCTGATGGTCAAAATGTTATCATGGTTGTTGTAGATCATCTTAGTAAGTATGCTCATTTTTGTTCATTATCCCAACCATTTGTTATTAGTACAGTAGCTACTACTTTTCTAAATATAATTCAAAAATTACATGGGACCCCTAAGATCATTATCAGTGATAGAGATCCAATTTTTAGTAGTAATTTTTGGACTAAGTTATTTACATGTTAGGGCACCCAATTGGCTCATATTTCATCCTATCATCCTCAATCTGATGGATAAACTGAGGTAATCAACAAATGTCTAGAAGGATATCTCTATTGTTTTATTTTTGATAAATAGGATAAATTGGCTCATTGGCTACCACTTGTTGAATGGTGGTATAATACTTCTATTCATATTTCTTCAAAAATGTTTCCTTTTGTGGTAGTATATGGATACCACCCTCCATTTATCATTTCAAATTTGAAGGTCCTATTGGGTGAATATTTTGTCATCAACTAACTGATGGAAAAATGGGTATATCAACCACAACATAATGAGATTTATATGGCAAAATGGGTGTGGTTACCACAACATAATGAGATAAATCTCTCCTCTCATCAAGGGGAGGTTCCCTATAAACTATAATATACTAATATAAACTGAAAATAGACTCAGGGGTGAAATCATACCATCCATCTCTATTTTTTTAGAGATGATGTTCATAAAATAAAGGAGAATTCTTGTGTAATTATTGAAGGCATTTCTCTTCTTTCAAAAATGATGTTTAGAAAACAATAGGAATTCTTCCTGGGTAGTAACTAGATCCACAAGAAACCCATGAAAGTATAAAGTCTTTCATTATTTCTCCTACTAATTTAGGACAAAGTAACACAGTAGTATGAAGTGCAGCATAAAGTCTCCACTGAAAACTATAATAGAGTAAAATATTACAAAAGATAAGGGGAGCTCAAAGTCACTCTAATATCCTAGAACATAAAACACATAAACTAAAGACAATTATGGCAACACAAAGTCTCCCATAGTCAACTTTAGGACATCTTCCATATTATTTTCTTATTCTGCTTATTTGATTAAATGGACAAGACTATATTTAGGAAAAAGACATAAGAATGATTTCCTAGATAACACAAGCTATTTCAATACAAAGTCTGAAAGATCACTTGCTTTCTCATTCACTTGATAAAATATGATTAATATTCTAAACTCAAAGTCTCAAGAATGCCTTTCAATTTGGGTAGAGTTTTGCTTTTAATAACTCAGAGATCTTTGTATTCAAAATTAAAGATTACAATATATAGCATCTAAAGAAAGACTTGGACACTTTTTTTCTTGAAATGGCCCATGTTGTATTGAATGCATTAGAAATTCTATGAAGGGGACATACTGGAATAGGTTATGAACCTTAAATTTTTGCATTCTAAATCATCTCAAATGTCTCCTCCAAAGCATGGGTTGCCTAGTCTTCTTTATGATGTTTACACGGCTGTCCACTCATCTTTACTCAATGAAGAAAAATAGGCCACACCATTGAATGCTTGCACTCTTTGAGGTCCATCTAGTGGACTACTCCACCTACTGGAATAACTCTTATATAGATATTTCTATATTCTCTATATCATTTCCTCTTTCCTTGCTACATTTTGTCTCTTCTTAGTAATCTGAGCTCTCGAGGCTATCTTATCACCTCTGCTACTTTCTTTGGCTCCTTTTTCAATGGATCACTGAGTTTGCCCTCAAGTCTATGATATTTAAAAATCAATATTTATTCCATAATCTTGAATTTGACATCCATAGGGATGTCACTGGTCACTTGAAGCATTTTAAACCTTGAACCTTTTGGAGTTCAATAGTTTAATGGTTCAATAGTTCAAAGTTCAATAGTTTGGCAGTTTGGCAGTTTAATGTTTTGTAAAGAGCCACATTCACTTAGTCTTATTTAGGAGTTTAATGTATCATTAAACCAATTATTTGAACCATTCAGTTAAACCATTTAAAATTTGAATTTTTAACACTTTGAAAGCATTGAAGCTTTAAACTCATTGAACCTTTGAACTATTTTGAACCTTTGAATTATTTTAAAGCAGAGTTCAATGGTTCAATGATTCAATGGTTCAATGGTTTGGCAACATTCATTTCAAATCATTGAACCCTGCTGTTGAACCATCCTTATCAATTTTAGGAAATTCCTTCAAGTGTTTTGAGATTTTTATTTGCAAAAGCCCACCTTTTGAACCTATGATTTCCTTAGCTAAAAAGGCTTGTGTGATTAAATAAATTGACTACTCAGAACATTTTTTGAGAAAGAAAGAGATCATTTTGACCTATAAGACTGAAATGGTTGACATGTTTTCCAAAAAAATAAGTGATAGATTCTGGGAACAATAGTTGGCTCTAGTTGTGGAACTTACATCAATTATATTTTGAAACAATCAAAGGGAGTATAATCCAGACTCTAAGTTCCTTCATCTATGCCATTGGGATATGGAGTCATGCCATCCAAAAAGAAAAAGATGCTAAAAACCAAATGAATAAGACAAAATAAACAAATAATATACAAATGTATAACTGGACTCATTAGATACTTCAAGGATTGAAGTGCTTCAGATGCTACCCACTGTGAGGTAGTGAAAATGGCATTCTATCTTGATATATCAGTAGTATACTATTTTCACCCCAAAATCGATGACTGGAAAATGGACCTCTCCACTAAGAATCACATTTTATTTACATTCTTTTTGGTTCTCTCCTCTAGGAATCACATTTTCTTTACATTATTTTTGGTTCTCTCCTCTTGCTCCTTAACAAGACTTGATCTTCAATTTGAAAACCATGAATCTTTGCTCTTTTGTCAGAGAGTTTATCTACCTTATTTTGATGTCCAACAATATGTTCCATTACCATAGTTCATTGCCCTTCTATTTCAATTAATCACATGATTTGATTGTCCCCATTAAACACTTGCCAATCGCTGGCATTATCAGGTATACTTGGTCAAAATACTAGTTTAATAGTGTACTTGTGCCCTTTAAAATCTTGGTGAGGAACCATGAGAGTTGTAGAGATGGCCAAGGAATCTTCGCGATCATTGAATTCTCTGAGCACCACAAAAATATTGAAAGCCTCAAAACTTTCAAGGCAATCCCATACCAGATTGTGATAATATCACAATCTTTCATTCTTGGTTTAATACAGGTTCCTCACTTGACAAACCACTAGTTCAACATCTCCTCGAGCATGAAGAAGCTTAATATATTTATCTTGAACAACTTTCAATCTAAGCAATAACGATTCATACTTAGCGGTGTTTTTGGTATTGCTAAACTACAACTTATATGAATAGGGGATAATATCTCCTTGCAAAGATATCAAAACAATTCTAGCTCCAGAACTGGTAGATGAATTACTGCCATCAAATTCTAGAATCTAGACATCATTACAATTTGATCTCCTTTCAGACTTCTCTTCATTAGAGAGGGAATATCATTTTTTATCTGAACTATGCTCCACTAATTCTTATAACATCTTGTCTAAATTTTTTGGATTGTCACTTATAGAAATTTCATCTGATGAAATAGAAACATCTTCTATGGACAGAAAATAGTTACCCATTCCTGAGGATTCCAACAAAATTTGAGCTTAGGGGCTGATGTTTGGGTGACAATATATTTTGATTCCTTCTTAGGAAGTATCCTTTGCATGATGCCTTGAAAGGTATCCTCACCTTAGACAGGTCCATGTTTAATTCTCAACCAACATCCTTACAAAAATTTCATCTAAGTAAAATTCCATAGGAAGGTGGAACGTCAGCCACCAAGACTATCATTTTAATCATTTTTTCTAGGAAGGCCATGAATGTAAATTGGGCATATTTGATTTGACCCAAAAGTGGCACTTGCTTGTTTTCCGTAGAGAAACATATCCCAAAAGTTTTAGTTAAGGTGAGATTGAGAGAGTTTTCCACCTTAGTGGGCATCACATTGTCAGAGGCGCTAGAGTCTATTATACAGTTGCTCAACTTATGATCATTTATCAATAGGGAAACATAGAAAGGTTCTATATTCCTAGGGGAAATAGGAGGAGTAATGAAAAGATTATTTTACGTGGATGTGTTCTTTGGGGGATCATGAGTCACCTTTGAAACATTTTGTCTTGTAAGGATGGTTTTATTCTTGATGCATTCAACTAGCCTATCCAACTACTCAGGTTGGCTTGTAAGTATTCAAACTCAAACATTTGGATCTTAGTCTTCTTAGTATCATCAATTATATCAAATGACTGAAAAGAACTAGGAACAGAGGAAGGATGTCCATTATTCTAGGTTTGGTTGGGTGTGTTGCTGGTCTAATAAATTGAAGCAGAGGGTGCAAGATTGTTTGAGGTACTTAATTTTTTTTATTGATAACTAGGTCATTTGATTGGAAAGGTAGTGAAGTCCCCCATTTAGCAATTGAAATTACTGGTCAAGATTCTTCCCCTATTTTTAACTTATCAGCTCATTGAGTTGACTGGTTATAGGACCTAGTAAAAATAGCGTATGATCCATCAAACATTTCTCTCTTACTTCTAGCTTCATCTTGGTAATTTAGGAAACCAATGTTGGAGTCACCAGCTAATTCTTATTCACCTTATGTAAAGAGATCAACATCATCTTCTTGGTCTAATTCAAGTTGGAAAGAGAAATCATGTTTAACTTCATGATAACCAACTGCTGAGTTGGTTGGTGATGCTTTAATGGCAATCTTCCCCTATGTAGGAGGGAGATGATTTAGTTGCCCTTAATTCTTGGTAGCATTACCTTGATATGACTATTTGGGAAACATCCTCTTTGGTATATTCTAATGAGGGGTAGACATCCCTTGTGCCATTTTCTTTTTCAAAGCTAGCAATTCATTTTCTAGCTTTTGCACCATAGGATCAGTGGTGCCTATAGAGAAATTTTTAGAAGATGAAGAAGATTTATATCTGTTAAGATCTCTTCTTATCTTTCCTACCAAGATAAGATCATCTTCAACCTCAGTGGATAAAATTTGAGCTATAACAAGATCTATGTGGCCAACCCGCCTCAATAGGAAACTCACTTCAGGAAGCTGAGAATTGATGAAGAAGCACTTAAGATTTTCTAGTGTTAGCTAAGCAATTATAGCAATCTTGTTCCTCAGCTTGTTAAATTTAGCAATTAAGTCTCGCAGGGGTTCATGAGGCTCCTTATTCATTTGTGTAATCCAAGCTAACAAGGCATGTGCATCTTCTGTAGGTTGGAACCTAGCCTCAAAATTGGCCTTGAGAGTGCTCCAGTTAGTTACTGTTTATTCTTGTAGATGATAAAACTAGTATATGGTAGTGCCTTATAATGTTTCCACAAATAATCTGACTACTATATCTTCAAATTCAACTCCTATCACACCATAAGATATGTAGAAAGCTATAATATGCTCATCAAGATGAACTCTCCCATCACCATAGAACTTAGGAAAATTCTTTTTTGAACTATGGGGTAGTTCATGTAAAGGTGGGGTTAGATTTAGCAAGCCAAAAGTGTTACCCCAAGGGCCTTGGGCTGCCATGATATGATGATTGAAAGGAGGGATAACAAACATTTATAGGGTATGTATAGACAAAACTCTACTAGCAAAGGAAAAAGAAGCTTCGCTTGGTATTGGAGACTTGACATTGGTAGGAGGAAAACTCCTAGTTTGCTAGAGGCAAGCTCATGGAGGAGAAATATCAAAATGATGTTGTTGCAAAAACTTGAATACATGATCAACATTACCTTGAGCTCTCTAGCTTCATGTATACCATGGATCTTCTAGAGTGTAGAATGGAAAATAACTAGAAATACTTCAATTTGAAGCTTAAGGCTTCAAATTGTGCATTCTTCACCAGTAGAGTCACCAAAAACTATTGGGTGTATATTTTTTCATCAACTACTAAAAAAAATGGCTATATCAACCATAGTACAATGAAATTTATACAGCAAAATGGGTGTGGTTACCATAGCATAATGAGATAAAACTCTCCTTTCAGCAAGGGAAGGTTCCCTATAAACTATAATATACTAATATAAACTGAAAATAGACTCAGGGGTAAAATCATACCATCCATCTCTCTTTTTTTAGAGATGATGTTCAAAAAATAAAGGAGAATTCTTATGTAATTATTGAAGGCATTTCTCTTCTTTCAAAAATGATGTTAAAAAAATAGCAGGAATTCTTCCTGGGTAGTAACTAGATCCACAAGAAACCCATGAAAGCACAAAGTCTTTCATTGTTTCTCCTACTAATTTAGGACAAATTAACATAGCAGTATGAAGTGCAGCACAAAGTCTCCACTAAAAACTACAATAGAGTAAAAGGTTATGAAGGATAAATGGAGCTCAAAGTCTCTCCAATATCCTAAAACATAAAACACATAGACTAAAGAAAATTATGGCAACATAAAGTCTCCCACAGTTGATTTCAAGACATCTTCCAAATTATTTCCACTTCTTCTACTTATTTTATTAAATGGACAAGACTATATTTAGGAAAAATATATAAGAATGATTTCCTAGATAACACAAGCTATTTCAACACAAAGTCTAAAAGATCACTTGCTTTCTCATTCACTTGATGAAATATGATTAATAGTCTAAGCTCAAAGTCTCAGGAATGCCTTTCAATTTGGGTAGAGTTTTGCTTCTCATACCTGAGAGATCTCTGTATCCAAAATCAGAGATTACAATATATAGCATCTAAAGAAAGACTTGGGCACTTGTTTTCATGAAATGGCCCATGTTGTATTAAATGCATTAGAAAATTTGTTAAGGGGCCATGCTAGAACATGTTATTAGCCTTAACTTTTGGAATTATAAATCATCTTAAATGTCTCCTCTGAAGCATGGGTTTCCTAGTCTTATTTATGATGTTTACATGACTATCCACTCATCTTTACTCAATGAAGAAAAACATGCCACACCATTGAATGGTTGCACTCTCTAAGCTCCATCTAGTGGACTATTCCACTTACTGAAATAACTCTTCTATAGATATTTCCAGATTCTTTGTCTCATTTCCTCTTTCCTTGCTACATTTTGTCTCTTCCTCATGATCTGAGCTCTTGGGGCTATCTTCTCACCTTCTACTAGTTTCAACTCCTTTCTTAGTGGATCACTGATTTTGTCCTCAGGTCTGTGTTATTTGAAAATCAATGATTATTCCATAATCCTAAATTTGATGTCCATAAATACATCACCAGTTGCTTGAACCATTTTAAACTTTGAACCTTAAACCTTTTGGAGTTCAACAGTTTAGTGGTTCAATAGCTTAAAGTTTAATGGTTCAGTGGTTTAATGTTTTGTAAAGAGCCGCATTCACTTAGTCTTCTTTAGGAGTTCAATGTATCATTTAACCAATTGTTTGAACCATTCAGTTGAACCATTTGAAATTTGAATTTTTAACCCTTTGAAAGCATTGAAGCTTTGAACTCGTTGAGCCTTTGAACCTTTTTGAACCTTTGAACTATTTTGAAGCGGAGTTCAATGGTTTAACGGTTCAATGGTTTAGTGGTGTTCATTTCCAATCATTGAACCCTATCGTTGAACCATCCTTATCAATTTTAGGAAATGCCTTCAAGTGTTTTAAGATTTTTCTTTTCAAAATCCCACCTTTTGAACCTGTGATTTCCTTAGCTGAAAAGGCTTGTGTGATTGAATAACTTGACTGCTCAGAACATTTTTTCAAAAATAAAGAGACCATTTTGGCCTACAAGATCGAAATGGTCAACATGTTATCTAAAAAAACAAGTGATGTATTTTGGGAACAATAGGTCCATCCTAAGGTTCATACATTTGAAGAACATATTCGCCATCAATAGGAGGTCCTTGCAAGTTTGCATGAAAGTTTAGCTATGGCCTACAATCATATGAAGTAATAGGTAGATAAAAATAGAAGTGAGAGGAATTTTAACATTGGTGATTGGGTCTTTGTTTGCTTATAGGCATACAAATATATGTCATTTAAGCAATAAAAAGGGATAAAAATCTCTCCCCTAAGTATTATGGGCCTTATCAAATCTTGTATAAACTTGGCAATGTGGCCTACAAGATAGATTTTACTTCATCCACTCACATACATCTAGTATTTCCTGTATCATGATTGAAGAAAGTCATTATAAATAGAATTTCCATTCAAACATGGTTACCAAAATTGGATGAGGAAGGTAGAGTTATTCTTGATCCTAAGGCGATCCTTCAAAGGTGCACCAAGTAGCTATGTTCCAGAGTAATTACAGACTACCTGATCAAATGGAATAATCTACCATGTGAAGATGCCACTTGTGAGGATGAAGATTTTGTGTAATAGCATCCAATGTTGCCACAATGTTGAGGACAACATTTTTTTTAAGGGGAGGGTATTTTTACACCTGTAGCCATTGGTGTGTCTAGGGATATGTGTGGTTGACTTGTGGATTACATACCTCTTTTAATTACTTATTATATTTCTCTATATTCTTAGATAGGTCAGCCTATGGAATAACCTTGGATAAGTAGAATATATATAGGAGGTAGTGGTTAGTACTTATTAATTTGTTAAGTATTATAATATTAGTGCATTGATGTGGAGGTTTCCCCCTCGAAGTGGCTTTGCTATATTATCTAGTATTTTGTTCTACTATTAATTATCATTGTGTGATCTCTTATATTTGCTTATAATTTGTAATATAAAATCATTCTTTGTGAATATCTAAGTAGTTTCATTACAAGGTGAGGCTAATGGCTTGAAAAGGAGAATTAAACTTCACCACTTCTAAAAATCAACAAGCAAATAACACACTAATATATTAAAGAAATTTTAAAGCATCCTTCTTATTGATTCAGAAGGTTTTAAAGATACAATTTGGGTAGAGTTTCATCATACCCAATCAAGGGATGAATAAAATTCCTTTCAATCCTAAAATTTATAGAACATAAACAATATAGAGAAGATAATGTCTCATGGATAAGGTATAAAGAGGTCATGAAAGACCATAATCCACTCCATGAGTAGTTATAAGTAGTCCCACACTTATCTCATGCATTACCTTGATGATGAGTGGTCTTTAATGAGCCATTTGGAGAATTATATGTCTATTATTGGCCAAGGTTAAAACCATAAATATAATTATCATACCAACATGGCCAATTCCCTTTGATTTTGACAGTTACAAAGGCATCAAAGTGATTCAATTAGGCCATCGTGAAGCATTTAGTAACCTACCTCCTTCATACATGCCAATAAGACTTAGAATACTACCCCATAATCCCTCATAGATTAAAAATGATACTTATATCCTCATTATTAATTTAAAAATATGTACATACCCTACATTTATTTCCCTAATAGTCCTCTATGCCAATAGTCTTCCCCCTTAATTGACCAAGTAGGCCTATTAGGCAATTAGGCCTAATCACTTAGTAATAACTACTTAAATGATCATGATTCTCACATAGGACCTTTAAATATTAATTATTAGTGATGTTTCAAGTCTAAATATACATGTTATACTATGACTTATACATTCCAATCATTACACACATGCAATTCTACCTCATTTATGTGACTAGGTCACCTCCCACTAACACATCTAGATTGGCCTTTTAGTGAAAACTTGTATAATATTTTATAGGATGGACTAAGAGTTTTTTGTGATTTTAAAATGTGAAATATGTTTCACACAATCCTCCTCCATGATCTACAACTCTTTATATAACTATGATCCTTGAATTTGTCACAAAGTCCTGCTAAGATAGTGTTTCTGATGGGTCTATACAACTGTCTATACAGACTAATACCATGGATGGAACCTCCTAAAAGTGCACTAAGTTTCAAATGTATCCCAATACATTTCAATGTATTTGGATGAAAATTATTCAATATTTCTTCCATTAGGTCTCTATTAGGGGTTTAGGGAGGTTTAGGGTGGATTTAGGATCTTAGTAATGGTTCATAAAGGTTAGGCCTCTAACCTATGAACTAATGCCACTAGTTTATTCTAGATAGGGACTCTCAGTTTTACCCAAGTGATTAGAACCCTATGCAACTATTTCATACAGTTCTAAGCTCATCAAGATGCTCCTTAAGTGATAATTGTGCATTTTATGCACTCTCAAGATAGTTTTAGGCCAAAGTGACCAATTCTGATATTCCCTCTATAAAACACTATTGCGTACACATCTAAAACTTATTTAAAAACATCTCCATGATGGTTTTAGGTCTTATATAACTCCTTTTTGTCCTTAATTTCAATCTTCAAGTAGTCATGCCTAGAGAAGGGTGTTAGACCAATAGACCTAAAAGCAAAGTTCTTAAGTTTTGTCTTTAAAATGGAATGGTGAGGGAACTTGTCCACCTATTAGAGTATGAAACTTACCTATTATATCCTTAAGATAATTTGTATTAACTAGATTAAGTCCCTAATTTCTTGTTTGTGTACACACAATCAATTGACTAGGCTCTTGGACATATCTACAAGTGGCTATTATAGGTGGAGACATTTATAGGTGATCATTATGAAATTCTTTGAGACCTCTTGATACTTATCCCACCTAAAAAACATGTAGAATGTGTATAACTCTTCTAATTTCTTTCATATAGGCTTGAAGAAATCATTTTTTGTCTTGATTTATGCACTATATACCCTACACATGCAAACTAGTAGACCATCTGGGTGACCATGTGACTTGGGGAGACCATTAAGAATATTTCAAGGTTTAATTACCTTATTTGAAATAATTTGAGGGTGAAATTCCTTCATTAGTTCCTTATTATGGCTTAGAGAGGGTTTTAGTGGCCTACCATATTAATGATGGTTCATAGAGTACATGACCCAAATACAAAACTTATTGCCATATATGTTTAACCATAGACTCCTTCAAAACTCTTGGACATCCCTTAGTCCCATGCAAATTTTTTGATGAGTTATGAGTGAAATTTTTTAGCATTTAAACTCTTTGCTAAGCATTCTATGTGAGATTCAGTGTTAGGGATTATTATTGGCCCTAAATTTTGGCTAAGTATTTTGTCCATTTTGGCATAAAACCAACATGGCATGAAAGGACCATAGTTTAGAAAGTGTATGCCATAGAACTTTATTGGTGCAGAATTATCATGGCAGAAAACCTATAGGGACAAGAGGACAAGGGTATAGAAGCACTAGTATGTGAGGATCTAATCAGAGGATAATTAATCATTAGGAACTTAAGAGCATAAGGCTCAAAGCAATAGTGGAAGGCATGGGAAGTGTATGAGAAGAGGTAATGGTTAAGGAGTGATTCATATGGGTCACCCAAACCTTATCCATTAGAGGTTATACATTATTTCACAAGAAGATAAACACATAGTAGTAAGGATATAACATAGAGTGAGTAGATAGGGGGCACAAAGGATCAATTCCTTAGGAGAAGTTAGTTGATAAAGCACCATGACTCTCATTTTATTGAGATTTCACTGGTCATTTACCCTAGTCATTAAAATTGTAAATACTTGGTTAGGATAAACACATATAAATGCCCCTATTCTAAAGCATTATAATGATGGAATTTTGGCTTATTAATGCTTACACTTAATATATGAGTTATGGATTTATAATTTTTTTTGGTATTTATGTTCAATTGAATGGATGATTTGTGTATCTATGTAGGTTGAGTTGAGAAATTTCTTAGTTAAGACTTAATATTAAATATTCTCAATTCTTATCTTCTTTATAAATAACTCTATAATAAAGTGCCATTAGTTTTCATAATCATGGTATCCAATCTTATTAATCCTAGAATCAAAGTATTTTATCTATGCTTTCATGTAGTATTCATTTAATTACATAATCAAAGGAATGATATGAATAAGTTTATCTTACTACACAACATAGTCTAGGGAACTAATCTTTAGCTACATACTTTGGGTGAATACATAAGACCAAAATATTATGTAAAAGGGTCAGTTCTCTAAATTGTTAGGATAGACTTCAATGTCTAGGATATATTACCAATAAGAAACCCAACATTTTAATGACCAAAGTAAATGACTAGCAAACTCTTAATAGATTGAGAGTAATGGTGCTTTTTCAACTAACTTCTCATAAGGACCTAGGCCTTTGCACCCTTATATACTTGTTTTATGCTAGATCCTTACTACCATGTGTTCATATTCTTGTTAATTGGTGTATAAATTATGATGGATATTATTTGGGTGACCCATATGAATCTCTACTTAACCATTCATGCTTCTCATGTCCTTCCCATGTCTACTATTATTTATCTAACTCCCATGCTCTTAGGTTCCTTGTGATTAATTCTCCTTTGACTAGGTCCTTAAATGCTAGTGCTTATGCACCCTTGTCCTCTTGCACCCTATAGGTTCTATGCCATGGTGATTTTTCACCCATCAAGTTCCACACCATGAAATTTTTGTGTTATGGTCCTTCTATGCTATGTTGGTTCTGTACCAAAATGGATAAAATACTTAGACAAAATCTGGGGCCAACATCACCCCACAATATGTTCTTAGTCCATCCTAGACTAAGTCACATTAGTAGCCTCTTCCAAAACATAGGTCTCATCTATTTGATCTCCTTCTTAACATTGTCCCAATGAGATAATGCATCAAGTAACTTGGTAATTAGTTCTTCTATAGCCTCCTTGGATGACTTCATCTCTTTGGGTTGGCTAGATATCTTAATAGCCTTCTTGACCAGCTCATCCATGATGTGATGGCATCCCTCTAGATATATTCAAGTGTTAATAATTATTTGAAAACCTATACTTAGAGGGAAACAAAACTTGCATTCATTTGTTGATTATGTGTGTTGATCATTTCCTCCATCATCTTCACATCTTTGAATTCTTTCATGTGCTTATCGCAATCCATTATTAAGAGCACAACATTAGCCATCTACTACCTATGGGCCTCGTATACTAATGTTAAACACTAATAAATGGAAAGAACTAGATGGGTCTATAAAATAGATTGGCATTAATGCCTCTACCAATCAACATGATCATTATTGATTTGGCATCCCTGATAGGATGTTATATCTATGGCTGCACTTCATTCCCCATGATGCAACCTTAGAGATAAGGAAATAGGTGTCCTTTTTTATGAACATGTCTAATGAGGAGCACAAATTTGAGCTTCCTTAATATAACCTCTTTTTGGGACCTAATGCTCCTACTCTGCCTAGGCCACTATGGGTGGATCCCCAAAAAATCCCCCCTCTTCAAGCTAACATAACATTTTTGAAGATGGCCATGGAGGACATGCACTAGAATATTTTCTCATATTTTGATGTGTTAAATGTAGAGAATAAATATACCCAAGTAGTGGGTATGTATAATCAGGAATTTACCACCAAAAAATCACTCATCAAGGAAGTGGCTACTTTGAAGTAGGAAGTCAAAGAGGTCATAAAGGCAAAAGTTAGAACATTGAACCTATACAAAAAAACTTTGGAAAAAGAGTCAGTGTTGGTGGATGGAATACCTATCAATGAAGATGCCACAGGTAAATTAAAAACCTTAGTTAACCTTCTACTAAAACATTATAAGGAGTAGCTCACACTAAAAGACAAAGGACTGTAGTTAGTGTTATAATTCGTCGAGATACTTGATGTTTGCAAGTGAAACCTAAAGAGATTTGGGGAAGTCATCCCCATTTTGGATGGAATTTTTGAGTGTCTAACATGTCCTAATAAGATCTTGGAGGCTTGACTCCAAGTAGAAGAGGTTTAGAGGCAACAAATGGTTGATGTTGCACTCTTAACAAGGGATCATATTGAGAGCACCAAATCATTCAAGGATGTGGAGATGATGGAATAAATGATCAACACACATCATCAAAAACTGAATGCAAGTTGTATAGCCCTCTAAGGATAGGTTTCAAAGAAGTTTAAATACTTTATTATGTCCAATAGGATGCCATCACATCCCCAGATGTGTTGGTCAAGAAGGCCACTAAGATATCTAGCCAACCCAAGGAGATGAAGTCATCCAAGGAGGCCATAGAATAAATAACTACTAGGTTTCTTGACACATTTTTACATTGATATAATGTTAAGAATGAAATTGAGCAGATGAGACCTAAGTTTTTGGTAAAGGCCTCGAGTGTGACTTAGTCTAGGATGGACTAAAAATGTAGTGTGGGGTGATATTAGCCCCAAATTTTGGCTAAGTATTTTATCCATTTTGGCATGAAATCGGTACGATGTGGATAGAACATAGTGTAAAAATTATATGGTGCATAATTTTATGGGTATAAAATCACCATGGTGTGGAGTATACAAGGCATGAGAGGATAAGGGAATAGAATCACTAGTGCATGAGGACCTATTCAAAGGAGAATTAGTCATGAAAAACCTGAGATCATAAGACTTAGAGTAATAATAAAAGACATGGGAAGTGTATGAGAAGTAGGAATAGTTAATGAGTGATTCATATGGTTCACCTAGACCTTATCCATTGTAAGTTCTACATCGGTCCACAAGAATATGAACACATGGAAACAAGGATCTAGCATAGGGTGAATATATATGGGCACAAAGGTCTGGGTCCTTAAGAGAAGTTAGTTGACAAAGTTCAATGAATCTCAATCTGTTGAGAGTTCACTGGTCATTTAATCTAGTCATTAAAATTATAAATACTTGGTTAGGGATAAACAAGTATAAATACACCTATTTTAAAGCACTAGGATGATGGAATTTTGGCTTAATAATTCTTACACTTAATATATGAGTTATAGACTTATAATTATTTTTGTATTCATGTTTAGTTGAATGGATGAGTTGTGTATCTATGTAGGTTGACTTGAGAAATTTATCGGTTCAGACTTAATATAAAATATTCTCAATTCTTGTCTTCTTTATAAATAACTCTACAATGAAATGGAATAAGTTTGATAGTCATGGAAATCAAGCTTAGTAATACTAGAATTAAAGTAGTTTATCTATGATTTCATGTAGTATCCATTTAATTACATAATCAAATTAAAGATATGACTAAGTTTATATTAATTTAAAATATAGTCTATAGGAACCTATCTTTAGCTATGTGTTTGGGTGAGTGTGCAAGACCACATTATTATGTGAAAGGGATAGTGAGCTAGCTCATTAGGCTAGAATTCAATGTTGAAGTTATATTAATAATAAGAAACCCAATAATTATTCATATATTTGAGATCCTAACTAAAACTCTCTCCTCCATGGATAGTGAGTGCATATGGATCCCCAACTCCCCCTAAGAGCACTGGTATTGAGTCATAGTTTCATGTGAGATGTGAGCATTGGAGTTGGTAGATTGACATGACAAATAGGTAATAGAGCTCAAGAGTGGTAATGAGACCAAGTTGACCATTTACTTGTATTTTTCATTCTAAAACATTCTCCTCAGGGCCTGTATCATCATCACACATCTTCTCATGGCCTTAAGTTTTCTTGGTGTGTTTATATATGACACAAGGAGAAGGTTGGGGTTTTGAGGCCTAAAGGTAGTTTTTAGCCTTATAGGCCTAGATGAGTCTTAGGGATCTGAGCTACCTATAGGTGAATTTGTGACTTCAATGTCACCATAGAAAAAATTTCCATATATTTTCACCATTTCACTTTCCCTCATCTACCTAGACCACCATCCCTGTCTTTCTTTCATATAGGCCTACCATGTTCATCACTATTCATGTTAAGTGCTTAAACTAGTTAGTGTTAAAGACCTAAGTAGTATTTTATCTTATTCTCTATTGTTGATATAATTAGAGATATTAGGTAACATGTTCTCAAGATTTGACCATAGCCATTGGGACTTAACCTCTGTAACTCTACTATTAAATCCCACATATACATTCATGCACTAAAGTATGTGTGTCCTATGTGTCCAACCTAGGCCAGGTAGCTCTCAATCTTGGTCATATCCATAAGAACCCTAGGTAGTATGAATGACATCAAAATAGGATGATCTAAACATTTTTTCCATGCCATTTACAATAGTTAGTCCTCCTAACTATCTAGGCATACTTTAATGTACCTATACATGCTTAAGCCAAATTATTTCACTTATCTTTTAAAGTTTCTTTGTATTTAAATAAAATGACCTCTATGAACTACCTCTCGATCTAAATTCTCTCCTTCATATGTATATAACATCTCATATTCAATGTTAGAGGTAGAGTATTTTTAGTTATAAGCTTGATGATCTTGGTGTGTGACTATCAATGGAGCCTTTTCATATAATGAACTAAGAAAAAGGAGGGATTCCATATCATGTTTGAGACCTAGTGGACCTATATTGAACCTCAATTCCTCTACTCAATATAATAATATTTGTAACACATGGCTCATCCTTACATTGCATAGGTTTAATAGTATGGTGGTCTAGCAGAACCCTTTAGAGACTGGGCCTAAGTTGATCTCTAGAGGTTGGTCATATTTTATCAATAATATCCATATTTGAATAGATATTTTCTTCACAGTCCCAATGATTATCTATGGTTTGGTATAACTTTTTATCCTACCTCCATGGCTAAGGCTTGGGATTAAAGGTTTATTACTATAGATGGTGATGATACAGTCCTATGAAGCTTTAGGTTTAGAGAACAAGGCCTATTATGTTGTGAAATTTCTTGATAAAAACATCACATAATAGAGGATCCTTTGATAGCTTTTATATAGACTATTGGTTGATGTTCAAGATCAATTATGGGGACCATATATAACCCTATTCATACCCTCAATAGGCCAAGACATTTGGAGTTGGTTGACTAGGCATATGAATGGAAAAAATGAAACCTATGACTTTATGAATACCTTAAATTTTGATAATGAACCATAAACTTTACTAAAGAGGTTTATGGAAGCATTAGAAGGCTAGTTCATAGTTTCCTCACCTTGAGATCCATAATGAATCCTGATGTTTGTGAGAGAGGGACTCTTCTACATGAATACAACACCTTTTTTGCCTCTATGATTTTGTAATGACTTCTAATAGCCATCACCATGAACACTCAGTTCAAATTTGTAAGGAAATTCAAATACATAGGCATTCTCATTTGAAGGCAAGATCTTGGGAGAGTTGAATATCTATTGGTGATTATACACACCATCAATGATTATAAACTTTAATATAACTCTTAAAAATCCATCATCATAATAAAAAAAACTATCCTTGACACATATCATTCATTAAATTCCCCTAAAATGCCAAGAACTATTGTTTGTAACCTACAAGTGTGATTACATGAAGATTTTCTTTCTCCCACAATCTCACACCTACCAAGTTGGGATATGGGGTGGATTAAAATTACCTTGAAGTATTTTATAAGACATGTATAATCATAAATTTCATCAAATAGGTTATAAAAACACTATAACTATTCCAATATTAACCCTGTGTGGATGTACAAGACTAATTTGATTGCCATAGTTTCTTAACCATTATTCATATAGCATGGTCCATAATTATACAAACTAATAAAAAGTATCATAAGGACATTATACCCTCTTCCTCTAGCCAAGATTTGTTAGGTTGTGGAGCTAAAAGCTTCAACTTATTGCAGACATGGAGGAGGATGCTAAAGTTCCAGAAGTACCGGCATCGGCAGTATGACTGACGTCGATCATGATGTATGCAGAAGGCAACCGGCATTAGTAGGGAGTCAGCCGACATCAGTCAACACCAGTCAGACAGGGATCGACATCGATCACCTGTGTGTTCCAGAACTGTTCGTTGCATGAACAGGTAGTTTGTTGAATTGATTGTTTGCATGTAAAGGCTACTTCGAGTCTTGAGTTACGTGTCTATTATTAGTAAAATAGAAGTCTAAGTTATTTTTTAAGTCTGGGATATATTTATAGACCCATTGGCATGTATTGTAATTATGAGCTAAAAAGGAAGGCAAGGAAGATCCTTCCATTGTAAGATCATTGAGTTGCAGGTTGTTGCAAGCTCATAGGAGATCTACATGTGTAAGTATGGTCTATTGAATTGTAGGTTGCAGGTTCATGGGAGATCTACTTGAAGTACTTTAGAGTGCTTGGTGTACTGGCAGGGTTAGTACTGACTGGTTGGAGAGGTGAACACCAATTCTGTGTGTGAGTTGTGCGTTGGAACCATTTTTGGTAGGAGAGTGAACTTTTGAAGAAGAATTATTGTACACTTGAGGTGTGGGAAGCCTCTGTAAGGTGGAAGAGTGTGGCGTCTCTTTATTTTATTCTTTTTTGTATGATTATTAATACAAGATAATGTATTATCTCTCATATTATGTGTTATTTGTGAATTCTAGTTACTTGTTGCTTCTAGATATTTCCGCATGTTTAATTGCTTGTATTTGGTAATCATATTGTGCTCTTTCTGAGGAGCGAGATCTTAACAAATGGGATCAGAATAGGCGTGTTTGTTCTTGGATTCCCCATCAAATAGTATCAGAGCTTTTGGTTGGGATACTAATAGGTTGTATCAGATCTCGTTTCTTAACCATTATTCATATAGCATGGTCCATAATTATACAAACTAATAAAAAGTATCATAAGGACATTATACCCTCTTCCTCTAGCCAAGATCTCATGTCACCATATTCTCTCTCCTATATTTATTGAACAAGAACCTAAGAGGCCATCCAAGGTTACCAAGGAGGATGATGGAAAGGAGGGGTCAAATTTTTACTTTTCTTGACTTGAAACTCTTGGATTATCTTACATGATGTATTTAATAGTTTCCCTTTGTATATCCCTATTATTTACTGACCATGACCATATTGTATAGATCTGTACTTGCTTAAAAACACTTGTAAAACACTATTTGCCTACATTTTCTCAGGTTTTTAGGTTTGAAACGTTATTGGTGGGAAGGAGGAGGGAATTGAGGGATTAAGAAATGTTTCAAAACATGAAGTATGGCTAGGGGAAGTTGAAAAACTATTCTTTCCCACATGTGTGCCCCTTTTGGTTGAAAATAAAAGCATTTGACCTATGTAAGGATACCCTTTGCATATGAGACCATTTTATCATGGTATTATGGTAATAATGGAGGCCTTTTAAGGTTTAATTTATGCTGTTAATGGTGTTTTGGGGGCCAACTATCATTATTCCATGATTAAACACCCCTTTTGAAGGTAATGTATATGATCTTAAAGTGAAAGTTCAAATAGAGGGTACTTTAATGTCTGATAAAAGACCTTAAAACATGCCCAAAAACCTAAACAAGGTTACCACATATTCCTTATAACATCCTTAAACCTGTGATTATACCATACTTTGTAGGCTTTCAACATACTTAGCTGAATTCATGATAAGTCATGAGCTGTAACATTAGGTCATCTTTAGTATGAGTAGTTTGGACCACTAGGACCACTCCAAGAATTTTTATGGATCCTTATACATAACTAATCATAATGAAAACACTTTACACAAGCTCAAAAATAGGGTAAAATACAACCACCATAACATACCTTGATATAATACCTCACTTGAACCTATTGCCTTAATATAATGACCAATTCTCCCCCTTTTAAACTACCTTGACACTTAAAAAAACATGAGAGGGTCACCAAGGTGAGTTTAGGTAATCATTCCATATGTTGAATCCTATATAATCCTAAGGGAAACATTAATTCAACATTACTAGTGATTCTAAAGGCTTAACCTACCTATTGGTAACGAGGACCCAAGATCTCTTGTATATCATTCATGTTTTAGATGAAAGACTCTTTACTGAGATGGCACTTCATGATGAATATATTATAGACCTTAAGTACTATAACAAGATATAGAAGACACATAATAAAACATAAGAAACACAACAAGGATACACAACAAGAACACAAACAAGATAAACTACTAACAAAACATTTGCCACATCACTTGGAATAAGGAAACATAAACTACTATATACAAATATGGCTTGTACTTCCTAGTAAAAATAACTAAGGAACACCCCATTGACATGGATATTGATTTACTTTCCTTTCAAATTTTATAATTAGAAAGCAATGTGCTCTTTATAGCTGGTAATAATATGTGGTCCACTCCAAACACTATCAAAATTTTAGTGCTTACCTAGTTTAACATGGTTTTGATCCCACTTGAGCACAATGTCAACGTGTTATAAGGTATTTTAAGAATATATATTTTCAAATGACCTCTTAACATGGTATTTATGGGATAAAATTTCATGCATACCATCATCTATTATCTCTTCTATCTCCCTCAATTCATTTATCCTTACCTCTATTGCATCACTCTCCATGAGTTCAAGTTGGTGTGTAAGTTCTAAGGTTTGTAGTTCAAGTGATATGGGAAGACTTAAATATTTTCCATAGACAATAATATATGGTTAATTTCTAGTATCCATATTTGGATTTATCCTATCTACCCATAAGGTTGTCTTTAGCTTGGTATGCCACTCATTTTGGTTGTCCTCCATAGTTCTCCTTATGATCCTAATTAGATTCTTGTTAGTAGACTCTAAAACTATATTTCCTTATGGATATTAATTTTAGGATTTAATAAGTTACATGCAATGGCTAATATCCCATTCACTCACCCTTGCATTACTTAATTCTAGTGCATTGTATGATATGATGGCGGAGGAGAACCCAAATCTGGTCACTAGCTTATCATAGAACTCCAAAATTAATTTCTCATTTAGATTCTTAAGTACAACTAAATCCAGCAACATAGTAAATTATTCCATATAATTAAATACCCTTTTATGTCCTAAAATATATGGAGGTTTAATCATGCCTACAAAATCTATGCCCCATTGCATGAAGGGCTACTCCACTTAAGCTTGAGGGGTAAGGTAACTAGTCTTTACTTTCCTATGAGAATAACACATTTTTGGCACCTCCTAACCTAAGAATGAGAGTATTTAAACAAACTTGTCCAAAAATATACTGATCTTATGATCCTTTCTACTTTAGTCTTGGCTACAAAGTGCCCTCTTGTAGGCCCATCATAAAACTTGTCTAGGAGCTTGTCAACTTGGCTAGTTTCTACACATCTCAAGAGCATACCATCGAGATCCTTATTGAGAATAACCTCATAAATAAAGACATAAGGTATGTATTCAATTCTAAATTACCTCCTTATTATCTTATTTATGCCTATATGACATTATTTCGTTTGAAGGAATCTCACCATAACTTGAGTCTAACTAGAAGGAGTTATAGGTTCAACTACTTGTTGATCACTTTGAATTGATAAAACCATTTTATTTTCCTCCTTCACATATTTTTCAAAGTGTTCACATAGTCCCCTACCCCTTACCATATTGGTGAACTTCACTTATATTCCATATTCCATGTATTTGGTCACCCAACTTGTTCTCTTTTCACTTAAGTCTGTGTTAAGAATGAAGTCCTTGATGCCAAGGTGAACCACCATGACATATATTTTGTTATTAGACACATAGTGTCTAAATTTTTTGAGGCCTCTCATCACTTAAATTACATGTTTTTCCAAAAATGTATATCTCTCCTCATATCCCTCTAGTGTTTGACTAAATAAGTATATGGGTTGTTCAATACACTCACTATTTTGCTGCATAAGCATGGGATAAAGAGTATCATTGGTTGAGAATGCATAAAAGAAGAATTCCATTGAGAAATAAAGGTTTATGAGGGTGGGATCTTTGTAAATGGAGTAATTGATGGATTCAAAGCTTATTTTTCCTTCCTTAGTCCATGAAAACTCCTTATATTTCTTAAGCATGAAGGTTAGAGGCCTTACCAATTATACAAAACCTGGGGATAAACCTCTTGATGAAGTTAATTTTACCTAGAAGACTCTACAATCCTTTCTTGTTGTTTGGGTAGTGATAGATCAGGGATTATACTTATCCTCTTAGGATCTATATAAAGGCCTTATTTGGACATAATATGGCCTAGTAGTTTTCCCTCATGGACTATAAAAATACACTTTTTGGGATTCAAGGAGACCCCATACTTATTGCACCTATCAAATATCATTCTCAAGTTTGTCAAGTGATATTTGGGATCCTTGGAGAAGATTTTTATGTCCTCATGGTAGATGAGCACAATCTCATTGTTGATTCCTTATAAGGTTACATACATTGCCCTTTGTAAGGAGCCCCTACATTGGATATCCCAAAGGAAATATTATTATAAGCATAAGTGCTACACTTGGTTGTGAAATTAGTCTTATGTTGATACCCCTCCTTCAATAACACTTTATTTTACCCTGAGTGCCCATCAATTAAGGATAAAAGTTGTGAACCTAAAACTTTTTGGAAAATCTAATACATGGATGGTAAGGGTTAATGGTATCTCAATGACACTTTATTGAGATCCCTGAAGTCTACACATAATCTTATATCCGCATTCTTCTTCCTTATAGGCACACTATTAGCCACCCATGAAGAGTGTTTTATGTGTAAGATGATGTTTGATTTAATAAGTTTGTTTACCTCTTTCTTCATGAGGATCTCACTATTTGGGTTGACAAGTCTTTGTTTTTATCTTACAAGCTTAGAACTTGCCTCTAAATATATAGTATGTTGGCCCAAAATAATTTCAAACTACTTTAATTCATTTTACTCCTAGTCAAATATATCTACAAATTCTTGACATAACTCTATGAAGGCTTCCTTCTCCTCTTTTGTGTTCACTTTTCCTAATTTGAGTAGCCTATCCTTGAAAATAGTGGCCTTATCATAATGAACCTTCTTTGTTGATATATTATTTTTTTCTTTCCTTAGATGATCATCTTCATTAAATATATTTTACAATGTCACCAATCACTTAGGTAACTTATTTTACCTCAATTGGACAATCTGATCATCGTACTGCTCTTACAATTTGCCTTAATTTCTTGAAAAAAATTATACCTCTTACTGCAAGAAGTATGATATCTTCTTATCTATTTAAAATACCTAAAAACTAACCTCATTATCAAGGACTAAAGGTATGCACACTACCCTAATTTAAGACTACTCTTTGATGTTCTTGACCCCACTTATAATATCATAATGTGTTCCTATGGATGCCAACCAGTCTGTATGTTGATTGGCCTCTCTTAAGATTGAGTGAATGTTAAAGGCCTCAAAGTATTATAGGAGGTCCCAAACCCTATGCCTGTATGCCTTCAATAGTGGGTTCTTAACCACATTCTTCCCTCTCACTTGATGTACTAATATCTCATTATCTCCCATGGCCTGTAGAATCTTAATGCCTCTCTTCTTTTCCCATTGCATCCCATGGATGAGGGCCTCATACTTTGTTGTGTATCATGTGTATTTGAATTGAAACCTCAAGGAAGAAAAGTATTTTTTTTGGAAGGAGAGAAAATTATATCACCTACCCCACTTACATTCTTGGACCTAGAGCCATCAAAGAAAAATATCCATACTCCATCATGATCTTGGCTTGGGTTAGTGAGAGTTGGTATGACAACCTCTTCCTCATGCATATAATATACCTAGAAAACTACCTCTTAAATGTTCTTGTATGGATCGTATTGATAGTTATCTACATCTCATTAATCAAGAAATAAATCTAATATACCTTCAAGTGGTTTAATTAGATCTTGATCATTAGGGTGTTCATCTTCATCTATTATAGTGTAATTGACATTAGACAAATTAGTCATGTAGAGATCTAAATGGAACCTAGAGATAGACTCAGACCTTATGGTGAAATTTTTTATACCTATTCCTAAAGACCATATAATACCAATTAAAATATAGATATCCCCCTATAATGGTAGTGAAATCCCTATATAAATATAAGGTAAAGTAAGGAGGGAAGTCAACTACCACCACATCTTGGGATATAGTACAATTAGGACAAGTAGCCAAGATAATTTTTAGATCCTTAAGTACACAAATAATCTTAGTAGGATACCCCTCTAGTTGTAAGACCCTTTTACACTTAGGATCATAGTTTATCCCTAACTTATCTTCTATAGACTTAGGCATGATAGAAGTATTAGCCCCACTATCTATCATACATCTATGTACTAGGTAATCACCTATAATGACAGAGAGATAGAAATGAAGGGGCTTGTTTACCTTGGGTGATTGAGACTCATGAGGATAATTAATATTAGCTATGATTGCACCCACCTTTTTGTCTTACTTATCCAAAATGTGGAGTTTGTATAGATCTTTTTGGAGGATATATTTTTATCTTATAATGAGCAAGGTATCCTATATAGGTATGGTGACATGGGCCTTCTTCATCTGGTCCACAATGCTAATGTGAGAGATAGTAGCCTTTGGCTTTAATTTATGAGTAGCAGTACCACTTGGAGCTTGGGTGAATTAGGGTATGAATAGACCTCTATAATTCTACCCTTTCCCATCTTAAAATTTTTGATTTGGTGAAGTCTTAGGGGTTATACTTTTTCTAGTATCTTCATGAGGTGGTTGATATGGTGGAGGGGATATTCTTCCAACTTCTAAATCATCACCAAAATCTTCATTTAGCACTTGTATGGGTTACAATAGGATTATCTACCTTGGATGTACCCCCAAGCTGATTGGATGCACATTAATAAAAATAATGTTCTCCTTCTTGGAAGTTGACAAAATTGGTCTCTAATGGTACCTTACTCTAGATTATTCCTTATTGATTTGACATCTCAGACTTAGTCATGAAGGGAGTCTCTCTATGTTGCATATAAGGACCTTCTTTGTGTTGTGTAACATGTTGACTATCATACATTAGAGGGGCCTGATTCTACTACATAAAAGAGGCTTGACAAGCATCACCACTTGGAGTGATTGACATCTCATGAGGTTTCCCCCATTGAGTAGGTCATTGACCTTATTGAACATAGTTGTTTTAATTTAGAACTAGTGATCTAGAAGTACTATTAGAATTAAGATTTAAGCTATTATAGGGCCTTGCTTGATTGATCTACCATTGACCTTATGGATTAGGTTGATATGGAGGCATGTTGAACTAAAAAGGCTGATAGGGGACTTAATAGTTTACTTAGAAAGGTCTATGAGGTATAATTTTATGTCTCCCCAAAGCCACTATTTTGTTACTTTATGCCTTGAGAAGCCCTTCAATCTTACCATATCTATCTTCCTGATAATGATTAGTTAGTGATGATAGGGGAGGAATGATAGGCATATGGGGTTGTATCTATGAGAAAAAAGGCATGATGGGTATTAGGGTAATATTATATACTCATATTAGACATTTTTATACCCTTATTTCTACTTTATAAAGATCAAGTAGTGTGTTCCCTCCCATTGACTATTTCATGACTACCACATCAAAATTGAAGGCTCTTAAGTAGTACAAAAATGCATAATTAGGGGTGGGATTGACTACTATTTGGATCCTATCCTAGGTTTTCTAAAACCTATAATTGAAATCTACCATAAACTCTTGGGAAAATCTTTTGATTATGGTGAGTTATTCTACTAGAGATAAGTGGTCACTCTTATCTTCAAAATATTTACATAAGTGTTCCCCAAATTCATCTTAGGTGTTGATAGAAGTAGATGTTGATCCCCCATACCATTGAAGTGCCTTACCCCTCAAATAAGTAGTTAATAACCTCATTGCCACATTTTTTTGGGTCACATTATGAACTAAGCAGAGGTTGGCTATGTCTAAAATATGTTTAATAGGGGTGGTAGAGTTTTCTCCAATGAAATATGGGTGGATCTTAAGTAGAATAACAAGTATATCATCAAATTGTTTTAGGTTTAAGTGGATTCCACCACTGAAGGATAAAAAATATTGATGTCTAGGCTTAGCCATTAGAGGTGTATGAGTTGAAACAATATTTTATTGAGTAGGATTAGGAGAATTAGGGGGTGTAAGATTAGAATTAAACCTAGGATACCTCTTTCTCATAGCAAAGTCCAAAGATAACTCAACAAACTCAGCTTCCTTACCTTTTGATGAGGACCTAGTGACCATTTTTAACATGAAACTTCACTACAGATCTATCACTAAATTACTTGAAGTTATTTGATATCATTCAATACTGCAAGTGTATGCTCTAACTCATTTAAATCCTAGTCCCATAAGGTGTGGTAGAACTATTAACCACAAAAATTCACCCTTTTGGACAAGATTTTTTAGACCTTTCCATGTTTAGGTTAACATGGGAATAGTCTAAGGCTATTAGTGACTTATGGTTGGACTAAACCTCTAGTTTTTTATGGATAACTCCCTTGCTACATCAATTGAATTCAATTCCTAAGACTACTAACTTGGTGATGAAAAAAGATAGAAGGTGGTACATGAAATGAAACCTAAACTAAAGGGAGGTGATGCACTATAATGTCTTATCCACTCTAACTGATCCTTAATCAATACTTTATGAATCAAATAAGGACTAATGATTGAAAAAAGTTTACCAAGGGGATTCTAGGATTTATTACTTCACATGAGGGTTATGTAGGTTGTTGTAACTTAAAGGTGATATATGAGAGGCCTATTTTAAGGCACTTTTAACTAGATTATTTTTCAACATAGTCACCAAAACTTTGACACATCATATCACCTACATAAAATTACATCCTAACAACTAGGTGAGGATAAGGAGTTGCAAAGGAGAATGAAACTTCACCACAAAAAATACTTCTTATTAATTCAAAGGGTTTGTAAGATATAATTTGGGTAGAGTTTCATAATACCCAATTAAGGGATGAATATAATGGCTTTAAAGCCTCAATTTATAGAACATAAGCAAGAAAGAGAAGAGAATTTGTCATGGAGAAGGCATGAAGATATCATGAATAACCATAATCCAATCCATGAGAAGTTACAATCAGTCCCACAATTCTCTCATGCATTGCCTTGGTGATGAGTGGTCTTAAATGAGCCTTTTAGGGAATTTGATGTCTATTTTTAGCCAAGGTTAACCCCATAAATAAGATTATAATTCCAACCCAATCAATTAACTTTGATTTTGACAGTTACAAAGGCATCAAAATGATTTAATTAGGCCTCCATGAAACATTTAGTAGCCTACCTTCTTCTCACATGCCAATAAGACTTGGAAAACTACCCCATCCTCCTTCATATATGCAAAATGGGATTACTCACCTCATGAGGTAGTTAAAATTTTTTCCATAACCTACATTTATTTCCTTAATAGTCCTCTATGCTAATGGTCTTCCCCCTTAGCTAACCAAGTAAGCCTATTAGGCAATTAGGCCTAGTCACTTAATGATAACTACTTAGATTATCATGATGCTCACATAAGACATTTAAATATGAATGAATAAGGATTTTTCAAATCTAAAAAATATGTTATACTATGACTTATGCCTTATAATTATTGCACACTTGTGATTCTACCTCATTTATGTGACTAGGTCACCTTCCAATAGCACATCTAGACTAGCCTTTTAGTGAAGACTTGTAAAAGCTTTCCAAGATGAAATAATAGTGTTTTTTGGTTTAAAAAGGTGAAATATGTTTCACACTATCATCCTTCAGATATATAACTCTTCATATAACTTTGCTCCTTGATTTTTCCATAAAATCCTACTAAGATAATGTTTATAATGGGTCTATAGAATTGTCTATGTAGACCAATATCATGGATGGGACCCCCTCATAGTGCACTATGAATTTCAAGTTTCTCCCAAGCCATTTAAATGCATTTTTATGTGAATTATTCAATATTTATTCCATTGGGTCTCTATTAGGGTTTTAGGGAGGTTTAAGGGGGGTTTGGGTTCTTATCAATGGTTCATAAAGGTTAGGCCTATAACCTATGAACTAATTCCACTAATTTATTCTATAAAATGACATTCACCTTTCCCCAAGTGATTATACCCATGCAATTATTCCATATAGTTTTGAGCTCATCAAGATTCTCCTTGGGTGATAATTATGCATTATGTGAAATCTTAAGGTAGTTTTAGGCCAAAGTGACCAATTATGATCTTCCTTGTATAAGACACTATTAATTACACATTTTAAACTCATTTATAAACATCTCCATGATGTTTTTAGGTCTTTTTTAACTCTCTTTTATTCTCTATTTCAGTCTTCAAGTAGTCATGCCTTGAGAAGGGTGTTAGACCAATAGACCTAAAGGCAGAGTTCTTGAGTTTTGTCTTAAAAATGGAATGGTGAGGGTACATGGCCACCTCTTAGATTATGAAACTTACCTCTTAAATCCTTACTATCATTTGTATTGACTTGATTAAGTCCCTTATTTATTATTTATGCACACACATTCAATTGATAAAGCACTTAGTCATGTCTACAGGTGGTTATTAGAGGTGGATACCTATGTACGTGATCATTATGAAATTATTTGAGACATCTTGATCCCTCTCCCTTCTCATAAACATGTAGAATGTGTAGATCTCTTCCAATTTCTTGTATATAGGCTTGGATCAATCATTTATCAGATTGATTCATATAATGTATACCATACACATGATAAATAATAAACCATTTGGGTGCCCATGTGACTTTTTGAGACAATTAATATTATTTCAAGGCTCAATTACCTCATTTGAAAGCATTTTAGGGTGTAATTCCTTCATCAAGTCCTTATAAGGGTTTAGAGAGGGTTTTGGTAGCCTACCATATTAATGATGGTTCATAGATTGTAGGCTCCAAATATAAAAATTATTTCCATGGATTTTTATCCTATATACCCCTTCAAAACTATTTAATATATCCTAGTTCCATACAACTTATACAGTGAGTTATGAGTGAAAGTTGGTAGCCTTTGAATTATTTACTAAGCATTATGTGTGAGCTACAATGTTAGGTATTATTCATAGAGTTAAGCCCTTAACTATAAATCTCTCATCCATGGTAGTGATTTCATATGGTTCCTCAACTCCCACTAATATCATTGGGCTTGAGTCATCTTTCCATGTGAGATGTGAGCATTGGATTTGGTAGCTTGAAATGGTAGACTAGGGTAATAGAACTCAAGAGGGGTAAGAAGATGAAGTTGACCATTTCCTTATATTTATATATATGAAACATTATCCTTAGGTCCTATATCATCATCATAGATATCTCATGGCCTTAAGTCTATTTGGGGGTTTTAGATATGTCATAAAGAGGAGGTTAGGGTTTTGAGGCCTAAATGTGGTTTTAGGCCTTATATGCCTAGCTGAGTCTCAAGGCTATGAACCACCTATAGATGAATTGGTGACTTAAATGTCACCATAGAAAAAATTTCCATATTTTTTCACCCTTTTACTTGCCCTCATCTACCCAGACCACAATCTCTATCCTTCTCTCAAGTAGGCCTATCATGCCCATCATTATTCATGTCAAGTGATTAAACCAATTGGTTTTATAAACCTAAGTAGTATCCTCTCTTCTTATATAATTTTTATAGAATTAGCGATCTTAGGTAACATGTTCTAAATATTTGACCATATCCTTTGGGACTTGTCCTCCCCAACTCTGTTATTAAATCCCACCTATATAGTCATGAATTGAAGTATGTGTGTCCTAGGTATCCAATATAGACTAGACAACTCTTAAGCTTGACCATACCCATAAGAACCCAGGGGGAAGATTAATTTCATCAAAATAGGATGATCTAAACATTTTTTTCCATGCTATTTATATAATTTAGTCCTCCCAACTAGATAGGTAGATTTGAACATACTTTTGTGTGCTTAAACTAGCTCATTTCACTTATCTTTTTAGGTTTCATCATATTTCAACAACATTACCTTTATTCCATGCCTCTATGTTTGATTTATCTCATCCATGTGTATATAACATCTCATATTCAATGTTTGAGGTAGACTATTTTTAATTTTGAGCTTGGTGATCTCAATGTGTGACTATCAATAAAGCCTTTTCATAGGATGGATTGATTAGAAAGAGAGCTTCTATATCATGTTTGAGACCTAGTTGACCTATCTTGAACCTCAATGCCTCTCCTTAAGATAATCATATTTGTAACACATGGCCCATCCTTGCATTCCATAGGTTTAGTAGCATGGTGGTCTAGGAGAACCATTTGAAGATTGGGTATGAGTTGATCTCTTGAGCTTGGTCATAGTCTTTCAATAGTATCCATACTTGAATAGATATTTTGTTCATAGTCCTAATGGTTTGGTATGACTTTTTATCCTAGCTCCATGTCTTAGGCTTGGGAATAAAGGTGTATAACTATAGATGGAGATGATACATTCCCATGAAGCTTTAGGTTTAGAGACTAAGGCCTACTATAGGGTGAAATGGCTTGATGAAACCATCACATAGCACATGTTCCTTTGAGAGATTTTATATGGAGTATTTTTTCATGTTCAATATCACTTATGGGGATCTTAGACACCCCTATTCATGCTCTAAATAGGGAAATAAAATGGGAGATGGTTTACCAGGCATATGAAGGGAGAAAATAAAACTTAGGACTTTACAAATACCTTAAACTATGTTGATGAATGTTAACCTTTACTAAAGAGGTTGATGGAAGCATTAAAAGGCTAGCTCATAGTGTCTTGGCATTAAGAGCCATAATGAAGCTTGATCCTTATAAGAGAGGGACTCTTCTACATGAATACAACACCTTTGTTGCCTCTATGGTGCTCTAATGACTTCTAATAGCCATCACCATGAACACTCAATTCATATTTGTAATGAAATTCAAATATACAAGTAGTCTCATTTGAAGGTAGATTTTTTGGAGAGTTGAATGTCCATTGGTGATTAGACACACCATCAATGACGAGAAAAAATTGAATAAAAAATCTTGAGAAGCCATCATCATAATCAAAAAACTATCCTTGACACATATCATGCATTAAAGGCCCCTAAAATGCCAAGAACTATTGTCTATAACCTACAAATTGGATTACATGAAGATTTTCTTGCTCCCATAATACTACACATGCCAAGTTGGCATTTTGGGTGGAGTAGCAATTCCTTTAAGGATTGTATAAGACTTGTATAATCATCAGTTTTATCAAATAGGTCATAAAAACACTAAAATTATTCCAATATTGACCCTATGTGGATGCAAAAGACTATTTTGACTACCCTAGTTTCTTAATCATGGTCCATCATTATGAAAACCAATAAAAAATATCAGAAGACCATTAGACCCCCTTCCTCTAGCCAAGAGCTCAAGTTACCATCTTCTCTCTCATGTTCATACTAAATAAGAACCTAAGAGGCCATCCAAGGTTGCCAAGGAGGATGATGGAAAGGAAGGGTTGTTTACTTTTATTGACTTGAAACTCCTAGATTTTCTTACATGATGTATACACTAAGTTCCCTCTGTATATCCCTAGTATTTCGTGACCATGACCATATTATATAGCTCTATACTTTCTTTAAAAAACATAAAAACACTATTTTCTTACATTTTCTTAGGTTTTCAAATTTTAAAACGTTATTAGTGGGAAAGAGGAGGGAAATTAGGGGTAATAAATATTTCATAACATGAATTATGGATTGGGGAATTTTTAAATCCATTATTTCGAATGTGTAGGCTCCTTTTGGTAGAAAATAAAAGCATTTGACTTATGGAAGGACACCCTTTTCATATGAATTCACTTTATCATGGCATTATGGTAATAATAAAAGCTTTTGGAGGCATAATTGATGGTCTTTGTGGTGTTTTGTATCCCAACTATCATTATTTCATGGTTAGATACCCCTTTTAAAGGCAATGCATATGATCTTCAAGTGAAATTTCAAAGAGAGGCTAATTTAATATCTACTAAAAGACCTTAAAAAATTCCCAAAAACATAAACAAGGATACCACATATTACTTATAACATGATTAAATCTCTGATCTTACCATACTCTATAGGATCTCAACATACTTAGATGAATTTATCACAAGTCATGATCTACAACATTGGGTCATCTTCAATATAAGTTTGGACCACTAGGACAACTCCAAGACTTGTTATGGATCCTTATACATAAATAATCATAAGGAGAGAACTTGACACAAAATAAAAAGGGGTAAAATTCAACCACCATAACATACCTTTACATAGCACCTCACTTGAACCTATTACTTTGACATGATGACCAGTGCTCCCCTTTTTGAATTTTTTCGACACTTAGAGAAACATGAGAAGGTAACCAAGGTGATTTTATTTACTCATGGCATATCTTGACTCCTTTATAATCCTAAGGGTTAAATAATTCAACACAAGGTGGATAGGAAACTAAACCATCAAGGCCATATGATGGCCTCCACTCCTAATATGCTACCATAGATTCCTACATTAATATTCTTGTCCAATGTTAATCAGAATGACTCAATGCTTTAACTACTCCATATAATGCATCAACTCTCACTGGTCCATCCCACCTCAAACCAACAACTAGGTTTCCTTAACCCATGAGGCCATGAACTAACTGCTTAAGTACTAAACTAGGTAACATTGGCATCAGTTAACAATACCTAAACTACACCTCAAGAGTCCATAAAAAATAAGTTGGAAGCCATTAAATTAATGGTACAAAAAATAAAAAATGATTTCCTTGGGATAAAAAGGTAGGTGAATAACTCTAATGTAGATAATTCCAACAAAAACTTCACATATAAAAGACCAAGTAGGAACTATAATCATCCTCACATTCCTTTAGAAATATGACCCAATAGGTTGCCTAAAATCAATATCTTTTAGATAACCTTATATAACTAGTATTGAGTGCATAACATGGTAGTTCATGGGGAAATAGAATACATAGAGTTTAGTTTTAATTTTGATATCTTATAGAAAGAAATAAAAGAATATGAGGTGGTACCCAATCACCTTGAATATCCCAACATGGGTAAATCCCTTAGTATTAATATGGTGTTAGAGACCATGAATTTCCTTAGCCAAGAATAAAATGATCTGGAGGAGGGTGTTAGTGAGGTGAAAATATTATAGTAATTCCAAAGGAACAAATATGCCCTTAGGAGTAGAAAACATTAAGAACCATTTACAACCTCAAATCCCTCTAATAATGGTCCAACCCCACCTGACCAAAATGCTAGGAATGATTCTCCACCTCTGAGACCTTAAGAACCTAAGGCACCTATGGAAATCTCATTGGTATATAATAAATGGCATTATAACATAGTGGAAGATATGAAAAATATCAAATCTAACATCATACTTCATGAGCTTTCCTAAATCACTGAGAAATGAGATCTCTTGCTAAAATCCTTGACTCAAAATCTAACCCCACCAGTAACCAAAACCAAGAGCAACAAACACCAATGTGCTCATTCACAAAAATAAGATGGAGGTACCTCATTTACACTTAAACATCTAGTTATTTGGAAATAATATACATAATTGCTTAGTATATTTAGGATCCTTAGCCAACGTGATACCAATAAGCATATGTGAGATGTTTGGGTTGGTCCCCATAAAGTTAGACAAGGTAGTGGTCCCACTAGACAAGTTAGAAATAAAAGTGATAAGTGAACCTCTCAATGTACACATCTATTTGGAGTATGAGCCCAAGATTTAACACTTTATATACCTTCAAGTAGTGGAGATTTCCAAATTTTCTGCCATGTTCCTCAATAGATTTTTATACAAATCCCTAAATGGGTATATGTCCATAGATTTATCCCATATGTGGTTTCCATGGATAGTAGTTAACAAAATGTAGGTAGATAGAGAACCCCACATGAAATAAATGATAACCAAGTACAATTGCATTAATGGGAAGGTAAACCTAGTTTCCTTAGACCTAGGCATCTACATGCTGAGCACAAAGTCATGCAAAGATCAATCTAGTCATATTCCAAGCCTACCCAGCCTATAGTCTCTCTATGTAAGTAGAGGTCATTCTAAACAAGGTAGTGGAGCTTGTGTTCTTCTTATAGACTCCTTAGGGATAAAAAATTTAGAATCATATAGGTTGTAGTTTCTCTACACAAATAATATTATATAGTATGAATATATAATCTTAGTATTTCAATTTTCATTGAAATATAAGACAAATGAAATTAGAGTATTTAGAGACTTTGATCTGGTAGTCAACCAGATCAAAACTAAATTTCAATGCAAGCTATCATACTTCATAAGTTATAACCATAGTGCTTGGGACCTAAACGATAAGCTTAATTCATTTAATATCATCCTTATTCCCTAAGAGGAAAAACAAATAGATGACTCACTAATGTATGTGACAACTAAATTAAGTACCCTAAATGACACTAAGCTACAAGAGTTTTCTATGGAACTTGTCCTATGTCCCTCTATCCCTGACAATGTGACAAACTTTCATGTTTTTGAGGATGACCAGTAAATCATCTAATTTATTAGTAATGAAGGAATATTTGAGACCCAAATTATAGATGAGAAAGACAAATAAACCCTAAGAATGAGCTAGCTAAAGATGGGATCCTAAATATTCATAGGAACTAGATATCAAAAGGGATGATCTAGTAGAAAAGAGGATTTTATGCTTTGAGATCCCACCTTCCAAGCAAAAAAACCCAAGTTTGAGGATCGAAAGTGTCAAATGATCAACCTTAGTCCTACATAAAATCCATAGGTATTTAATGTAGGTCCTAACTTGATGGAATATGAATTAGATCAGTTATGAAGGTTACTACTGAGATATAAGGATGTGATTTCTTGGTCCTATTGAGACCTTAAAGTCTTTAACTTAAGAGTGATCACTCACACTATTACCATAAAACCTAATTAGAAACCATTTAGGAAATGACAGAGGCTAATAAACCCAATCATGAAATCCTTAATACACAAGGAAGTCCATAAGTTACTTTTTATAGGGAAAATTTCCCAGTTTGTCACTCCACTTTGGTGGCTAACCTGGTGCCTATGTGAAATAAAAATGGATAAATCCATTTATATGTGGACTTCCAAAACTTGAACCAAGCCTTGGATAAAGACAATTAGTCATTGTCTTTACTTGATAAGGTCATCTAAATGGTGATTGGATCTCAAATGATATCCTTTTTGGATGACTTGTCTAGATATAACCAAGTCTTGATCAACTCTGAAGATAGGACTAAGATTGCCTTCACCATCAAGTGGGGTGAATTTGCTTATAAATGAATGCCCTTCATGTTAATCAATGCTGGTGAAAATTTCCAAAAGTAATGAACTTTGATTTTGAAGAAGTGATAGGTAAATGTATGATAATCTATATTGATGACCTAACTATGTTTTCATAATATAGGTCAAATCACTGTACCATTTGGAAATAGTATTTGAAAGATATAAAAGGTATGGCATTTCCATAAACCCAAGGAAGAGCATGTTTGGTATTATTGAATGTAATATTATATGTCATATTGTCATTAAATAAGGTATTTATATCAATCTCTAAAGGGTGGATGTAATTTATAAACTGTCTCTACTTAATAATAAAAAAGAACTGAAATCTTTCTTTGGGAAAATTAACTTTGTGCGTAAGTTTACTTTTGGAAAATGCTATATTACAATAGAATGTAAAATTAGAATGGAATGGTAAATAAAAGAAAGCCTTTTAGGATATTAAAGACTCCATTATGTAATCCTCAATTCTCATCAGCCTAGACTATATACAAGATTTATATATCTACCCATTTGCTTCTAAACACACCATTATTGCTTTCCTCACCTAGAGTTGAGAGGGAGAAGAGCACCTGATCACTTTTATCACCAGTCTCAAAGATATTGAGTTGAGATATTCTACTCTGGAAAAAATGCCTACACCCTAATCAAGGTGATAAGTAAATCCAGTCACTACATCCTCATGAATAAAGTACATGTAATTGTCTAAGACCCATTAATAAATCAAATTCTAAGGTCAAATGAGTTGGGAAAATATAGAGGATGATGGATGAAAAAATTAGAGGAATATGATTTAGAAATAAAACCATCTAATATAGTTAGAGGATAGGGACTCACCCAACTAATAACTGAGATACATCCAAAAATCATGATGCACCAAGTGGACTAAGGGAGAGTGCTACAATCAGAATGGTATGCCCCAGTCTTGCATTTCATATTCTATGGAAGTGCACCTCTAGGAATCAACCATACATAGAAGAGGGTCCTCTGATTAAAGGTTTCATAATATTTATTAAATAAGGGAGTTCTCTTTAGAATGAACCATGAATGAATCTACTAAGGTAAATTTCATAAGAGAAAGCCAAAGAAATAATGACTAGTTTCAATGAAAACTTGGGAGTTGGTCACCCTAAAACAAACTCCATGACCCATAAAATTATTTGGGTAGGTTACTACTATCCCATATTGTTCAAATATGTTCACACCCATGTTTTCTTTTTCCATGAGTGTTATAACTTTAATAAAATGGAAACCCATATGGTAATGCCACTACAACTCATCGTAGAGTCAATGCCATTTACCCAATGGGGACTAGATTTTTTGGGGTTCATCAACCCCAATTCATTATTTTTTCATATTTTTTTCCTCATAAGCATATACTATTACACGAGGTTGTCTAAGGTAGTTACAACTAATGGAAGCAGCACTCTTGAAGTCATTAAGTACCTAGAAAACACTATAACTACCCATTTTGGGGTCCCTGTCTCTTTGGTGTGTGATAAAGATCATTCCTTTAAATCCATAGAATTCATAGAGTGGTCCTATGATAATGGAATCATGTTAAGGTTCTCATCCAATAAATACCCACAAAGGAATAGATTGGGGAGTCCACTAACAAGAATTTAATAGATGCCATCAAGAAATTATCTAGAGAGAAACCCTAAGAATGGTACTCATTTATAAATTTATCTCTATGGTCACACAAAGTATAAACAAACTCTAAAAATCTCTCATTTCCTTCTATTTTATGGACTGGATCCAATCATACCGATCATGCTCAAGATTTCAACTTATAAATTCATGAAACTAGATGATAAGGTGAATTCTAGACTCCTAGACCTAATTTAGTTGGAGAGTCCTGAGATGAAGCTCTATTAAACTTTATAAAACACAAAGATATAATAAAAAGGTGGTTTAATAAAAGAGCTAAGATCAATACCTTTAAAATATCTAACCTAGCCCTAATGTGGGACAAGGCTCACAAGAATAAAGGCCAACATTCAAAATTTGATCCCCTCTAGTTTGGCCCATACCAAATAGCTGAAATCATAGGTTAGAACTCCTTTTATATCAAAGATTTCGATGGAAATGAGCTAACACTTATAATAAATGGATAGTTTTTTAAGAACTATATGTTAGCCACCCCATCTAGCATTATTTCTAAGTGATCTGGGTAGGGGTTAATAATTTACATACTAGATAGGTTTGATTTTATTGTGTGTCTATTTTTTCCATGTGTTTTGTTTTTTTATGTTTTGTCCCTTCATTTTTCATCTTGTATTTTGGTGTTCCTCTGACACATGACCTTATTAGTATCCACTCTAGGTAATGGATAAAGCCCAATAAGGTTTATTTAGAAGTAAGAAGACCCAAGTTAAATCCTTTGATCCAAGGAAGTCAATGATGTTAATTGAACCCTTTTTACTTTTCAAATTTTAAAGGCCAATGATTATAAGAGAAACAAGGGGACTTCAGAACAACCCACATCCTTATAGAATCCCACAATCTACACTTAATGTATAATCTTAGGTAAATACAAGGCTATTCAATCTAATCAAATATTGGATGGGTATTCGAGGCTTTCTCACCATCCTTTCACCCTTGGATTGGTCAAAAACCCTCAATTTACAAGATTAATGAAATAAAATATTTTCATAAGGAAACATAAAAAAGGATGATAAAATCATGCAAAATCTAAAATTTGAGTTTTCCTCAAAAGGGACATTTAGGTAACCTCCATTTAAGGATTTCTAGCTTAGATGGAAATAGAGAAAGGCCTTGAACAAGACTAGAGGTATCTATTTTGGGCATATAGATGCCCATCTAGAAGTAGAGAAATTCATGCACCATTCCCCTCCAAGACAATGATCCATTAACACCTTTGAAGGAACCTGACACCCAGTCCAACCTATGTCACTTGAATAAAATATAGAATTAAAGGAATATTGAGAAGCACTTATTATACACACTATTGGCCATATATATAAATAAATCTCAATATGCTACTTGCTATTACAATACTTTATTCCCTTATCTTTTCTTTTATGTATGAGGATTTATCTTATAATTTGTTTTGTATAGTAGAAAAAAGTTAATTGGTTGGGTTCTAAGTGCTTATCATCACTTTCCCCATAGAATTCACCATTTTTAATTACCAAAACACCCCATTTTACTTAAAATGGGAGATACCTATATTGAAATTATAAAAATTAGAGATCCCAGTTCCATGTTATTATTTTAACTAGCTTAGTATAAACTAAGTCCTTGAAGTATAGTGTCACCCTAATTTCCAAAATTAGTGTCAAGCCTTTATTTATTTTATGACTAAAGTAGGATTGTTATTTTAATTATTCTCAATGATAACCTTTTAGGTTAGCTTTCAATATAAGTCCCTAGAATCTTGTTCCTTTCCCATAGCAAAAAACCCAATGCCCTTCATAGTAAATCAAAATCTTAATGACAACCAAGTAGGGTATTAATGGATTGAACATATTTTCATTTTTACTTAGTCTTTTTCATGGGTTTCATAGGAAAAAATGGACAAATCATAGGGCACCACATCATAATTTTTCAAATAAACTAGTCCCCTAGACCTATTAGAGATTTTAGAGCCTAGGAGAGCCTAGCCCACTCAAAGGGTGCCACATCAAAAGCTATTAGAGTGGCTAGTCCCCTAGACTTTTTAGAGATTCAGAGATTGGTAGAGCTTAAAAAAATTAGAGGGTACCATGTCATAAGCTATTAGAGCATCCAGTCCCCTAGACCTATCAGAGATGTCATGCCCTAGGATATCCTAGCCCACTTAGAGGGAACCACATCACAAACTACTAAAATGGTGAGTCCTTTATACCTATCATATATTTTCAATCTTGAGAGAGCCTAGCCAAATTAGAGGATGTCATGTAACCAACTATTAGAGTAGCTAGTCCCCCAGACCTATCAGATATATCAGATCCCTATATAGCTTGGCCTAATTAGAGGGTGCCATATCACAAGCTATTAGAGTGGCTAGTCCCCTAGACTTGTTAGAGATGTCAAATCCTGAAATATCTTAACCCACTAAAAGGGAACCACATCACAAGCTATTAGAGAATCCAATCCCCCAGACCTATCAGCGATGTTAGAGCCTAAGAGAGCTAGCCCATTCATAGGGTGTCACATTTTAAGCTATCAAAGTAACCATTTTCTTATACTTATTAGATATGTTAGATCCTAATAGATCTTATCCCACTTAGAGGATGCCATGTTGTATAGATAGGCATATAAACATGTGGCCACCTAGGGCTCAGAATGGTCAAAATGGAGTATAGATGGAGCTTAAAGACCAATCAAAATATGTCATGTGTCCCTAAGTTACACCTCACCCTTCCTAAAGGTTTAATAAACAGGTATAAAAATATGCTTAGGTAATGAACATTAATAAGAGGACAAATAAGTGGATTATATGTGGCACTAAGAAAGAGTTAACTGATAAACTTGATGAGATGTGATCATGTATCTCCACATGCTAGGCATTAATGAAATTAAAAAACTAGGTCTAATTAGATAGTTTTAAAATGTTTCATCATCATTGTTAAATCTAGTTGGAAGTGAAGGATTGTGGGCTCCAAATTTAAATTTAGATTAGGAAATAAAGAGAAGAGATCTAGCCACCAACTCAAATTTGAATTTTTAGAAAGTGAACTTCTAACCACCATTAATATATAAGGATGAATGTATGTGTTTATAAAATCCTAAAGAAATATTACTAATGGTTATCACTATATACCTTTAAGAGAAATTAAATTCTATACTTTCCAATTCCTATCACATACTCCTAAATCTCCCCTCCTTCATTCAATACCTTCCTATTGGCCCTCCATCTTGTTACAATGGTTTCATCCTCCTTGAACCCCAAGGTTTAGTCTGAGTACCAAGATGCCCTATTCCCAAAAGGCTTGACCAAGTTTAATAACTATAATGACATGTTTAAAGCAATCAAATAGGTACCTAGAGACTTAGGCTCTAACAATGATGAAAAAGCAAAATTTGAACATGCCCTTCAGGCCAAAAATAAATAAAATCTTCATAAGGTAATGGCCAAACTAGATGTGTTCCCCTATGTTTAATTATTCAACAACCTACTTCTCACCACCATCTGGGTGTAGAATGGAATCCATGACTAGGTTTTCTCACCTAAATTTTGACACCAGATCACTGACATCTCTGAGAATGCCTCCACAGTGTATTACTACCTCTTAGATTTCACCTTCTCTTATGATTCTACCAAGGTGAAGACATGGATTGAAACCTTCCAGATATATGACCTTGTACAAGATTAGGTTGAAAATCTAGATGCAAAGTGGGAAATAAAGATGATATCAATTCATACACAATCCACACCTTCTATAATGAGGTCAAGGTGGGTATGATTTTGTTAAATTTATTATTCATAGCCCAAGACTACTTGCATGTTAACAATTTATGGGTGCCCCTCCTCTACATGATCCTTACTAGATTTGAAGTTCTAGAAATGGGAGGGATAATCATCTTTAAGTTGGTTAATGCCATAATGGATGCCTAAGTACAAGGCAATCTATAGATGATGATCTAACTTATGGATGAAGTCTATAGGATGCTCACTTTCAAGCCATCTACTTTGCCTGTGTGGGTTCTCAGGGGATTGGTAGTCCATGTAGTTTTATAAAAACTACATGTCTATCAATACTAACACTACATCTAGGACATATGTGAGTACTTATTATTTTATTAATTTTTTCATTTTTTTAATGTGATTTAATTAACTACTAAAAATAAAGTATAAGCAAGATTTTTAAGATTACCAAGAGATATGAATGGTTGTGCACCATTGATCAAGCTTGATTGTGAGAACTCCTCTTTGGCTGGGAAGGAATGACTTATAATTCACCACACTTAAACAAAAATTGATTAATAGATAGATGGGTGGGATACCTAGTATAAACCAGTCCCAAGAAGCAATATGCTTTCTCAAATGGATGTCAGCACACATTCAAACATTCAATTTTATTCTTAAACATAAAATTACAAAAATAGATATGGATAGAAGTAGACAATGATGAATATGATTAATTAATAAGAAGATTTATATAATCAAAATACGCATCCCAAAATTCATTAGTAATGTCTATGTCTTCTTGAATTACAACCAATAGCTCATCAATATAAGTGAAGTCAGGTATGAAAATCACAAGACAAAGTCCTAGCTCAAAAGCTATATCACTCTAATCTACAAAGATAGATTGAAAGACTATGAGAAGATCAAATACACTAACTAAATCATGCACTAAACTGGGCAAGGTCATCTACATGAATAAACATAATTTTTAGAAAATATATTGTAGATGTTATAGAATGTTTGAAATATTTAATAAGGATCGATGTCGATCCTATAAGATTGATGTTGATTCAAATGAATCAATGTTGATTTTGTGAAACACTATTAAATATTAAAAATAGACTATAATAAAAATTTGTATTTTTCATAAAATGATGAAAATAGAATGGAAAAGAGAAATAAACAAAGGTTTACAGATAGAAAATAATTTTGATATAAATTCAAAAGTTAAATGAGATGTTTAAAACTACTTTAATTAAAATGACAGGGATCAATACCAATCCAACATGATCGACATTGATTCAAATGAATTGATATCAATTCTATGTGGCAAAATTGAATATCGATTAGACTATAATAATGACCTAGAAAACTAATAAAATAGATAAAATTAAATGTCAAATAATGACAATTAGACATAGAATATGATAGACATGAGAAATTAAACAAAAATAAATTGTAACACTAACCTTTTTGACTGAAAATAAACTTGATGGGATGAGGGAAGAATCTTCACAAAATCCTCTTGATGATTCCTTAAGTGGAGATTATACAAGATAAAAAATCTTTCACAATGTTTGTATGAAAACTATAGTGATATTTTCATATAGTTTTGAAGTCAAAATCAACATAACCATCCTCTTGAGCAATGGAAGTCTATTGTGCATTTATAGATCAACATCAATTTTAATCGATCATCATTGATCATGGAGGATCGATGTTAATTTACCCAGAATGGGTGGAGTCAAATGAAATTTTGTTCCAATGAGCTAGCATAGGGTAAAAGAGGGTTAAAATGACCTATGAGGTTGTTCAATTTGTTTTAACCATGGAATAAGTTTGTCAGGAGGGAGAGTAAATTTAGATTTTATTTAATTTTTTAGATTTTATGGTTTTAAGGGTAAAATAAAAGGTGTAATTACTATTTAACCATAGTAATTAACTTATTAACATAGATGGTAAAGAAAAAAATGATGGTAAAATGTAATTATAAAAATAATTATGCATGGGGGGGGAATTATGACATAATGATACATAATATTAATACAAGGTGTATAAATTTATCATCTATATTTTCCCCTTTTTATGAAGTGGTATACAATGGTGTGTCATGAGACAAAATCTATAAACTACTTAATTCCCCAAGTTTTTTTTTAGGAGGTGTCCCCCCTCAAATTGGGCGATGGGAAGTGATATGAAATATATGACATGTTTGAACAAAATGGAATGGAAAAATAAAATTGATGAGATGGTATGGACAAAATGGAATATAGATAAAGGACACATAACAAAAGATGATAGACAACAACAAAGGAAGTCCATGTTTGCGCTAAAGGGAACAAAAAGTAATGCAAGCAAGATTGCTCGAGAAACTAGATCAAAAAGTGAAATGCCATAGCTAAAATAAAGAAGCTTATAATAGGCAAATCAAGAGAACAAGAGATAGGAATAGTGAACCAAATCATCTGGTGTGTGTATGGTGTATATGTACCTATAGGTAAATGTACTCAAGATAAAAGACACCCTTTAGATCTTACATGGGGTAAGGTTCCAAAAACCAAGGGTATGCCAAAAGAAATTAGGGAACTGATAAGGGGCCAAAATTCTCCAGTCTAAAGGGTAATAACAGAGACAAAATGGGATAGCTATGACAAAAGCAAGAAAATATGGGTTCAAAATCAAACTAAAATCTATAAAAACAATCCAAAATGCAAACATTAATCAAGCTAGGGGGAATTGACATCGATAAAAAATAATTGATGTTGATTAAAGAGAATTGACATTGATTAAACAAAATGATGTCAATCTCAAAAATGACTATAAATATCCCACAAAAAAATAATAAGGCTTATTCATCTATCAAGTACCCAAGATTTTTATAATTAAAATTTGATGGTTTATTGATGTGCTAACACACAAATGAGGTGATAGAGGTTAGCGAGAGTGGATGATGACGAGTGCACTATGAGGAAGGTGACATGTTTTTTTAATGTATTTTACATTTTTAATGTTTTTTAAGTTTTTGGATTGTTTAGCTCAAATGAGGGGTTAGGGGAGGAAAATTAAGGGTAATATGATAAAGGGAGAGTATATTAGGAATGTGGAGGGGATGGGAGAGAAAAACTTAATTTTTTTGGAAGGAGGGAATTAATGTCAATCCATATAGATTGACCATGATCCAAAATGGATCAACATTGATCTATAAGGATCATCACTAATTCAAAAGGATCGATGTCAATTTATAAGGAGAGGGTAATAAGGGAAGGAATATTAGAAATTAATTAATAAAATATTACTTATGATAGGCTCTTGAGTTACTAACTATGAGGGATAGAGTCCCACCATTACTTTAGGAGCTATGGAAGGAACTGGATGATGGTGACTAGGTGCACTTAAAGGTAGTGTGTTTTGGAGGGATCTAGTATTACCATCATATCCATTAAGACGTTGGCATGATATTGGCACTATTGGAGTGGTGTGATTATACCACCCATACCTTCTAGCTTCTAATAGGTGAGATGATGATTACTACCAAGGAAATCTTCTACGTTCTGAAGCTACTAATCTAGGGAGCTCTAGTGTACACTATGGATAAGGCTGGTAAATCAGTGGCACTGGGACAATTATATGGTGAAGATGCTAAAAATATTATATTTTTTGATAGAGTTTTTTCATTCCAATCCCTATTCAAGTAGGCACCAGTAAAGAGGCTATTACTGACCATGCTTATGGTAGTAGTGACTTGCTACACATTACCTTATTCTAGTGGAGGATGGTTTCCATGGAGCTTCACTGTAGTCATAGTAGCTATGTTGGAGTATAAGATAGTATTTTATTGGGTTCCCATTCTAATAGGGTAGATTTATAGAGAGTTATGGATCTAGTGTATTGGGCACTGACTAGGGATTAATATTACATTTGTGCATCATTGTTGGGCATATGAGCACATTCAAGTAATTCACCCTCTTGGGACCCCATGGGTTAGGTTTAGAGACATGGCATATAGTGTGTTATTCCTTTAATGGGATAACAACTTAGTCATACCATATTTAGACAGGGTAGTACATGATCTAGTGTATTATAGATAGCTTTTTGAGATCCTATAGATTAGATACAATATTTAGAGACCATATGTGCATTTTATAGCATGGCTTGACATAGAGGTAGATATAAGAGATGTGGCCCAAGAGAGATGGGTATATGGGTGATATATGGAACATATGGAGCTATTTTATTTTGATAGGGTTAATCACCAGTTTGGCTTGCTATAGGATGTACCATTGGTTCCACACTTATATAAGCAAGAGGATACAGAGTTGGGTTGACCATCACCTAACACCATAGTCCTCTAGATGGGAAAAATAGAGGAGCTAACCAGATAAAATGTGGATGATTTAGGATATATAGATGGCTATGCCACTTGGTTTATGGGAGTGATGGTGAGGTGGTAACACAAAGTAGTGAGGCCTCGATAGGAAGTGGTACAGGAGGCATAGTACAAGATGAGCACATAGATTAGGCACTAGTATAAGATGCCCTAGGATATAATGAGTAGGGGATATCATATGCTAAGCTATAGAGTTTATGGGATGAGCTTGATAGGGTCAAACTACAATGAGACCAAGCCTTCTATTACATTTGTACAAACATTTGAGATGTATATATATAGGCTTATATTTATGTTTTATGGATTATCTTATGTGTTTAGAGATTCAATGATTATTTATATGGATGTATTATGGCATATTATGGTTGTTTTTAATTATTATCATTATGTAAATTATGGATTATGTTTCATTAATGAGATGAAAATTATGGTTTATGATTATGGATGTCATGTGATGTTATGGGATTAAAAATTGTATGTTCTTATGGATTATTTGACATTATGATGTTTATGGATTACATGCTTATATTAAATGGATTAGTATTTATGGATTATGGATTCTTAATGAACATAAAGTATAAATATTTCCCACATTGGCTTGGACCACAACCAAAAAGAGGACCTCTCATCTACATTGTATATGCATCCATAACTAAAGGATAATAAATATTAACACAACTTGGAGTAATTATAGATAAGATTATTGGGATTAGATGATTTTGATGGGATAAAGGATGAATAATAGTGTCACTCATATTTAAAAAATCAATATTTCTATTTTGAGAATCATTTTATGCTAGCAAGTAGACTGATAAATATGGGAAGTCTACTATTAGAAAGTTGATCAAGATGGGAAGATTTCTTGGGATTTTGCTTTTGACAACATGAATTTTTTGTGCTTGGCTTGATTTTAGGGCTTTTGAAAATGGCATAATTTGTAAAATTTATCAATGCAAGAATATTTTTGCTTAGTATCCATCCTTTGAGGGAATGGTCTATATTTTTATATTTTTGCACAGCTGTCCTTTGAGGGATCAGTGTATTTATGTTTTCCTTTTTATATTTTATTATAGCTATCCTTTGAGGGATCAATTTATTTATTTTTCCCTTTTTGATTTGGATTTTGATACTTGATTTTTTTAATAATAATACCAAAATAAAAATATCCTTTTAAGATAATTTTCATGATTCCATTATATGAAATGATTATGTTATCTTGGAAAATAAGGGTGTGTAAGAGATAAGGGAAATAATGATTTGGGGTTTCTCCCAATATAGGTGAAACTTATCCAAGAGATAATACTATGAATAGAGATGGGGTATTCATATTTAAGGCAAGGATTACAACAACTATCGAGTAACCACATAATTGTCATATCATTATTAGGTATAAAGGGATATGATAGAAATGACTGCTCAAGACAAGCCAACATTTACTAAGTATAGAAAGGATGTAAATACAAGGCATTAAGAGGTTCACATTATATTTTTCCATCAAGAGAGGCTAAATGATATGCCCCATATCCGTATTTATGGGTTATGATGTATGGTCCAAGCCAATTAGGAGAAAACTTACCCCTTTTACTTCATTCCATATTAGTGACACGTTGATTTTATTTAAACACAAGATCTCTAATATTAAATTCATGATCTCTTACATGTTGATTATATTCTCATTTTAATTTTTCTTGATATATAAAAAGGTGGTCAAGCACTTTTGATTGATGCTCATCTAGGAATTCATGTTGGGATAAATGCTCCTGATGGAAATTCTCATCAGAAACAGTCTCTTGAAGAGAGACTCAAAAAGAGGGAATTTGGAATTCCAAAGGAAGTACTTATTTTGAACCATAGACTATATAAAATAGATAAGCACATGTAGGGGTTTAAATACTAGTTTAATATGCCCATAAGGTGAAATGGATACGAAGATGCCAATCTTTACCAACTTTATTAACAACTTTGGTTAAGATTTTGACTAAGGTTTTATTAGATTATTTACCTTGATCATTGGCTTAAGGATAGTAAGGTGAGGAAAAACTTACTTTTATTTTAAATGAGTCACATAATCCCTGGACTTTATTATTTTTAAAATATTTTCCATTATCTATTATAATTTTATAAGGAATTACAAAATGACAAATAATGTGATTATGGATAAATTCCAGAATATTTTCTACCTTGGTTGAGATAAGTGGAATAGCTTCCATTCCCTTAGTGAAGTACTCTATGGTGATGATAATAAATCCATTACATTGAGAGGATTTAGGATTAATCTGCCTGATATGATCAAGCTACCACTAGGAGAATGGACAAAAGTCTCTTATGGCTTGAAAATATTTACTAGGGACATTAGATAAATTTTAATTCTATTAACATTTTAAACAACTTTTAACATAGGCAAAATGATCTTGATTCAAAGTAGGCCAATAGTAACCTAGGCATAAGATTTTCTTCATGATTGCATGGCCATTAAAATGTCCACTGCATGAGACATCTGGAATTCCTAGATAGCCAAGGTAGCTTCATTATTTTGGAGACAATGAAGTAGAATAATATCAAAACCATGCTTATAAATAACTCCCCCTAGAATGACATAGTAGGAAGCTTTCTGATGGAAGACATGCTTAGCACCTTTGGATAGATGAGGGGGAGACAATCCCATATAAAAATAATTAAATATTTGTACATACCATGGATCCTCAAGATTTTCCTCAATATTATGGATGGATGGAATATCCATCCTTATATAAGTAAGGCTGATTAAGTCAATAAATGATAATAAATAATTTAGACTCTTGAGACAAGGTTGGGATAGAAGAAGCAAGAGAGGCCATAGTATCTACAAACTTATTAGTAGACCTAGGAGTAACTTGGATGGCATAACATTTGAATTTAGATAAAATTTAATCAGCCAAAGTTTTATATCTTTAGAGGATATCATTCTTACATTGATATACATTAGTAATTTGATTGATCACCAACTAAGAATCCCCATAGATGTTAAGGGATCTGAATCCTAGTACAAGAGTAGTTTGGAGTCCTATAATTAATGATTCATATTTAACCATGTTATTGGTGAAACTAAAATTTAATTTAAAATAAAAATGAATGGGGATACCTTGATTAGGGACTAATATAATCCCTACACCACTTTTGTGTTCATACTTAGACCCCTCAAAGAATATAGTCATTTGATATTCTAGGACTAACTGGGAAGTGGATGCAATAGACTCATAAGGGAATTTATAATTAATGGGTTGATTATTATTAAGAGGTGATTCAACCAATTGATTAGTAATGATTTGACCTTTGATATACTTTTGATGGATAAATTCTATATCAAACTCTACTAACAACATGACCCATCTAGCTATTCATTGATTTTGATATGGCTTAGAATGCATGAATTTAATAGGATTAGTAGTCATAATGACATACATATTATGGTTGAGGAGATAATGATGAAGCTTACAGGCTACTAAAACCAATTCTAGGCATAATTTGTTAGCATGTGAGTAACGTGTTTTGTATTCTATGAGAGTATGACTTATACAATAAATAACCTACTCTTTGTGATGTTCATCTCAATGAGCAAGCATAACATCTAGATCATGATATATAGTCAAGATATAAAGGAAGAAAGGTTGCCCTTCCTTAGGGGAAGTAAGGATAGGAGGCAATAAAATATAGTCTTTAAGTACATTAAAGGCTTCTTGACAATTAGAATCCCATATAAAGTGACTACCCTTCTTTAAAAAATTGTGGAAGGGTTGACAATGATCAAAAAGTTAGGAATAACATGATGAATAGACTGGAGCTTGCCTTGTAAACTATGAAGCTACTTAATATTGGAAGGAGGAGTCATCTCTAAAATAGCCTTGATTTTAGTAGGATTCACTTCTATTCCATGAATGGAAACAGTAAAACCCAAAATTTTACCAATCAAGACACTAAAAATGCACTTTTTAGGATTTAGATGTACATGATAATGAAGTAAATGATCTGATAAAAAGGTGGTAAAATCTTGAATTTATTGTGGATTTAAGTTTTTTCTAATTTTAATAATCCTTAGGACTTCTTAAGACCTGATACTAATATTAGTAGTAGCTTCATTTAATAATCTAGATGTTTCAGATGGAAGAGAATTATGTAAATAAGAGTTTTCAACACCTAGATGGGTCAAGATTGACTCATCATCCTGACACTAAAAATAGGGATAACTAATGCATCATATCCTATTAAATGAGGATATACTAAGGGGATGGGTTTAGACCTCATTATCATGATAAAATATAAGGGGTTCTAAGAACATAGAATTGACTAAAAAAAGTTAGAAGGAATGGATATGGTATCACTAGTTGAGGAAGAGGTATCAGATGGGGAAGATGATTGTTCTTCTTCCAAAGATGGTAGAAGAGTAGGTTCAAAGGTAGACTTATAATGATTATTAAAATCTAAGCCATGATTTTTTTGTGGCTTTTTTTAATCTCTTAATGTGACATTGTGAGGACCATGCTCATATTTACCCATGCTGAAGCCCTTCCAGGCATAGTGATGAACATAGGTTTGAATAAACTAAGGATTGATAAGAAAAGAGAAATTAGATGTAAATAGTTTTACACAAACATTATCATCACACTCTAAGGTATCTTGATTGATCCCACCATATATTAAGTAAGTACACAAGAAAGGTGGTCTAAAGGGAATGGTCTCACCTAGACTAGGTGAATACTTGGGTTTCTTATCAGGATAACCATATTATTTAGGAGTGGGTAAAGTAGTAAGAGTTAATAACTAATATTATCCCATTGAAAGTTGCTACATCATAGATTCAATGGAATCAAGAGGAGGTAATTTTGAAGAGATAATCATGTTAGTCGAGGCTTGATTGGAAGATGGAGATGGAATTATGTCAGGTGAGGGTATTATGAAATCATTTGGCCTAAAGGTGAATTTACATAATTTAAAGGGGTGAGGATCAATAGGGATGATGTGTACCTAACCTTCATGTTCGTACGTAAGGCATTGATGAATGGTGGAAGGTACACATCACATCACATGAATCCATGGATGACCTAATAGAATTTTATATTAAAATGTTCATTTTATAACATAAAAGAGCTCATGAATGGCATGACAACCCACAAAAATGGGGAAGATGATTGTTCCTATCATGGGTGATATCATGTCATTAAATGCATGAAAAATTGTTGTAGACTAGGAGACAATAGTTTTTGGTAATTGTAATTTCTAAAAAACATGTGAGGAGAAAATATTAATGCTTGCCCCATTAGCAATCATAAATCTTTTAATTTGAGTTTGATTTATCTAATCTATAATAAAAAGGGTAGGATCTTGATCTTTGGGCAATAAAGGAACAATCTCAGAATTAGTAAAACTAAGAGTTAAGACCATTTAGATGGCTCCTATAAAAGCTGACAAAGGTTTTGGTTAATTTATTTGGACTTCAATAGCTTGGAAAGCTTCTATCATTACCTGTTGATGTTGTGGAGAGTTCTCAATAAGTTCATATAATCAAATTTTAACAGGCACTTGGTGGATCTATTTTAATATAGATATTTGTACTAACTCAGCTTCAAGAGGGGTAGTTCCTGTAATAAAAAATTTAGGATTTTGGATAAGTGGTTTAGGCATATTAGACATAGATGATCCTATAATTAAAACCTTATCTTTATCAATATTGTGTTTTTAAGAGTATGTGGTTACGTGAATGACATTAATGTGTAATAGAGGTAGATCTAAAGAGGCTACCGACTCTTTATCACTTATGGGACTAGCAAGATCATGAACATCTGGAACAAATAGAACAACAACTGTTGGCTTAGGATTTTTATCATTGATATAATCAATTAAGAGGTCATCATCTTGTACTAATTATTTTATTATAGTCTTAAGGGCTTTGTAATTTTCAATATCATGCCTAGGCACTCTATGATATGAACATATTTCTCAATTTTTATACCATGCAAGTCTTTTAGGGTGAAGGTTAATGGTCCATATAAGTAGTATTATAATGAGGGATGTGTCCAAAAATTATTTAAAAATAATGGCATAAGATCCTTTCAAAGACTCATGATGTGGTTTTATAGGGGTTTTGATAACAGATTCTCGTGGTAAGGTATTACTTGTTTAGTTTTGTTTTTTACCCTTTACAATAGGGATGGATGTAATCTCTTTTATTTTAGGCTTATCTAATATTCCATAAATTTAGAAAGAGGGATATTAAGATGGAGGTGTACTACATGAAAAAGGATTTTTTGTCCTTCCATGTGTTTGGATAGAAGAACCTATGACTGAGGTAGAAGATGGATGATGTCTTAAAATATATGATGGAGATGTTATAAAAGGGATAGGCCCTATATTATCTTGGGTGTTAACAATATAGGGGGTATTAAAACTATGATTTTCATATTTTGACATTTGAAGAAGATCCACTTTAACCTGAGGATGAGCCATGGCTTTCTTTGATGAAATGCCAAGACAATTGTCCCAGCTATCGAGGCGAGAGACTTTACTCTTTCCTTTGGTATCTTTAGGGTAAGTAGGTATTATGATAGAACATGGTTTCAAAGGGTCAAGGTTTTGGGTAAAAGGATCAGTTCTCAATATATGTTTTCCATGACAAGGCTTACTAGGGATTTAAGGGGTAACATGTGCAACTTCATAAATGTCAAGATGTTTATCTGTAACATCTTAAGGAGTAATTTCATTTTCTCTTTTAGGAGATTCACTATGAGAGGGTGAAGGGTATGGTTCACATGAACCATCCCATGTAATAATATCAGGGAGTTCTATGATAATTTTGGTACTATCTTTAATGACCTCAAGTTGACTCAAATCAAAAGCATCTCTTGTAAGGAGATCCAAGACTAAAGGTTCTTCTGGGACTTCTTTAGGCAAAAACTAGTCATGGAATGTATTAATCAGGGGTTGAATTTGATTTTGTGTCTCCCCAAGATTAGATTGGATGGTTTTTGATGTGGATGGATGGTTAGGAAATGGTTACTTAAAAATATCTAAAGATTGGTGAGGAGTATTGGGATTGTCCAACTGAAGGTCCCCCTTATCAATAAGGTCATGCACTAATCATTTTAAGGATTAGCACCACTCCATGTCATGTCCTATTACCTCATGGTAAATAAAAAATTCATTTTATTTGTACCAAGTGGGTTTAGGATGCATATCATCAATTGTTCTAATAAGAGGGAGTTTAATGACATTTGATTATAGGAGTTTATCTAATACTGAATCATAAGGTTCTCTTATAGGGGTATATTTCTTAGGGGGAAAAATCTTAGAGGTAAAATGAGTAAGACCCCTAGGTTATTACATCTAAGAGGCAAAATCTCTAGATTGGTTAGATGCTAGAGGGGAATAATTTTTTACAGTAACTACATTTGCTACCCCTTTTGGTTTAGGGCTATTGCTATTACTTTTGGATGGGTCAGACTTAAAGTTGTTATTACACAACTTAAATTTTCCCTCTTAAATTCCATGGATTTCAATCTTATGGGCCATGGTAAAGGCTTCATAAAATTTCTTAAAAGTTTGAATTTGTAACATGGACGATATATGTTTTACATAAGAATGTGAAAATAATTTAATTAATTCTATTTAGGCCAAGGGAAAAGTTAGCTAGTTGATTATGTTATGACATCAAGCTATAAATTTTGATAAGGATTCATCCTCAAACTATATAATATCATAAATATTAGTGATAGTCACTTTTTGAACAATATTAATTGATAAGTGTTCTAGAAAAATTTGGGCCAACTATCCAAAGGAAAAGAGGGAATGCTGGGGAATGGAATTGTACCAATCTAATGTAGATCCTACTAATGATATGGGAAAAGTCATAAGTAAAAGGTCATTTTCATGTGTTATGAGATAACACACATGTTTAAAGGCTCTGAGATGTTGTTGGGGATCTTCTTTATTCTAAAATTTAGTGAATCTAGGAAGTTCCCACTGTGAGGGGTATGGTCAAATAGGGACAGAGGGATGGATTGGCTTGTTAAAAAATTTCTCATATGTGAGAAAATTGTTATGTCTAGAGGTGAAGGCTTCCAAACTATCCATCCTATTCATAAGGATGTTCATGAGGTATATCTATGTATTACTATGAGGCACACCTCTTAAGACATTTTTGCTAAGGGGGTTGATAATTTGGTAATGTGGTAGACATGGGTTGTGAGGGAAAATATCCTACTATGGTTAGCATAATATGTTTAGATGCCACCATGTATTGAGGGATTTGTAATGGAATATTCTACTATGGGAAGAACTTTAATTGAGTAGCTATGGTTAGTTCTGATGAGGCTACATATTGGGTAGCTGAGGAGACATAATTTTGGGAAGGTTAAATGTACAAGATTTATTGTGAGCTATGTGTTAAAGTTATTTTAATGGGAGGGATATTTGTAGGAATTGATCCTACTAATTATTTGTGAAGGTATGTTGGATATAGGTGGAGTAGTATTTTAGACCTGAGCAATTATTGACAAATTGGTAGATACCGTGAATGGTTAATTTTATAAAGGTTGCAAAATTTGAGCATTACAACTAGGTGGAGGAGATCCAATGAAAAAGGTTACCATGGTTGTGGTAAATTCTCCAATTCTCTCAATTTTCTCAAAAGGAATCCCAAACCTATGTGGATAGTTTTGGGCATGGGGGGAAGGAGAAATATGTATTGCTCAACTATTCAAATAATGATTAAGAGAAATAGGGTTATTATCTAGTATTTCCACAAAGGAAAGATATCCTTGAGGATAATAATGTGGAAACACCATATTATCAAAGGATTTAGGGGAAAAAGCATAACTAGGTGTATGCTCCATAGGAGAAGATGTAACACCCTCCTTAGATTCTCACCTTTTTTTATTATTATCGAGTCAACACCATGAAATAAAAAATAAAATTGAAGACAAGACAAATAAATTAAAAAAAAAAATCTTTTTGAATTATCTCATTTTAATATGAATGAAAGATACACACACTAAAAGTCATTCCAAAGAAGTTTTTTATCACTTTTTTAACTTTTAAGATGTGAAAGAAAAGGTAGAAAATAAATTGATAACAAAAGTCCTAATAAATATCAATCTAAGGATGGTTTCAGGTAGTTTGTTTTGGTTCTCAAATAAGTCTACATTTCTATTGATACATGGCCTGGTAATTAGGGCTCATTCCCCTCACTTCACAATCCCACGACCAGTGTGGGCACTTAGCCAATGTTGTATCAATGATCTAGAGATTATACTCAACCAAAGAACTAAGTTGGTTCTCTTCTTGGTGTTGAAATATAAGTAGGATCACCATAAAAAGGTTGTCATGAGGTGATGAAATCCCTGTCATTTTACTTATGTCAAGTGTTTATATGTGTTAATTATGATAGTTATTTGGTTTGTGTGTGTATAAAGTGATGACTATGATAGATTACTGCCTAGATTATTCTATGTGAAAGAACCTAAGCAAGGAAAATGGATGCAATTTATTTTAAATTTAAGAGGAAATAAAATGCAAAGTCTAGATTATTTTGAATGAATGCAACAAAAAAATAAAGGGATAAGAGATTTTAAAATTGAAGAATGAACTTCTAATAAATAAAATGAGACCTTATGGGTCCCATCAAGGGTGCCAAAATGTTATAGTATTTTTTTCATTTCTTCAATGTGATTTAATTAACTACTAAAAATAAAGTATAAGCAAGTTTTTTAATATTACCTATAGATATGGATGGTTATGCACTGTTGATCAAGATTTATTATGAGAAATCCTCTTTGGCTGGGGAAGAATAACCTACAATTCACCCCACTTAAACAAAAATTTATTAATAGATAGATGGGTGGGTTACCTATTATAAACTAGTCCCAAGAAGTGGTATGCTTTCTTAGATGGATGTCACCCCATGCTCAAATATTCAAGTTTATTCTTAAACATGAAATTACAAAAATAGATATGGATAAAAGTAGACAATGCTGAAGATGGTTAATTAATAACAATATTTATATGATCAAAATATGTATCCAAGAATTCATTAGCAATGTCTATGTATTCTTTAATTAAATCCAATAGCTCATCAATATAGGTGAAGTCACATATAAAAATCACAAGACAATCCTAGCTCAAAATATATATCACTCTAATCTAAAAAGAGAGGTTGAGGGACTATGGGAAGATCAAATATGCTAACTGAATCATGCACTAAACTAGGCAAGGTCATCTACATGAATAGACAATAAATTTAGAAAATAGATTAGAGATTTTATAGAATGTTTTAAAGATTTAACAGGGATCAATGTTGATCTTATATGATCAATGTCAATTCAAATGAAAAGACATTAATTTTGTGAAACACTATTAAATAGTAAAAATAGACTATAATAACAATTTGTATTTTTGATAAAATGATTAAAATAGAATGGAAAAGAGATAGAAATAGAGGTTTAGAGACAGAATTTTTTTGATAGAAATTGAAGAGTTAAATGATATGTTTCAAAGTACTTTAACTACATTATAGGGATCAATGCCGATCCAACATGATCGACATCGATTTAGATGAATTGATATTGATTCTATGTAAGAAAATTGAATATCAATTAGACTATAATAATGACCTAGAAAAATAATAAAATAAATAAAACTAAATGTCAAATAATGACAATCAAACACAAAAGATGATAGACATGAGAAATTTAACAAAAACAAATTTCAACATGAACCTTTTTTATTGAAAATAAACTTGATGAGATGAGGGAAGAATCTTCACAAAATCCTCTTGATGATTCCTTAAGTGGAGATTCTACAAGATAACAAAGCTTTCATAATATCTATATGCAAACTATAGTGAGATTTTGGTGGAGTTTCTAAGTCAAAATCACCATCACCATCCTTCTAAGAAATGGAGGTCTACTATGCACGTATGGATTGACATCAATTTTAATCGATCAACATCGATCATAGAGGATCAATGTCAATTTTAACCAATTAGAATCAATTATGGAGGATTGATGTCAATTTACCTAGAATGGGTGGAGTTAAATGAAATGTTGTTTCAATGGGCTGGCATGGGGTAAAAGAGGGTTAAAATGACCTTTGAGGTTGTTCAGTTTGTTTTGACCATGGAATAATTTTGTTAGGAAGGAGATAAAATTTATCTTTTATTTGATTTTTTAGATTGTATGGTTTTAAGGATAAAATAAAAGGGCTAATTACTATTTAACCATAGTAATTAACTTAGTAACCAAGGTGGTAAATTAAAAAATGATGGTAAAATGTAATTATAAAAATAACTATGCATGGGGGGGAATTATGAAAATAATACATAATATTAATACAAGGGGTATAAATTTAGTGTTTACACTTATACTTGATGATCTACGACATGATCAATGAGTCCCCAATACCCTATTTATCATAGGTAATTTGGGACTTCATTATGACCATCAAATACTATTGGTATTATAGGGAAGACACCATGATTTGAATTATGGGCATTCTCAAGTAACCCCTCTGCTTTTTGTACTTTGTCCCAGATTGCCTAGTAGAGTAGGAGATAACCTACCAACTACTAGAGGGTATTTTTCACTTTTACATAAGCCACTAAAAAAATGCATGCCCACCACTCCCAATATCCATTAGGCACCATATTTATAAGGACTTCCATCACCTATAGAAAATGGTGGGTGGGAAGGACTCCTCCCTAGGGAGAGATAAACTCTAGTATTAATACCCTAAGGGCATGGTCATAGCTCACATAATAAGGTATTAAATTAACATTAATATAATCTATGGAAACCAAGTGTAAGATGATGATGATATGTACTTAGATGTTATGGATGCTCAAGAGGTGATATCTTAGATCATAGATTAAAAGAAGAAGAAAATAAATAAGGTCTAGGTGGGACCATCTACTCCCCTTCTAGCTTCTACTAGCTTAGTGGAGGATCCAACTGTAGCTCCTCTTACTATATCTAAGAGGATTTTATATGGTATTCTACCACCTTATCTTCCTTATCCTAAAATTATACCTATACCTCTTTATGTAGCTCCTACAACTTATCATCTACCTTCTCAAATAGGTCTTACACCTCATACTTGGCTTCCTCAAGCAGATCTTGCTCCTAATGCTCTGATTCCTCCTCTAGTTCCTCTATTAACACCTACTCCTTTCACCTTGACTCCACTTCTACCACCTCCAATAGCTATGGTGGCTTATCCCCAACTAAGCTAGACCTGCATTACATATTAATACATTTCTCAGGCATAGATAACTCAACCTCTATCACCTCAACCCTAGGATACACAAAAATTGAGGTTTGACATCACTAACAGTCTAGAGGCAAGCCTAAATTGAGGTTCTTGTTAGGAAATGGTGTAGGTTTTACCATTTATACCTCTCATTTCCTCCATCTCCCTTCCACCCCTCACTCCTACCACCTTCCATCTCATAGTTGTGACACCCTCAAGTTTCACTCCACTTACAAAAGCTACCCAAGTGATTCCTCCTCTTTTCCCCATCACACCCCCTTTATCATTTAGCTAGGTATCTTTAGCCTCTATATTCTTGAGCATCCTCATCACTTCTTCATTCCCTCTACCCAATATTTTCCATAACTCTAAACCTCCTTGGTGCCTTCATTGGGCATGCCTTCAATCTGGGTAATTGTAGTCCCATCTCTATTAATGATCAATTTTACCACCATTAAGAGTGCATCTCTAGTAGTAGGAATTATCTCAATACCCAACTTAATCATCTTGATTCCTCCCTTAGTATTCTAATAACCTCAACAATTATCCCTCATAGCTCCTACCATTATTGCTATCCCTTCCACTATAGCATCCAAAGTTAACTTGGGTAAGAGATCCAAGAAAAAGTCAAAGGTAGCTCACCCTCAAGATTTAATTTAGATACCTTCCACTCTAGTCCATCCCTCTCTTCTCACCTCAATTATTCCTCTAACCATAGTCATAATGCCTCTACATATTTTTTTATAGGCCCCTCTTTTCAATACCCCAAGTGCCCAAAGATTTGGCTACAACTAGTCAATCTCTTCCCTTATGTTGAACACCCCTCTCTCAAGAGTCTTTTCCCCTCAAGTGATCATGACCTATGAGAAATGGTAGGAAAATATGTTCCTATGGGTCTCCCCTTTCATCCTTCCTCCCTTCACTCCCATACCCCCTCCTCCTCTATTTATTTCCTCATTCACCCCTTCCACTTCTTTCATCTCCCCTATACCTCATCCTCTACCCTTTAACACCATCTTAATCACCCCTCTAACACCTCCTATAATATAGGGAATGGTCCTAAGGTTTCAAGCACTAAATATGATAGTCCAGGGAGACCTAGACATATAGTGGAGCTTTGATTAAGACTTAAGAATCATGAAGAGGTGTTTAATAGAGAGGATCATCTATGAGTGGAACCTAGTGGTGTGGTAAACCCAATAAGATTTGTTCTCCCTCACCAAGGTGAGGACTTCCATTAGGGAGGAAAATATGTTTGAGGATACACTATATATTCTATAGAGAACTCATGATATGTTAGATAAGCTCCTCAAGGACATAAAAATTTAGGTTTGGACATTATAATACTAGGTAAAGAATATTTCCCCATCAAGTTGATTGGGTATGTCAAGGATGCCCTATTACTACTTTTTTAGTTCTAAATAAGGTGGTGGAGACCATGGTAGACACCAATGTGCTTATCCAATAGAATTAGGCTTACATGGATAGAATCATGGAGATAGATGAGAAGTGTAGGAAGCTATAGGTCATTATCAACAAAGTCATGTTCTTATAATTAAAGCTAGTGCCTACCTCAGACTTGAGGTTGTATTAGATATATACTAAGAACATGAAGACAATTATGGATGAATGGATAGATATGGCTCACACTATAATAGGACCTTTGGAAGAGGGAAATAAATATATATTTTTTCCTAATTAAAAGAGGTCAATATCTCTATGTTATTCCACCCAGATGGCACCCTATTAGATAGGGGAGAATTTGGAGTCAATTCAACTAGTTCATGGAGGAGAAAGTCACCAAAATAAATAGGGAAGGGTCGCAAGTGGTTTTTAAGATATCAATGCAATCTATGATTAACATCAACTAAGTGTCTGGGGTTGAGGTGTTAATGGAATCCCTTTTATAAGTCTACCAAATGATAATAACTCAAGTAGAGGTGATATTCAAGGAGCCCATGATGAAACTTACTAAGTTGGATAAGTAATTTAACCTTATGGTAGTAACATTGAAAGATAGGGAAGTGATATCTAAGTAGTTAGGAGCCAAACCTTCATAGGCCCCTTTATGTATCAATTAGGTGGTCCCACATAGATATTTTTTTAGGTTTGAAGGGATTTCATTTTTTGTAATTTTGAATTATGGTTGTAACTATCATGAGTGGCCATCATGGAATAGGATGGGAATCTCACACTATTTTGAGTTGAATCCCATTCTCATATATATAAGGTAAATCCATATTTTAATATAAGGGTTAACTAAAACTTGCTTGAAAGTGTTGTCAAATTATAGCTAGGATTTTACCTATTTTCTCCTTCATCTCTTTAGACTATAGTGTTGGCTAGGATTGATTAGTGTAATATCACTTACTTTTTAATGAATATAATTCCTATTTTATACAAAGGGAACATTCTACATCTCAATTATATTTCATATCCATTATGAATGCTTGTTAAATGCTAGATTGATCATACCAATAACTTGTTACTAAATTAATGTTGGGATTATGATGTTTTTATCTATTATAATCCTATTGTGATCTATTTCATTTCTCTTTTTATAGTATTTTTATTTTTTGTGTTAATCTACCAATTATCATTGGGTTTTTATGTGTAGTTTACTATAAACTCCTAGTAATTATATACAATGAAGGTTAATATCTGAGGCATACTCCCTTATTTCTTCAAACTCTTCCCATTGTGGTTTATTTGAGGTAGAACTTTAGTGAAACTCAATCTATAGTGGTATAACTATGGCAAGGGAACTTGGTTCTATGGTTAATGCATTGAGTTCATTTTATACCTAGAGTCTCTATTTTATACCTTAATCTCCCCTCTCTTTGGTTTTTTTTTTCAAATACTAAACTACCATTTCCCCTTGTGTTTAGAAATAGAGGATAATAATACATAAACTTTAATAATAAGCTTTGATACTTAAATTTGTGTGTAAGAATCCCATACTAAACTTTTAGTGGTGGCACTACATCTATTTGATACCATTCATACATACTCCATTATGAATTTAAATACCCACAACCATGCCTTATGCTAATCCTAGATTAGTCCTAAAATAGAAGATGAAATTCAATTATTGTTTCCATATTCCTCTTTGGGGAATACCTAGTCTCATGGGTATTTCATGAAATAAACACTTGGATAGAAAAATAGTGTGTAATTACCCTCTCCATCATGAAATATAAAATAAAATCTCTCTCTAATATAATATTTATAATTCATTTACCCATAAAATTGAATACTATAGGGTGATTTATTATATCCATGAGGTGAGAGATTGAGGTGTAAAACATGGAATTATAGGGCTAACTAAATAGCCCTATGGTGATTATAGGTAATAACATGGTTATAAAGGTCATGGTGGGGGACATGGAGGCATAAGGTTTCCCCTACACACTTGTTATAAGTGTGGATCATGAGATCACTATCAACAAAACTACCCTACATATCCAAATTATGGGTATTATCATGGTGAACACAAGGTTGAAGAGTTCCTATATTTTTATGCCAAAATAATGCATAAGGAAAGACATGACAATGGTAACAACATTATCAAACTCATACATATATAATACTAAAGGGTTTTAAAAGTGAAAACCAAGAAGAATATTAGTCTCAAGGTACACATGATGACCCATAGTGGTATAATAGTATGACCCCCACCAATGCCCATAAATAAGAGTTTAACAGGAGGTGAGTTGAGAAAACCTAAAGATAAGGTGATGCACCCCAATCCCTCCATAATACCCTATCAATATATCTCATTCCAAAAGGAGATAATATGTGAATCCATGGATTTCATCCATAATTTATAGGATGAACTTTAATATGTTAGAGATTTGGAGGAAAATATAAGAAAGAAGCTCCAATCCCAAGAATAGGTTGAAAGGAATGTGAATTATCTTTCTAATATAATAGCTCCAAAACATTCTAAATGAATGATCCCTATACTTTAGAATCTTCTAGATGAGTATATATGAAAACAACTCAACATAGTACCTGTGTCATATCCAACACAAGGACACAAGTTAAGGATAACCCATATCATAGGCTATTATATAAAATTTATTATGGATGTAGACATTAATGGATGATCAATATGTGACATTTTGGCTGACATAGGTTCCAAATTCAATGTCCTCATATGGGATGCTTTGTGCTAGATGTACAACTACACTTTATGACCCTCACAATATGTTTTGTTAATGGCCACAAAACCCATGCTCAACCCATGGTAATATAAAAAATGCTAAAGTTGAGATAATGGGCACAAGGTTTTTATTATAATTTAAGGTGATTGAGATTATTGAGGTAGATAACCACCAAAAGTTAGCTAGTTGACCTTGGTGATATACCATTTATGTATACAAACACTTCAAAAAGCTCTACACGAGCTTTAAGAATAGAAAGGAACATGTGGAAATTTAGTTATTGAATTATCAAGGCCCTTCCTATGTAATTTTATTTACTTTCAATATGATATAAATAACATATAAAACATCACAATACAAGGTTTAGAGAACTAAGAGCCCAATGGGGATAGCATCTTGACCTAAGATGAGGCAAAACACAACTATGACACATAAATTATTACTTATGACCAGTGGGTACAAGAATCTTATTAGGTCACATGATGGAAATGTTGCATGGTGTGATAAATACCTCAATGTCCTCTTATAAATAAGGATTTTTTCACCAAAATTAAACCTTCTTTGAGTGGCAAGAAGATCTAGATACTGCAGATCACATCTAAGACAAAGAGAGTGTTTCATTTTAGTAGGGGTTAACTTGATATGTTACCCAAATGTGATGGATCCATGAATGATACCCCATTTAACATGAACTTGAGGCATGTGTCCATAAGGAGAAGGAATATTTTGGTGCTTTCGTATATAGTTTGAAGAGCACACCTATATGCTAGCGAGATACTCACAAGTCAAGTCTTCCCACTTGGACATAAGTTAATATTTCCATATGTTCTAGATTTGAGAATAATAATGACCACCAAGTATTAAATATATATAGTGATTAACTAATACATGGTTGTATATTCATGAGTGTGAATACAAATGGACAAAGTACACACCTTATTTTATAGTATAACAATGGATTCATGGTTTCTATCAAACTCTGTAAACTTGGCCCCCCATGTGGTATGTTGTAAATGAGATGCGCTAAGATACTTATTATTATAACATCCTAAAGGATAATTTAATCCATATCTTTTCTTTATCATTGTCCAATTTGGATCTAGTTGAACCCATCAATGTATTCACCATGTTATCCTATAGGATGAGGCCATAATGGAAGAATAGGTCAAAAAATGTGCAACAAAAAGGGACTAATGCTACCCAAGTTATTTGAGGACTATAATATTAATAGTGATTCTAGTGATGATGATGAGGTGGTGTGGATGGATTTAAATTGGTAGTATATGGTTAAAATGTAGAAGACTTTGCATAAAGTAAATAAAGAGCCAAAAGAATAAATCCCTATTCATTTACAAGTGGAGTCTTATCATGGGTAGATATAGGTAATGAATGTTCCATCTAATCAACATTAGTGATAATAAGAGCCTTTAAAAATAATAAAGGTGAATATTGGCTTAGAAGGAGAACCCAAACTAACAAAAATTAGGAATTGCTAGTCTGATGCAAAATTATCTCACATCATGGAGATACTCAAGGAATTCCAAGACCTCTTGATAAAAAGCTATAAAGAGATGAAAGGTGGGCATCCCTCTTTGAGGAATATGAAGATAACATTATTGGATGGTGAAAGACCTATGAAAAAGTGGCCATATTAAATGAATCCACTTTTTTCCTACAAGATTAAGGAAAAAATTGACAACATGTTAGTTTTAGGGGTGATTTTTCTAGGTGAGGAATATGAGTGGATGAGTTTTATGGTTATTAGTATCAATGAATATGGGAACATATGAATATACATTGAATATTAAATCCTTAAGGCTACATGTATCACTAATCTATTTCCCACTCTTTTCATTAAGGAATTCCTTGAGAGAATAATAGGTTTTGAGATCTACACCTTCACTAATGGATTTTGAGGCTATCACCATGTGCATATTAAAAAAGAGGATAAGCCAAAAATTTCTTTCCTACAAAATAGGGTTCATTTTCCTATAATGTCTTATCTATAGGCCTAAATAATGCACCTACCATCTTCTCATGCATATCCATAAAAAAATTTAATAAATTTTTACATCGGATACTTCGAGTATTTTTAGATGATTAGACAATGTATGGGGATGGTACAAGACCGTCGTGACTATTTGTGCCTCATGTTTGAGAATTGTCATCAGATTCAATTTTATCTCAATTTTAAGTATTGGATATTTTAAACACCCTTTGGCACATTAATTTTCCATGTGGCTTTGTAAATATGGCCTCCTTAGTGACTCTACTAAAATGGATATCATTCTCTGAATTGAGGTACCCATCACTCAATGAGAAGTGCACATATTTTTAAGTCATACCAGCTACTAATAGAATTTAATTCACTAACATTCTAAGATAGTATCACCACTAAAGTAAATCCTACATAAGAATAGCCCATTTATATGGGGAAATTTGTAATAATATGCATTTGATACCTTAAAGGAGAAAATCATGAGCACACCTATCCTCCAATTCCTAGATTAGACAAAACCATTTCATGTACATGTTAATACATTAAGAAACACTATAGGAACCATCCTAACTCAAGAAATTCATGATAATATATACCATAAAATGTAATTTTTTAGAAGGAATATTACACTAGTCGAGTAAAATTATACAATCATCGAGGATGAAGCATTAGAAATAATTTACACACTATATAAGTTCCATCAAAATTTGTTGGCTATGTCATTTATCTTATTTTTTTTATCATGAATCCTTAAAGTACCTTATTAATAATTTAGTACTCCATGTAATTATTTGTCTATCAATTTCATTATTTTAAGAATTCTAAATTTATGTGATTGTGAATCCTAGAAAGCAAAACTTGGGTCCTGACTACTTATCACACATTAATATGGACAATGATGCACAAAACATTGTATATGGTTTAGTGGATGCTTATTACTATGAAGTAAAGTTTTTCCCTAAGGATATTTGTGATATTTCTTCTTTCCTCACATTCAATACTACTCCAAATAACCTTCCCACTAAGGAAACTAAATAAATAGCTATCCATGTTTCCCCTTATCAGTTCAGTGGGGGTGAGATTTATAAGTTTGGGTGCAAAAGAGTCTAACATAAATATATTTTATAACATGATCAATCAAGATTGATATAAGAGGGAAATGAATCCATTACTAAATGATATTTTTTTAGAAAAGTTACTATGCACAAGATATTACTTTTGGTCTATGATGGACGACTTTGATAAATGATGCCAATGATTATGAGCATACATTTGATACCTTCCAACAAATAGATAATTTTAACCATTAGGATGAGATGCCTTTGATCCCTATATTAGATCAAGAACCCTTTGGAAACTGGATTTTTAAATTTGTTGTCATGATCTCCCTTACTATGCCTATGATTGATGCATGCTATATTGTTACCACCACCAATAATTGCACTAATTGGGATGAGGCCACACCCATAAATAATTAAATTAAAATAATAATAGTGTATTTATTATGGGATAATATCATTATCCACCATGGCTTCCCTTTGAGTTTAATAAGTGGTCTTAACTCTCACTTCATAAATGTTATTATGTGCATCCTACTATCTAATTTCATGGTTGCACATCATAAAACTACATCGTACCACCCATAGGTAAATGGGACCCCAAAGGATTTCAAAAATATTATTGGCAAGACACTAAAAAGGATTTACAATGTCAAGCAAAAAGACTGGGATAACCATGTGTTAATAGTATTGTGGGCCTATAAAACAAGCTATAAGCACCTTAATAAGTCCACTTCCTTTTAGTTTGTGTTTAGGATAAAGGTAGTTATTTATGTGTACTTTATAGTTCCATATTTGAACATTATGAACATAATCAACTAAAATATAAATAGTCACTCAATGCATACCTATAAGACATCATGTATCTAGATGAAAGTCATATTGTCACTCAATGGAGCCAAACCTTGGATAAGGTCTAATAAAAATTTTGGCATGATTAAAACATAAATGGAAATATATTGGTCAAAGGATGCCCTATTATAATTTATGACTCTTAAGCATTTGGATAACCTATGGAGGCTTAAGATTTGTTAGTTGTGGCCTTACATACTTCATGATATTTTGGAAACTAGTACATTTAAGTTGTGTACATTGGATGACAGAATGTTCGTTGGGAATGTTAGTATAATATGACTCAATCCTTACCAAGATTAGTATACTTGAGCCATGTTGTAATTAGGTTTATGCCATTTATTTTTTATATTTTTTGTTACATAGGCTAGTCTATTTTAGTTTAGTTTTGGGTGCAATAATTATGCACTATCATTTATAATAAAACACACAACCTCATCTACCAATTCTTTTGGGGGATGATTATTGTTACACTATTTATTTCAATATATCTTACTAAGTGTCAGATTTACTAATGATAAATTCAAAGGTTTATTCACATCTTGGTTACTATTTAAATGGTAGATATAAAAGAATTTATGGGTGTGATTTTTATTTGTTCTAACTTGTATTAACCCAATGTGATCAAAGGAATCTCTCCAAAATAACATCTAGGTCTATGCATATGACCATATTGAATACTGAGAAACATAAATTTACTTGTCACATAAGAGGATTAGGTGGAAAATTTAGTGTGGGGTAGGATAACCAATAGTAAAAATAAATATTATATGTACACAAGGTAAATAAACAAAGTATATGGATACATGGAGTTTTTTGGGGCAAAGAAACACCCAATAGAGTGTATATCCTAGGAATAAAAGTATTGGGTTGCGTAAAAAGGATTTGTGGGGAAAGGAAGTATGCTAGTAAAGAAGCACAATAACCAATAATGTAGTAATAAGAAATTTTAGGCTGTACACCAAATACATCCATATAGTATGGCATCATCAATAATTTTATATTCCAAATTAAAACTTATACTAGATGTCACATAAATATGCAAGTTGTCATGCATGGGAGCAAATGATATTAGTTGCTAAGTAACTGAGTAAATGTAGGCATGCAAAAAGGAAATAAAGTATACAAGTAAAAGTGATGCTAAAAACATTTGATCTGTATGGATATTGACATTAAAATAACATTTTTGGGTGGTATAAAACTCACAATAAAAATCATTTCCACCACACATAACTTTTGAGAAGATTTGAGATGCCATAGAAAGATCTTGTAAGTAGAAAATATGAGTAAGGGAATTTAGGTCCAAGACCAAGGACTTGATATTTAAATCACTAGGTTTACTACATTAAGACATTATGGTTTAATTGTTAGAAAAACACAATAAAAAAGATGATCTAGGAAGAAACTAAGGGTGGTTGCAAGATTTATAAGTTAGGTTCTACCATTATAGATTGGTTAAGATTGGGTCAATGTATACCCTCTCACTTCCAAAAGGAGAAGAAAAAACACCAATATTAGGGATTTTATGAGAATATACATTCCAAGGGTATGCATTAAGGGTTTCATACCCATGACAAGTAAGAAAAATAAAAGGGTAAGAACCCAAGCACCCACAACATCTAGAAGTAGCAGGTGTTTGGTTGAGGAAGAGGAACTAAAATCCAAGCCAATATATAATAAGGAGGTTACTACAAAGGAAATAAATGAGAGTGTAATGGTAGAGACATTGAAGTGTGTTAAGATGTAATACCCAACCTTATTACCACAAAGAGAAGAATGGGAGTCCCAATTTACACAGTGAAAAGTTTAAAACTAAAATAATTAGGGAAGAACCAATGAGATTAACCTATAGAATGATTACATGGTGGACACTAGGAAGAAGATTCTGGATAGTGACACATTATTTGACATGAATATTATAAAATCACTTGAAAAGGTGGGAGTGTTCTAGTTATTCAATATCACATATTTTTAAAGTAGGAAACTTGGTGCACTTCTTATAGTCACATGTTCATGAGGACAAATTATAGTTTTACAAATAAGAGAAATGGAAAATTCATTGGGGAAGAGATTAAGAAATCCCTAGAAGGAAATGAGCCATGATTTTTATAGTAAAACATTGATGAGATGAGTATTAGAGAAATATTTCAATAGGATAATATGGATGTGAACCTATTCAAGTGGGATGTCATGGAATCAAAGAGTATGAAGGTGTAGACATGAAGGTATATGAGTTTTGACTTTGATGCATACATGAATGAACAAATATTTTAAGTACCCATTGGTACAATTGAGGATGAAAAACTTGATGCTACCATGGATTATCACTGATATATGTATGTCAACCCAACTAAGTTTAATGAAGTCAAGGATGTGAGTGTGTTGATTAAAATGGAGACAAAGATAAGCCACCATTATATTAAGAACCATGCCCCTATCAGCATTTAAGAGGTGTATTTGGAAAAATTATAATAATGACATGCTTAGGTAGAAAAAAATATGGAATTTGTAGAGGTAAAATTATTAACACTCTGTTGACATGCTCTAAAGGAGGAATCCAGTGTTTATATGAGGTAGACTTAAAATGGATACAACTAGTGAAAAAAATGAGTATGTTGGTAAATCATATGCTACAAAGGGTAAAATTCACAAAATATGGTATTCAATAAAAATATTAATGAGACAAGATTGAATTCATAGAGTAACTCAAAATGTTTGAGTACATCCTAAACAAGCTCAATGAGAAAGCTACATCATCTGGGAGAAGCTTCCTAAATTTTGTCCAATAATCTAGTGATTTTGGCATGATTATATGAGGAGAAAAAAATAAATATTACCTAACCATGCATGTATATTTGAAGAAGGAAAATGTTGAGAGGACTTGAATTCTATAAGAATTATAGGACATCAACCAAATAATTGGTGCTAAATAGAAAACATTCAAGGAAAACTTCAAGAGTCTATAATTCCAAACCATTTATGAATAAAGCATGATAGAAAATGTAGTTAAGGAAATGATTGATAGGGTCAATTATCTAAAAAGAGAGGATGAAGTAATTGAAGAGAAACCTAATAAATTTTAGGGTTTAAATACATGAATATTAGGCATAATTAAATAATCAAAGGTTGTAATTATGTGATAGACCACTTTTGAGGATGGATTGAGTAAAGAGGTTCCAAAATTCATAGTTGATATTCAAACCATTAGTAGGTTATTTGAGAGTAGCACAATGAGTTAGTGTGGAGTGATGTTGAATCTTTATTTATATAATTTTTTTAATTTTTTTAATAATTCCATCTAGGTGTAATTCCATTAGTTTATAAGCATGGCACATGCCAATAGGTCATCCACTTCCATGATATAGACAAACATTTCTAGAAAATATCAAAAGTGATCATGTGTCAACATTATATTTTTCCAAGTTAGCATAATTATTAGGAGGTAAATGAAAAAGTTATTATTGGAAACTAGATTCAAATAATAATTTGAGATGTGACTCAAGGGTAAGTTTATTAGACCTAGCATGCCCATTAGGATGACACATTAACTACCAATGGGTAGTAATTATATTAACTACTAGTTATAATCAGTCACATTAGTTGATGATTGGTATCAATTAAGCTACTTGTTGAAACACATGTTAATTTTAAAGTATATAAAAGGAGGGTAAATGGATTGTTGAAAGAGATAAAAATGGCAATAGGGGAAATGCCACTAGATTATCAACATAGAGTTCTTAGTTATAGGGTAAATGTTGTCTAAATAAGGAGAGATATTGTAAATTTAGTTTTTAATAATGTTGGTGTCATGGTGTACCCTATAACTATGAATTGATAAGTAATTGATATAATAATTATTACTATTTATATTTTTATTATCCATTTATGTCTAGTAAATATTGTTAACATGTTCTAGATTCATGTTTTTAACAATAGAAGTTGTTATTACATTCAATAATATCTTAATTTTTATAATAATGAATACTTAGGTAGGATAATGCTTCTTTAATTTTGTTCATTGATTATTCATATGATACCATGTGATTTATATAGTAATATATAATATTTTTAGGTAATCCCACACATTCAAGTACACACACAAGATGAATGTATTATGTTTCCATTTTCAACTAACCCTGACCAAACTTAGTTTCTCTTTTTGTACCTTAAGTGAGTGTGCAATAATAACTCACATGATATGTTGGCATGGTTAGATAGTATTTTATAATGTGTGTGTGTGGTGGAGGACTAGCGGGCATGAGATTAAATTAAACCCAAAAAACAACTAAAGTTTTTTTTGGATTTAATGAGTTAATGTTAATAAAGAAGTTAGTGATTATAGATTTTTTTGTTGTTGTGGATTAATGCTTATAAATTTGAGCTTATGAATTTAAATTAATAAAAATATAAATTTCATACAAATCAAATATAACATGAAAATGGAAAGAATATGGAAGCAAATTACAAATTAGATAAGGATTCTTACCACCAATTTACTCTTCTTGGATTCCCTTCAAGATCTTCAAACTGATTTTCAATTATTCTTAATTTTTTCCTATTGGATTGCTATGGATAGACTCACATTTTTGGCATGGTGATAGCTTGATAAATGAATTGATTAAAGACTATGTTGATAAAAAAAAATTAGCATACATTAGACATGGATTATCTAGTTAGCTTCTAGTTAGTTGGAATGGAGGGAGATGATGTGTTTAAATAGGCAATGGAGGGAGGATTTTCCAGTGAATTAAAAATTCATTAGAAGTTTCTAGAGAAGAAGACTATAGAAAAAAGTTAGTAATTATATGTAATTTAAAATTCCTTAGAGTTCTCTAGAAATAGAGATTTCTATAAAATATGGAGGATGAGGGAAGATTGTAGAGAGTAGAAGCCTCTAGTTTCATGTTAGGAATAATTGAGGATTAGATGGGGATTAGGTGAGGATTAGGATCTAGGCTTGTAGGAAGCCTAAGAGTATGTAGGTATGTGGGTCATGGGAATTTAAATTACCAAATATTAGACAAATGGGATTAGTTAGTAGATAATGTTGATTTATATGAATTAATGAATAAGTGGGAAGGGGTAAGGTTATTATGATGAACAATAATGAAGGGGGATGTGATTTATTTTTTTAATTTAGATTATGGTTATGGGATTAATTGGGATAAATAATGGGATTAGTGGAATAGTTAAGGTGAGTAGATTTAGGTGCATACATTTACCCCCTCTTTGAAAGGTCATTGCAAGTGGAAGAATTGGAAGGAATAATGGTCTTTCAAATAAAAACCACTTCATGGATGAATTTTAGTAAATGATGTTAGTGGATATGATACCCACTCAAGGGGACATGTAGATGATAATGAGATGGATGGCCACTTGAAATAATAAATGAGGGGTGGGATGGGATGGATAGATGAGGGGGATGGTATGCAAGATGTGAGATAGATGATGAGGAAGATGAACTTGACCTAAGTAGTGAGGTACCAGTTGATGATGCCCCTAAAAAAGACATATGAATATGGATTGGAAATAATTATGTCATGGTTATTGACACATCCCAAGATGAATCAAATGTAACATGATGATGATAAGATAAAAGGCCATAATATTTTGACATACCCCAAGAAAGGACACATACAAAGGAGATTTGCATGCCAGGATAATATAATGATTTTATAAGATTGATGATGAGTGTAGCTCAAAGCTAAAGTAAAGTGTATGATGAAAAAAATGAGAGATAATAAAGGATATGATCAAGTAACTAAATTATGAAGGGGAGGAATTGGTTAGTGTGATGCATCAAATCAATGAGTGATAATGTGATTAATAGTAATGATACCCCTAGCAAGGACACATGTAAGGGAATAAGATATGATAATAAAGTTATGGTTTTGGTCATGACTCGATCGAAGAAGGAACCATAAAATTTAAATGATGAATTGATCAATCAGTGATAAGGAATGACTAATGGAAGAAAAGATGGATGTTATTATTTATCAGGTCCAATAGCTAGGGGTAGTCAAGTGGCAAAAACATTAGTTGGATGATTGTGATGATGGTTATTTATCATTATATTAATTAATTAGTGATTGATATTATAGTTTAAAGATTTTATGTAAGACTTGGGGATGATGAGGAAAAAGAGAGTGATTGAGATGACCTTAGACATGTTATGTGACTAAGCAATACCTACATAATCTAAAAGACCTCAGGCCAATGTAGTTTAGACTAAATGATAGATAAAAATATAAATAAGAGGATGATGATGATTAATTTTATACATGTTAGTTGTTAGATAAAAGGATGTGATTTAGATGTTAGATGTTGATGACTAGGGAGAGGATAGATGATTGACTAGAGGATATATATGTGATGATAAAAGGACTTGGAGGAATGATTGAATATTATATGAGTAGACTTGGATGATTGGGTTTAAGACAAAGGATTAAGATAAATTATTGGATATGGTATGCTAGATATTATGACATGTGGTTAAGTTATATGACTAGACCTTGATGATCAAATTGATGAAGAGATAAAGATTATTAGATAATTAGGAAAGTGATAGAGGATAGGAGAAATGATGAGTGTGTGGATGATCAATACATTATTTTTATAATAGAGTTCATCATAGTCTAAGTAATCTAATAAATATATAACTTGGTAGGATGACCCATGATATAAGTATGACCAAGAGGACATGGTGCCATAGTGCATGAAAGGGGAAAATAGTAAACTTTGTATCATTGAGGGAACCAAAAATCACCATTATAAATTTTGGTGTCATCATAGCATCCTCATTCCTTGAATAATATAAAAATAGATACTTGATAAAAGACTAAAAGGAAACATAGACAAATAAATAAGACATAAGACAAATAAATCAAAGATCAGACAATTAACACACACAAGTATTTACATGTAGTGTCATAATGTCTTATCTAATGGTCCTAATGAGAGTCAATGGGATGATTGATCAAGTTATGAGTTAGACTAAGTTTGTCAGGATGATGTGAAGTTGGATTAAGGTTATAGACTTGGTCAAAGGTATAGACTTGGAATAGACTAGTTCTTGGATTAGGATAAAGTTATGGATAAAGACTTGAGTGTAAAGATTAGGACATAAGATAATAAAAGGTGATAAAATGATAAGACTTATAATACATAAGATAAGACAAGATTATAAGATGTATAATACATAAGACAAGATATGATGACATGGATAACTTAAGACATAGGATAAGGAGACTAGGATACTTATGACATATGATAAGATGACACAAGATAAGATAACTTAGATGCTTTGGGAGTTTTATGAATTTTATAATCTTTAGGGTTTTTTGGAATATGTATTTACACTATAAAAATGGGGTTATTATCAAAGGGAATACCAATCCTAGCAACTAGGATAAGGATAGATGTAATAATGAATGTGACGATAACAAGATGAGGGTGATTCTAAAAATGGGATAGGGACCAAGAAAGAATGGACTAAAGATCACCAATAACCACATCATGACATAATCATATATTTAATTTCTTTATTATCCATTGGAGGATATATAAATATGATTCTAAAATATTTCTCAAGACATATTCCTTTCCCTGATGAAGGTCAAGACTGAAAAAAAGAGGGATGCAATAGGATGCATGATATGATGGTAGATGATGAGTAGGTAAAATGAATATAAGGATAAGATAGACATGGATGACATGGAGGAGATTGAAAATGGATATAAAATGGATGGATTTTTCCCCCAAGTGTTATAGTACAATGCAAATAATAAATTACTTTACCATGACTCCAGAAACTAATTTTCATCATGGTACTTTCCCAAGGCACTAGAATACTAGTTTTCACCATTGGAGGAATGATTTTTATTTCATTTTTTTAAAATTTTTGGCATCTCAATTTATCATAGGTGGGCAAGATGCAAGATTGAAGATGTTTTCATGAACTTTAACCAATACCTAAATTAGATAGATGAGATTATAAGATCATGTTGTCATTATTGGATGTATTGATGTCTATGTAACTTTAATTAAAGATTGATTTATCCCCCTTTAGATATATATATACGAAGTGTCTTTGTCACCCCTATGAGAGATAATATTGCTAGGGAGTTGATGTGAGGTATGGATTGGATTAGATCTTGATATTAGGGGATATATGGAACTTAAATGGATAATAAGATTATGATGGGGAGGTGTGATGAGTGAGTGCAGAGTGGGAATATTATTTTTACACATCATTTTACTTGTTTTATGTTCCATTTTTGATTGGTGCTAATTGACAAAAGACTATAGGGGATATAAGACTTTTGTATTATGTGATTCTTTGATTAGATTATTTAATGGATTATCAATTATGTTGATATTATTTTGATTTTAAGACTTGACTATTTCTTGACCTCCCCCTAGTGCCTAACATTGGGATTCACCAAAGGATATTTATATTTGACTTGATAGATGATAATTATTCTAACTTTGATGGTTCCATAGTGCCTAACATAGTGTTTCACTAGGGGGATATTTTTTTATTAGGCCAATGATTTGATGTTTCTTGATTTTAACTTGAAGGATCAATGATTATTTGATGATTATGCATCATTTTTTGAATATTGCCTTGGACATTTATATTTGTGGCATTTATTATGTTACTCGAGGGAGGGTCCAATGATGTATGTTTCTATTCTTCCCTACGGAGGTAGGTGATTGAATGATCATTTATAAGAATAAATAGGTATATGATAGATGAATGTGAGGGATATGGTATGATGAGGTCAATGAGAGGTGATGGGGAAGCATGGTATTCATAGGGGGTTTTAAGAGACCCAATTTTGACATCCGATAAATCTCTTCAACATCAATAAAAGGATAACTAAGACTAGTTGTAGTATACATATCTAAAGTAGGATCAGATTAACTCTAACTATTTATGATAGATAAATATTATTAGAAGTTTTTTATGACTTCATCTATATTGGGATAAAAATATAATCCTAGTGATTGATTATTATTCAAATTGGAGGTATCTTTAAAAGGACAAGCATATCCATCATCTGCTATAATATCTATGAGTGATGATGTTTATAATGAGGAATTTGATTCAAATATTGGTGTTAAACATGATCCTAATTTAGATAACACATGTATTGAATTCTATGCTAACTCTATTATACAATATGAAATGATGTTAGTGTAAGATTCATTGCCTATAAGTGACCTCTCAATATGGGGTCTTTGATATGATGAGTGAGAAGAAGATGATGGAGGAACAATCGATTCAACAAAGATAGGCCCATGAAAGGACTCATGAGCATTAAGTTCATAGGGAATAGACTCATCTTCAATGGAGGATTTTTCAAAGATAAAGGGACCATGGAAGATGGATATGGTATCTTAAACTTGGCATGGAAAGGGAAGGGTTTAATCATGATCAAGAATGGAATCTTATCATTCCTCTCTTGTTCACCTAGGAATGTATACTCATTCGATTCATTCTTGATTTTGATGTCACCATGATTGATGAGGTTGTAGATGTACTTTTAGAAATTATGATATTAATTACTGGTGTGCTCCAAAGTTTTATGATATATATATATATATATATATATATATATATATATATATATATATATATTAGTGATCAAATTTATACCAAGAGGGTTTAGGATTTATGGGATTAAGATTTCATATGGGTGGTTAGACCATCATGTCACTGGCAACAAGCTAGTGGAAGAGGGATTTGAAGGATATAAGAAGATGATTATAGGGAATATATTCAATTGGTAACCTGGATGTGGAAGCATTAGACTTTGGATCAGATGGTTTTTTATGTGACTAGGTAGGTGGAGTAATAGATGAGGTATCTAAGATAGTAGTCCCTTTGCTAGAGTAAGAAGGGGTAGGTGACCATATATCACTGGTGGGTGGAGTATTTGAATGGTATTGGGTGGTGTGAAGACTAAGAGTTATCTTACATGGATGGGTGTGGACTAGAGCTAATGTTGGGTGGATGAGTTTTAAGTCTATAGGACATGGAGTGCTCATCTCAAGAAGGTAAGAAAGGAATATATCCCTATTGGCGATGAGGAATTACTCAATTAAGGTATTGACCAAATATTTTTAGATGTCATATATAAGGATGGGAAAAATTATGGATGATTTGGTTTTATAACCCTAATTGGTAGGTGTGGTAGATTGAATGAAGATATTGAGGGATGAAGATGGAATGTGTGGAACAAATTTGGACAAAGTCTTGTTTAGTCTAGTCTTATGTTTGACTTGATGTGGGATGTGATGTGATCAAGTAGACCAAATTAGGATGTGATCTAGACTTTGATGATATAGACTTGATTTAACTAAGAAAGATATAAAAATCTCTAAGACTTGATTGGGGCTAGATTATCCCAATAGACTAATTTTGACTAGGGATTGATTGAATTAAGACTAACTCAAGACTAAAATGATCAATTCAAATAGGATGGGATGATTTTATTGGCATGCTAATAGGATTTATATTATGATTAAAAATTGATTAGATATAAGTAAGCTTAGGATTAGAAGCTTGATGTGGGAGAGTTGTTTGTCAATGTGGATGAAGACTAACATATAACTGTAGACTTGACAAGAGGACTTGTATAGATAAGGGGATGGTTTGGGTTGGAATGGGATTAGGACTAGTTTTATAAGATGGTGGATAAGATTATTATGCAAGACAAGATCAAGATGAATTTGAACTAAGGGGTTGAATAGGTCAAGGTGATGTGTGATTAGTTATGGATAAGGTGGGCTTAGTTTGATGACACTAGAGATGGTTAATGCTAAAACTGAGTGATAAGATGTGATAGATGGATGCTAATACTTATATTCATGAGGCTAGGATAGGATATGACTAAGATGAGAGGGGTGATGAGAGATAGTATAAGATGCAATATGAGATAAGTTTAAAAGGATGTACATAAAAGTACAAATAAAAATATGTACAATAGGACTATATGATGATGATACAAAGATATACAAGATTAAGATATGTGCAAGATACTTAGATAGGCATGTATAGGTTTGGGTGAGAGGCTGAGTTGGTTGAAAAATAGAATTGGTTTATCACAACACTCACCAAATCAAGCAGACCACAAACCTAAGATTAGTAAACTATTTGGGAGTATAACCCAATGACTATACCATCTAATAGTTTCATGGGTAAGGATGTAGGTTGGTTACCCATTAAAAATTCTCCTAAAACCTCTTAACCCCATCTACACATGATGGGCACTTGGGATCTAATATTGACTTTAGCATTAAGTTTCCTATTATAGTTGATGGTCTTATGCTAGGTTTGAATAGGCTCCCTAGGCCATCCCTGGTAAATGCTAGGTATGGTGGGACCCAAGTCTTTGTAGGGTGTTATCTAATTCCTAGTTCAGATAATTAACTCTTATCCTTGACAAAAAAAATGTATGGGGTCAAATACTTAGCCTAATGATAGCTATCCCTGATATTTATAATCCACCAAAACATGAAATTTAGATTAGGCATGGTGGTGAAATACATGGTCACTATCCCACTAAGACTATGGAAATTGCATGGGTGTTAATTTCACATCATGTTTCCCCTAAAAATAAAAATTAGAGGGTTTATTAGTGGCTTTTTATCCTCCAAGAATTATTACAAAGATGAAAGAAGGGGAGCATACACCACTATAGCCCATGACACATAAGAAAATAAAAAGATTTATTAGTTGATTAATTTAGATGTGATATATATAATATATTTACAAGATGATTTTTCAAAATATCTTTGATAGGTGACCTAAAAGATAAGTTATTAGTAGTTTCAATTGGAAATATTGGAGGGTCAACCTATAATACAAGATGTTAGACAAAATATATGACTTACAAGAGAATATGTTAGCAAGTCAAAATTGCTATTAGATTACTCCTTAACAAAAACCACTAAAAAAATTGTGATTTGGCTCTATAAATTATTTTAATGAGATTCCAAGATGTGGGGGTCTAGGGGTGGTAACCCCCAACATGTTCAAGGCGAAGTTCCCCTTACGGGGTTAAGGGGAAATGCCCCTAGCACACTCACACCAATGTGGTATAGAGTAGGATCAAATAGTAGTGCTCCCAAAGCAAAATGAAATGCAGGACTTATGGAACCCTTGGAATGCCTCAAAATTCATTAAAATTGACCATAAGAATTCACTCAAAAAAGACAAATTTAATGCAATAATGAATTCAAAATTACAAATATAGAAGGCAAACCATAAATACACAATCAAACTATTCAAAATTTATTCCATAAAGGATAAAATCGTAAGTCTTGGGTAATACCACAACTGGTAAAATTGTAATTTTATTGAGGTTTAAATAAATATGACCATAAATATATGGTTTAAGCAAAATTACTAATGGTTAAGCAATATCACTAGTCAAAATGAAATATTGTGAGTTGTAATTAGTATTTTTTACATCAAAGAAAAACCCTAAAAATCTAGTAATTAGATTAATAAAATATTAAAAAGGTGATATTTTTATAGAAGTTAAAATTGGTATTTACATATTATTGATAGAACTATATTTAACCAATTGTATATTTTGACTTATTTACTCCAAATTGATTATTAAAGTACAAAATTGAATATTTCTATCAATATCTCTTTTTGTGAAGGTAATATTATGACTATAAATCAATAATATTACAAGTAGTTGTAGGGTGTTTGGGGGAATTTTATGCCAACATAGGTAACACTTCCCTCTTCTTATGAGCAAATTATAATCAAACAAAGATAGATAATTTTTTAAAAATCCACAATTAGTAGTTGTAATTAATAATTTTATGACTAAAGTCAAAACCACCCTTTACGATGGCAAAACCATGACTCAGACTCAATATCATAGCTGTAAAAAATGTAGTTTTATTTAGTATAAAACAACTACTAATTTCATGGATAACATCTTTTAAACCTACCCCTACACGATAAAACAAGTCAACATAAACCTACAAAAAACAAAAGAATATGTATAAAACTAATTTTTTAACTATAAGACTATACTATTTCAAAATCATTATTTTCTATTCAAAACCACAACTTAAACAAAAAATTCACTTTTTATGAGTTGTCGTATTGTAAATGGGTGAATACCTATCATAAAGGTTAGCCACTAGTGGTTATATGGTGAGGTTAGTGTAAAATCATAGATTTTTAGGCAATACTACCAATGCAATGTTGTAAGTTATAAAGCAATTCTGTATTTCACCTAGAGGATGAGATTTTGAAAATTTTAAGCCACAATCTACCTTCAATTAGACCTACAAGCTTGATTAACACACTTAAATCATAAGAGGTCAATTCAAGAGGAGGATCCCACCATGGTCACCAATGAATGCTTGTAAATTTGAGCTTATGAATTTAAACTACTAAAAATAACAATTTCACCCAAATCATACAAAACATTAAAAGGGAGAGAATATGGAAGTGAATTATAAATTAGATAAGGATTCTTACCACCAATTTTCTCCTCTTGGCTTCCATCCACGATATTTAAACTGATTTTCAATGATTCTTGATTTTTTTCTTGTTAGATTACTATGGATAGACTCATATTTTTGGCATGGTGATAACTTAATCAATGACTTGATTAAAGACTATGTTGATGAAAGATTTTAGCATAGATTGGATATGGCTTCTCTAGTTAGCTTCTAGTTAGTTGGAATGGAGGAAGATGGAGTGTTTAAATATGAAATGGGGGAAGGATTTTCTAGTGAATTAAAAATTCATTGGAATTTTATAGAGAATAAGACTCTAAAAAAAGGGGGGGAATTCTAAGGAATTTAAAATTATTTAGAATTCTCTAGAAATAGAGATTTATAGAAAATTTGGAGGATGAGGGAAGCTTCTAGAGAGAAGAAGCCTCTAGTTTCATGTTAGGACTAATTGAGGATTAAAAGGGGATTAGGTGAGCATTAAGGGATAGGCTTGTAGGAAAGCCTAGGAGTAGTTACGTAGGTAGGTCATGGGAATTTAAAATTCCTAAATATTAGACAAGTGGGATTAGTTAGTAAATAATGGTGATTTAGATTAATTAATGAATAATTGAGAAGGGGGATGTGATTTAATTATTTAATTAGGATTATGGTTATGGTGTTAATTAGGATAAATAGCAAGATTAGTGGATAGTTAAGGAAAGTGGATTTAGGTGCATGCAGTGGCTCATATAGAATTCTTGTGTAGTATATGATTTTTTTTTGGTAGAGGTAATGATGGATATAGTTAGGGGCTTAAAATATTATTATTTTAATGGTTTTTTGTGAAAATTTTGAATATTATGGGATTTATAAGCAAATTATTATATTCAACCATGTTAAGAAAATAATATTTATGTAATTATTTATTTTTGGTAATACAATTTTAGTTTTATTTTAAGTTTGTAAAACCTTAGGTTTTCTTGTTTTAAATCCTACTTCATGCATATCTTCTTGATTTGTCCTTCTTTGGGATTTATCCACTTCTATTTCCATAGGATTAGGAACTTGTGATGCTTAGGATTATTTTCTATTTTTCCTTTGTTATAAATTTTATAAATTCAGATTTTATGGGGCAAGAGATTTTGAATCTTGAGGTGGATTTGGATCTAAAAACAAGACTATTTTTATGAGATGTTGGATGTAGATCATTTAAAGCTATGAATGACTCTTGATAGTGGCCATAGAATATTCTAGGATATGGATTCAAAATATTATAGGATGTGATTGTGAATAATTATATGTAATGTATGTAGAATATTTTGGTTAGTGATTGTGAAAAAAATTAAGTTATGTCTATAGAAGACAAATTATACTACAAAAGATCTATATTTTAGATCTAGAAGACTACTTTATGAGTATTTGGTGGTAAATGTTTTCAATCTATAAAATATAATTGATAATGGTTATATAAAATATTCAGATCTAGTTACATAAGATCATGTGTAGTGGATATGTAAGTTTGTAGGCAAAGACTATGAAAGATTGTAGGCTATGGATATAGAAGACAAGCTATGTTGTGGAAGATCCAAATTTTAGACCTAAAAGATTTTTTTTATAAGGATTTTTTTTTAAGATTTTAATTATGGGTATTTATAGAAATGAATAATAATTTTTATTTTTGGGCTTTCTGAGGTTGGTATTTTACCATTATCTTTTCCAATTTGAGGTATTGAATTTTCTACACAATTCCTAGTTTTAGGCTATGGAGACTAGTTTGTAAGCTTTAATAAAATATGTTATTTATCTTGTTAGTGTAACAGATTGAAAATAATTGTAATATTTTTTTTGATACTAATGAAAGGGGTGAGGTACCTTCCAAACCTCTTTTACCTATCAAAAAAATGGGTAAATCAAGGATATAATAAGGAAACTGCATGCAAGTAATTTGTAAAAAAGGCAACCTAAATCCAAGATAAGAAATAAAATTGAAATAAATAAGAAATAAATGCCATAATCACTATATATAATTTAGTGTGAAAAAATTTGTCTTAGAATAGGTCTTAAACTATGTATGTAATGACAAGCCTAAGATACCTATATTATACCATCTTATTTGATATAAGAACATAGGCAAGGACATCAGCATACATATTATTATAATAATAAGAAAAACATATCTATACACTAAGTAAATAATAGGAAAGAGAATAAGGATAAATATACTTAACTTGGATTGAATTGTGTACATCAATCTCCCCCTTGGCTCTAGTGGTAATTTGTAAGATATTTAAGACCTCAAATTGTAAGTATAAAGATTTAGATGTTTTTGGTTTGGAATTCTAAATTTTATGGGACATTTATTTTGTTTAAATCCTCCTACTTATATTCAAAAAAATTTAGTAAGACTTAATTCCACAAGAATAATTCTTTATATTTTAATTCCTCATTTTGTTACTTAAGGGTAAAAATGCAAGTGAAAGAAAAGTAGATGAGTGTTGTGTGTTGGGAATGCTAATTTTGACACCTAGAAAAAAAAATTAATTATAATATAATGGTATTGATATGTATTTTTACTATATAATGATATCAACCAATTTAAGGTTGTATTGATAGTATCTATTTAATATAAAAGACATGTAAACTTTAAAATATATCAGTTGGGTTGATACAATACATGGATAAACAAGAGAGAAATGTTCTATATCAACTGGGTCATAATAAAAGGAAATAGACAGAAGGATACATAACTAACATAAAGGAAATTAATGAATAAGTAAACATACCCAAAGGAGGGTGTCATAATATTAATGAGGTTATAGTAGAATAGTATGCAAACATATCTTGTAAAATACCACAAGTCAACCCCACCCATTTTCTATGCACTCTTTAGGACTTGCACATAGGGAGATTGATGCACCATTGAGTCTTACAAGAGAGATAAACAAAAAATAGATAGATTAAAAATAGTAATGTATACATATTCCCCACACAAATCTCATCACATGTCACTATAGTGTTACATGGGATGGTGTTTTTAGAAAGATACTTGCCAACATGTAACATAAAGGGAAATATTATAAAAAATGAAAATAAATAAATAAAAATTACATAAATTAATTTACCATGTATATGGTAGAGATGATACTACACATGATACAAATGAATGGTTCCAATCTAAAAGCTTGATAGACACACCTAAAAAATAAGAGAAAAATCTAAATTTATAGAAAAATTATATTAGTACCATAAAAATTTCTTACTTCACTAAGATCACATTGTTTCTTTTGATTCATTGAAAGGAGATAATAAAATAAATATATCAAAAAAATATGAAATTTGGAGGTAAATATTAGGAAATTTGGATTGGAAGGTATAAATATGCCAAAAGGTAAATCATTTAGTCATTTGGTATTTTGAGAAACTTAGAGCTCTAGATGACCATTTTTGGCATGATGAGATACTATGGAAAAAGGAAAATGAGGCCAAAGTGTAGGAGGTTTCCATGGAGGTGCCTTAGGATTCATGCATGTAGGTGATCCATTTAATGTTAGGTTGGGTAGATAGAGTATACTTAGGAAATAAACACATTAGGGTAAATTCATGTAGCATAATTTACCCTCAAAAGTGTCAAAATTTAGATAAAATTTTGACAATCAACAAGTAGGAGGTATAATGTCAAATTTTAGGCCATATGTATTTATAAGGGCCTAAGGAATAAATCATCACTACAAAATAACTATCTTGGTTATGTTGATGTTATTATGTGTAATAAATCAAAATACTAACTGATACCATATGGGAAGGTTGATGTAGTTATGATTTGGAATTTTTTTTATTGTTTGATACTATAACAAGTGTTTGATACATTATAAATGCTAAAAATAATGGTTGATGCAATGAAATAGTGGCTATTGTATAAAAGGTGAACTAATAAGGTTGATATCATATAGATATGGCCAATGCAGTAGGAAGTCATATAAAATGGAAGATATAGTATATATAAATGATTGGTTCAGTGGTAAAATAATTATATGGCCAATTCCATAGAAATATGGCCAATATAATAGGATGGAAACTACATGTCTACTATGATATAAATTGAAAATGGTTGATGTAATAAATTAGAATTAAGATGGATAATAAATTAGAAAATAAGGATCATTTTTAATTTTTTGTTGTTTTTAGATATATTTTTGAGTGGATTTTATGTTTTTGATCAAAATTTGAGTGTATATTATTTTTTAAATTTTTTTAGAGTTTACCATGACTTTGGAGGACCATGGACACAATATATCTAGTTTATTTTCCATATAGGCTAGTAGATGTGGATAAAGTGCATTTGATCAGCCTAGGGTTTTAAGGTATTATGCATATGTTCCATGTTTTTTTGAATGCTAAGCTAATAGATATGTTCTTAGGGTGTTGAGAGAGGATCAATGACACATTTATGTGGGAAGTGAATGGGGATACTATGGAGGTCACCATCACACTAGAGGAGATACATGTAATATTGAGGCTATAGATAAAGGCACATTGAAGATATGTGATGAACCTAAGCCCATTACAAAGCTTCAAGAGTTGGCATGGTGAGAGATAAAGTCTAATTAGTTAATTAGTGGAATCTAATCATTAGAATATTTAGTTTATATGTATTAGTCATTCTAAGTATTTATAAGGCCTTAATTAGCTTGATGATAATGCATATGATATGTCACAAGTAAGATGACATAGTGTCATTTCATGTTATATATTTGTATTAGTCTATATTAGAGCATGATACAATGTATGGCATGGTATATGCCATATGGGTGTAGTTTATGTATGAATTATATGGTATTTAAGTAAGGGATAAAAAATGATGAGTGATATTTCACTTTTTTAATGTTGGATCTATGATTGGTTCTAAATCTAAAGGGATATATGGATACCACATAAAATCAAGGACCACCTACCTCATGTTAGGAGGTGAATGTAGGACCACATAATTTAGTAGCTTTCTACACAATCAGCATTAGATACTATGAGGAAGGATTAAATCATATGGATGCCTTTTTATGGAGCTATGGATTCATGGTTCACATGGTCATTCATAGTAAAAATACATGAGAGAGTAGTGGTCATAAGAAAATAAACATGGTGATCAAAACCTCACTTGTGAACTTGAGTCCTAGGTTAGTTTGGTCAACCAAACCTAACTAATGTCATTATATATCTCACCCCATCAAGTGAGGTAATCTAGGGAGCCATGAGGAGCTTAGGGATTGGTGAAACTAGAAATTATCCTAATATTGACACCTCATATTGCTCCACATGGGAGGATGAAATGAGAAAAAAAAGGTTGGAGGAGTGGGTGGAAGAGTAACCTAGATATAATATTGATGGTTCTATGGTAAAGGATACCCCACCTAGACTTGAAAAATTTGTCATCTAATGACATCAAAGGCCATCAGGTGGTTAGGTTCTAGTGGAAAAATGAGAGAGATGAGTGGGAAATCACTCAATATAGAATTAAAAGGATGATATTATTTTTAAGGTAAAAGTATAAGGTAATATTATCATATAGATAAAATCATTTATAGGTATAAAATACCTTAATAATTTATTACATTATAACTTTTAGTGTTATAGATATACATGCTAGTGATTAGTGATATATATACTTGCATTTTTTGTCAACTCTTTGGATTTGCCTTTGATTTGGTTTGATTTTACATATTTTATCAATAAATATGCATATTAGGGATCTATGATCAAAGATATGCACCATGATATCATGGATGTGGTACCAAATACAAATATGATGGCTATGCCAAACCATGCATCACCATCTATTAGGGATCAAATTAGGTGGTTTATACTATTAGGAGATACTAAATATGAATTACAGTGATAATATGATCCCACTATTACTACTATAGCTATAGTTATGACAAAGGAGAGGTTTTGGCATGAAATCATGTGGTGATGGGAACATGTATCCTTATCCACATAAAGCTACACATATGACTAATTTCATAGAAATCACACAACTAGAGATAATTATAACACTAAGGGTGACTAAGATAAAGACAAATATATATAGAACATATGGAAGGGATATAGGTGTCAGAGTGGAACATAATTGGGAGTTTTTATAGATAAGATTGAATGCATGAAGTTGAAACTATATGGAGTAGTGAAATTTGAACAATAAATCAACATGGAAGAAGCTTGTATTCACAACCAAAAAGATGTATTAGCATCATTGGATAAAAATTAAATAGTAAGGTACATTATATAGTGAGGAATAAGGTCACCCAAAAAGGTAATTAACTCAAATCATAATTATAAAATGACTTAAAGTATATTTCCCCTAATGACCTATTATTAACCTAAGCAAGATAATTAAACCATGTAAGTAAAAACACATAGTGGTAAAAATCCTACATTAACACCCCCTCTTATGCATAGCTTAGGTGGACAGAATAATTGGGTCCCAACACAAAGGCCTGATGAGTTAACCAAGTACATAGAGATAATACCCTAGAAGAGGAAGAAGTTAGAGATGCTCAAACTCCAATAAGAGCCTATAAATTATAAAACTCTTAATGAAGGGTTTGTTAAATATATAAACAATTTTATTCATTTTCTAGATGTATCAGAGATCAATACTTTGATCATAGATGGGATCTTAAATGAAATTCATGTGAATATAGATATGCTTGGTATGTTTATGGAGGACTAGATTCCTAAAAATATAGATTGTGCTTTGGTTTTCATAGAATATGATTGTTGGTCATTGAAATTAGATGCCAAACTCAGTGATAATCCCTTGAAGCCAAATAGCCTTAATGGAAACATTAACATTTCCTCTATATTCTACCTGAGTAAAAGATAAAGCAGTAAAATTCTACTTATTACTTGACCAACTAATCAGACCTAAACCAAGGGAAAAATTGTAGCTGAAAGTAGACTTATGATTCTGAATATCGCCAGCCTAATCTAAATCTATATACCTAATTAATTCAATTTTGATGCTTATTCCATAGTAAATCCTAAAACTATGAGTACCCTAAATGTAGTAAAGAATAATTTTATCTACTTAAGAGTGTAGCTCATGTTGTTCTTACATAAATATTGAGATCATGCCCACTACATATTGAATATTAGGTCTAGTGTGCAAGAGGTTATATGAGACTACCAATAAGTTATCGATACAAGGTAGAATCAACCATTAGAGATTGACAATCGGCCTCAAGTTTCATGCCATATAGAAAAGGATTTGAAGATTGATTATATTAAGACATGTTACACCATGCAATAAAATCAAGAGAATACTTAGATTATGAAACAGTGATCCCAGATTCAAACTGATAAATTTCAATCCCAAGGAAGTAATGTAATAATCCCAAGTTAGTCACTAAGAACCTATCATATAAAATTTTCACTAATATGATGGTGGATGAAGAACTCCATGTGATTAATAGGCCATAATTTTAGAGAATCATGATCAAAATTGAATCATACTATCATAAAAACTAGACATTTGAATTAGAATGGCATATGGTGAACCCAACTAAAATAAGAAAGGAGTCTATCCTAGAATACCAAGTTTGATGAGCTTGTTTGGGGCCATAAATATATTTATAAAGTTTGAAAACTAAGGATGAATATTTCACAAATCCTTGTGGTTACTCCATGTATATTTCCTCTTTGAATCTATTTTGAAGAAAGGCACTCTTCACATCCATATGATAAACATCCCAATCTGTGTTAGTGCAATGGCAAGAGTGAGTCTGATTGAGTTCATTTTGGAAATTGGGGTGAACATATTAATATAGTCAGTTCCAAGTACCTAATAAAAACCCTTTGCTACCAAACATTATTTTAACTTGTTTATAGACCTATCTACTACAAATTTTGTTTTGTAGATCCACCTACTTCAAATAATTTTTCTTCCCTTAGTAAGAGGAATGAAATCCCAAGTGTTGTTCCTCAACAAGGAACCATTCTACTCTTTCATATTAGTATCTCACTCAAGAATGCTCAGTGCCTCAAAAAATTACTATGGATTAGAAGTATATTTAATAAAATAAGGTGGGGCATTCTATAATTGTGAATGAGTTCACCTTTTGTCTGATGGATCTCCAACCTATTGGCCACCACTTTGTATTGTATGTCTAGCCCAAAAAGGACCAGATTTAGGAGAGCTAGGAGGAGGTTCCTCATCCTTTGAAGATATTTTTAAAGGATGAGGATTTGTGTCCTTATCACTACTCTCATCATTATAATTATAAGAATAATTTAGATTAGGAAGCTGATTAGGTGGATCTAAATCATCAAAATTGTCATCAAATCCCAATTCATCTAAGGAAGAGGGAGTAGTGTCATGTGAAAAATATAAATGAATTTATAAAAAATAAATACTCCTATAAATGAAAAAATCATGAGTGGTGGGATGAAAAATCTTGCATCCCTTAATGCCCACATGCATATCTAATAAAGATGTAAGGTTGATTCTAAGGTTGCATTGCCTTATGTTTTTTCTTTAGAATATGAGCCATAACAAGAGATATAAACACTAAAAATTTATTCATTGTGTGTTTTCAACCACTTCAAGATTCAAAATGAGTTACTCCCTTTAATTCTTTATGAGGATCTTAGTTTTTGATATAATAGTCATAGTTGATGGCCTAGATCTAATACCAAGATGCAAAAGATTTGGAGTGTAGCATATAGTAGGCCATTTCCTTTAAAGACATGTTATTACATTATAAACCACCATTATAGTGAGGACTATATAGAGTCATATACTATAGTTAAATCCTCTCTGATGTACATAATTTTTCAAAATGGTTACTAACATACTCACCACCATTATTAATGTGTAAAATCTTAATGGATTTACCTGACTATTTTTTTGCAAGAGCCTTGAAGTCCTAAAAATGATCAAATATCTCAAATTTATAATTAAGAAATTGCACCCAAGTATGCCTTAGAAATTCGTCAATGAAGGTAATCATATATTTAGTCATGTTGAATGAAGTCACTATAAATGGTTCATTAATGTCACTATGAACTATCTCCAATATTTGTGTAGCTCTCCATGATTTTCCTTTGTCATAATTCTCCTCAAGTGCTTAACAAGTATTCAAACTTGGCAAAAAACCATTAAAAAAATGAACACATGGAAACCTTAAAACCATGTTATGAAAATTGAGTTACTCTAGGAAGTGATAGTTGAGATTGTTGAATCACTCATGCCATAATTTACTCACCCCATATAAATGAGTGATTAATGTAATAGAGGGTTGATCACAAGAAAAATGTTAGAAAGTATACAATTATGACTAGTGATCTAATTTTTAAAATGTAACAATTCCCTAATAACAATTGAAATAGGTTTGAATTTAACTCTCTTGATTAAATTAATGAAATTGATCTGATAAATAGATAGGAGATTAGTAAATAATGAGGGAACACAAAAAACATCATGAAATGTTCCATCATTCACTTTAACATATCCTATCCCACTAACTTCTATGGAAGCATTCTCACCTAACAAGATATAAGCTCAAAGGATGAGAATATGCCATATGATGAGTCCTACCCATGTAGAAGGATGGGATGAAACTATAAGTACTTTTCCCTTAGAATAATCCTATGCTAATGAATTATTACTGGCTAAATCAGTGACATTGATATTGTGCTTCTTGAGCATCTTAGTTAGTTGGTCAATTTGATGCTTCATGCATCTAAATTCATCATGCGTAGATTTATTGTAGTAGGCACACATGAGTCACTCTTTATTAGGTTTTAAATTGGAAGAGGAGGAATATTTTCATGATTTTGACTTAGCATCAAAATTTTGACCCTTTCTTTACTTTGGGTCCTTCTTGTTTTATTTCTTCTCCATGTTTTTCTAAGCCTTCTATTTGTCATGACTCACAATTAAGGCATGTGATTTAGATGACTTTAGTGTACCCATTTGAATAAGTTTGTCTTGTTCCTAAGTCAAGCCAATAATAAATTCATCTAAGGACAACATGGTCCATATAGCTCTATGGGCACGTTTGGTGGTTTGGAAGGTAGAAATGAAGATACAATAGTCATATCCCAACTTAAAAAGAATGCAAAGAATCAATTGATCATCCTTTTTATCAATGATTCATAATTTCAACTATAACTTGTGTGACTTAAATTTTTTGAAGAATTTATATATAATGTTAAATTCATCTGGGCTCAAACTGATGATTTCATTCTCTATCTTATGACCCTTCATTATGTACTACTTCCCAAAGAGTGTTTTAAATATGGTTTAAACTTCATGAAGTGTAGCTATAGAATCAATATGAAAGATCAGGTTAGTAGACATAAATAAGTATAGTATAAAATAGGCTTCATCACTTCTATTAAACCACTTTGCCTTCTCTACATCAAGTGCCAGTTTTTTATACCCATTATGATTTGGTGTAAGCCTTTGTTCCTAAAGAGGATTTGTAATTTGACTTTCCACTTGTGATAGTTGAATGGTGTAAGAAGTGAAACTTGACTTTGATCTAGTGTAAAATAAAATATGTGTTGAACTACATGTATTTTAAATAATTTTATGTACAACCCCCTAGATTTGTAGAGGTTAAATTTTATAAGGTATAATAATAACATCAATGCATAGAGCTTTAAAAAATTACATATTAAAAAAAATGTTCATAAAAGGGAGTTGTCAACTGAAAATAGAAGTTTGAATGTTTCTTGCTCACAAAAAATAATGATCTCTACTTTGCATAATTTTTTAGTGTGTAAAATTTTGGCCAAATTTTTTGAGGAAAAATTAAGCTCCCTTGGGTTGATTTTGACCAAGGTAATCCCCCTTGGGTTGGTTATGACCAAGGGCTTAAATTCCCATGTGACTAGGGGGATAATGGATATGATGAGATCTTCCCCTCCTTTTTGATTTATGTGATTGGTGTGTAAGTGATGTCACTCCATAAATGGATCCACTTTTGAAATGAATAGCACCACTTTCCACTCAATTAAATTTGATGGTTTTTTGGATGTTGCATATAAAGAGGGTGGCTAGAGTCTACAACATGATTTTTAGGGGGTGGAACCTAAGGCATTATTTTAAATAGACAAAACATGAGGTGTGTTTTTAACCTTAAATAAATTGAGGCATGTTTTGAATTTATAAAAAATTGAGGTGTGTTTTGAACCTATGAGAAATCAAGGCATGCTTTGTACTAGATGGAACCTAAAATGTGCTTAGTAGGGGTCATGGATTTGGTGAGCATGCAAGTAGGGTTAGAGAGTATAACTATGATTTATTAGGGGTAAAATTCCATTCAGGGCCATAAACCACCAAAATTACTTATGAGGGTTAAAAAATATGTTGAAACTAAAAAATACTCAAATCTGTAGATTGTGTGACTTCTCTAAAAAAAAAAGACCCACTTGTTTTCTTGAAAAAAATAGAAATATTTATTCCTAAAATTCATTAGATGTACAATCTTTTTTATAATTTAAAAATGGCCATGAATCCATCTAAAATGGTCAAAAAATGTCTTTCACATAATTAGGTCATGTTTACAACCATTCCTAGGGTTCTACCATCCTATAAATTCAATAGTGCTATCCATTTTTCACTTTGAGACTTCAAATATGTATATTTACATGGATTTTATATAAAACCCACCAAACCCTTGAAAACCAAAATAAATGAAAAATCTTAAACAAGATAGAATATTATATCTTAAAATAGAGGCTATGACATTCAACTATTATAAAATCTTTGATACCATGTCAGAGTGGGCCACAATAAAAGATTTATCTAGATAGGATCAAAAGCATGAGTTTGAACCTATATGGCATAGTGAAATCTAAAGAAAAACTCAAAATCAAAGAAGCTTGTCTTCACAACCAAAAATTTGTATTAGCATCATTGGCCAAAAAGTACATAGGAAGGTACATTTTATACTAAGGAATTAGGTCACCAAAAAGGTAATTAACTAAACTCACAATCAAAAAATGACTTTAATTAAATTTACCCTAATGAATTATTATTAACCTGAGTAAGATAATTAGAATATGTACATAAAACCACATAGTGGGAAAAATCTTATAATAATAGTAAGATTACAGTCTTAATCTCATACATTAGAGATATGTATCATAGAGACTAGATCCAACCTTTTTTTAAGAGTGTATAATCTTTAAAACCTAGGGATTAAGGTGACTTGTAGGCTATATATGTATCTATTATATATTTTATGATGATTTTTTTTATACATGTATGTATTTATGTATATGTTATTGTTTTTTATTCCTTTTTTTATGCAGGATTTTAATTTTCTCATTGACAGTAGCACTTGTTATGGTTTTAATATCATATTGTGAGGATGTTATGAGTATATGTATGTTTCATTTTTTTATATAAAATTTTAACATATATATGGTATAAAAAAAACTAAGTTTATAAATGACATTAATCAAGGAGATAGAATAGTCAATAAACAAAAGATGTCTAATAAATGGGTGAAAAACATACCAAATACAAGTAAGATGAAAATCTAAAATAACATAAGACATGTACATGATTGTAAATACAAATTACTAAATCACATCTAAATGTAAGGTAAAACAAAACATAACATGTAAAAAATAATTGAAACAATAAATATCTAATGTAATAAAATTTAAAAGTGAATCACCCAAGGATAGAAAAACAACTATTATATCATCCAATATAAGACAAATGAAAACTTAATCAATGAATTGGGATCAAAATATAGTAAAATAAATGTAAGAAAATCCAATTTAATAAAAGTGAATAATTAAATCAAACAAGGATGTGGAAAATAATGGAGTCAAAGATTCTAATGAGTGAAAACTCAAAATCAATTTTTGCCCTAAAGTATAATGTAGGAAGGCATCATAATGTAGAGGCATAAACCTAATGATGAATATGGTATAAATATGAAAGGGAAATATATTTATGAGTAATGCCTTTCTATATTTCACAAGGTCTTATAATGAAACTCACAAATTGAAAAGCCAATAGGTGTCATAATGAGAGCTAAGAGTCAAACAAAACAAATAGATAGAAAAGTGGAATATAAGAAATAGTATGTGATCAAATAGTGACAATATTCATCAAGGAGTTATTGGGAAAGATTAAATGAATATGTAATGAATTAATTTACCAAAATGGTGTTGTATAAATCCTTAATGGAAACAAGACACTCTAATCAAGTAAGCAAGGCTGAGAGCTTTTGATATCAATAACCTATAGAACTCCACCTAGAAAGCATAAGCTTGTAATAACAAGTAAAGTATGAACACCATCCCATGAATGATAAATTCATTAAAATTAAAAGGGATCATACCTTTCCATAATGTATTCTATGTTATTAAGGACCCCTTAGAGAGTTGTTAGTATAATGTGAGGATTGGGTATTGTTGACATTTTGGTCCCATAGGCCAAAAGTCAACCCCCTATATCAAAAACTTACAGTGATCACCACACTAGCTTGATTCTAGTGTCTCTTAGCATGGTCACATCATCCTTATCCCAATGAGATTCTTGGAATCCTTACTAAGAACATTTTGAGGTATCATATTATTATTCTTAATTACATGGTGTCATGAATATCTTGAGCTTTGTAATGTTATATTAGGTGTCATAGTGTCTTTGAGTAAGAGAGAAAGCTATCAAGAGGTCATGAAAGCCAATGAATGATTTAAACTTGTTTAAGGAAAATTGTAATCTTTTTTAATATGAATGTGTCTCAAGAAATATTGGAGGCTATGATATAATGGTAATATTGTATTTAACATATATTATCCATGACATATTCCTCTCAACTCATTCAACACTCCCATTACCCCTCATAAGTCATTAATCACCCCTCAAACCCCTCAATCTCCCTATTTTCCTTGGAAAACTTTAGAAAAAGGAAGTTACTTGATTAATTTCATTGAAAATGGGCCTTAAAGACATCCTATTCATGCTAAATTCCTTCCCTATGTGTTTTAGGCCACATAAAGTCCTTTTAAAACCACCCACACCCTTTCCACTAGCCAAGTGGGCCCCATGTGGCATTTTATGACATTTCTACTTCCCGTTACATTTTAATTTTCTTGGAAATTTTTATTTATTTTTGACTCTCTCCCTGACCCTAAAATGATGCAGCAAAGCATGAAACCTGGAAAAATAGTGGAAAATCAAAGATTTTGGGGGCTTTTCTTCACTTGTATAGAATGGTATGAATTATACCATATATATCAGAGGACTAGGATTTGAAGGTTATCTCATGTTTTACGTCTCTACAAAATTTCATGAAAAATTGATTCCATTCAAGCTCAAAATCTATATACACTTCATCAGCCCTTCTTTGTAAGCTTGGAAAGCTCCTCAAGTTTCTACTTGTATTGTATAAAGGAGAGAGAGTGAAGGTCCCATATCCTGGATATGATAATTAGACTAAAACATATTCACATAATGGGAATTTTTATGAATATTGATCTCCCAAACTTTATGAACCTTCCTTAAGAAGTTAAGGAATGTGTATGCACTTGACATCTACACAGGCTAACTTCAATTACATGGTTTTCATGGATTTATGATTAGTTTTCTCAATATAATCATTAATTATATTGTATTAGGTATTTAAGGGGTCTATTATGGAAATTTGGGACTTATATCACACGTGTGGAACCCCATAGCTTGTAAATTTTAATGATTAGTCATTATGTGTAGCCTGTAAGAAAGTTGTGCATTGAACTAAGGTTTCATATTTGTGTCATGAGTTATAAGCTATGTAATAAAGCGTTCAAATGAATGTTAAAGATTTTAATTCCTTTTTAATGTCCAAATATCCATTTTCATCTCATAATAACTTAAATAAATAGGACTTATACATAATTCAAGGTCACTATTGACAAGGACTATGTGCAGTCTAAAGGCACCTGCAGGGTTGATATGTGGCTCAAAAGCATTGAAATTTATGTTTGTATGACGATGTATTTTCTTCATAACATTTTTAATAATCTATCAAACCTATTTGGTATCCTCAAAGTCCCAAAATACACCTTCTTCATCTACAAACTCACTTTAGACATTTTTTTACAAAGTTTAAGGTTTCCTCATAAAAAATTAGGTATTATGACATATTGAGGTTTCATTTTCAAATTATATATGTTATCTTATGCCTTTAAAATATTCATTATGTATTGGTTATGGGTTTGAGGTTCCAAAATGTGTATGTGGTTGTCTTGAAAATGAGTCTTACCCTCCATTTCATGCCCTATCCATATCACTACCATTATCATTTCACTCTCCTTCACTGCCTTTTTTCTATGTTATTCCCTTATTTTCATAATCTCATTTGCTTGTAACTCTATTTTAATCCTCCCTTATAGGCATAAATCATGATATTAAACCTCCCTACTCCCTTGGAACCCTCAAAATAGATAAATTCATAAAGTGTTTAAATATTTGGTCATAGGCCTGATCAAAAGAGCAAATCAACACCTATAGTCAACCACTTAGCCACTACTATGGTAGAGTATTCAAAGAAACATGAATTTGGGGGCCTTTAAAACTTAAGTGAAAATGAGATAAAATGAAACTGGTAATGATATATAATCAAGGACTCAATGTCACATTAACACTTCAAATTATGCTAGATCATCCACCTCAAATAGCACATGTGGACTATATCAGTCCATAAAATGGGAAAAACCCAGAGGTTCTTGAAAGTTAGAGGATTTTAAAGGAATTAAAACTTATTATAGGACAAATATGAATAATTATTCATTAAATTAATTATGATAATGTTGAGATGGATCACTATCACATACGCATCAACTCACCATCTCCTTCACAAACCTAGTGAGAACTTACATTAGCACCTACAACCAACTAATTAGCCTAGGCCTAGTTTGTGAGGAGAAGGTTTAGAAGAGAATTGAATTTCATAATATTATAGGTCTCATTATTATTAATTTATTTGTTTATTTATTTCAAAATCCTAACACATGTATATGAAATCCCTTAACAACCCCAAGAGAGCCTAATACAAAAGATGGACATCTACAGGTTAGCCCTATGCAGTAGATTTGATATAAGTAGTGCATTACTATTTGAATGGCTTAGAGGCCAAGGAAAATAGGGAATATTGATATTAAATATCATTATCATTATGTGTAATATTACAAATAATTGAAAGGTATAAAACTTAGCCTATGCAACTAAGATCATACCCTCAATCAAATCACAAGAATAAGAACTATAGGGTTTCAAGATGCAAGTTAATCCATTTAAAGGAAGTAAGGGATATTGATACATAGGTTCCAAAAATTAATCAACCTCAATCATAGGCACCTATAATTATGTATGTGCATCACTTGAAACCCATCATAAGTTAAACTACAGACAAGAAAGGGTATATATATGGTTTCAAGTAAAACACAATCAAATAGCCCTAAGAAATCATTCATATGCATTGAGGATACCACAAGTTGTAGACAGGTGATGGATATAAGGTGTACAGACCTAAGATACACTAAATAATATGACCAAATCCATTCAATATATCTTTACTTAGTCAAACCATAGAAGACATGTTTATAGACCTCTAAGGGTCAGATTAAGCCTCCAATCTCCAAACCCTGCATATGTAATTTAGGTGCTTAGAAGGGATAATCACTCCATGAATTCATAGAGTATGATTAAATAATGTGGATTTAATATAGAGTATAAATCCATGATGGTGTTTGGCCGACCTAAAATGGCCGTAAACTCAAGCATCCATGCCAACATAGTCTGTAGGTAGTATGAGGCCTATTTGAGCAAAAAATGATCATTTGAAGCACTTATAGATAGATTTAAGTCTCAAAAATTATAATATAAGGTGATAATGAGTTATAAAATTGATCCAAACTATTGTATTGGTCAAAGAAATAATGGTTATACCCACTATTTTATCTCAAACCAAGACATATCTAAGCAAGCAATCGGAGTGCTAAATGGACAAGACCAAGTCTTTGGAGATTTGCAAGTGGAAAAGGAACCATTAAAAGGATTTAAATTAGTGAAACACGGTAAAATTTATTAAATATCCCTCAAAATGGTTCTTAAACTTATAACTTTAGTCAATTATCTTGTTAATAGGCCTAAAATAGAGTCACATAGGCCTCCCTATAGACCCTAGAGTGACAACAAAGCTCTTTCAAGATCCTAAAACAAGGTGTATGATCAAGGAGGGGAGTAAGATTATTTTTTAGACATGATATAAGATTTTTTAGTAGTAAAGGAGAGGGGATAATTAAAAATATCTTTAAAACATCACTCAAATCACCCAACCCTGCACACAAGCAGTTTGAAGACCAACTTCAAGCACTCACCCACTTCACCATATAAGCTTTTAGGACCAAAACTCTTAGGATGTTTTAGGTATACCTTTGAAATATGAATAAATTATAAGTTGATTATAATTATAGGGTTATTATTCATGAATTAATGTTAATAAATTAAGCACTTAGAAATGGCCTGTAGACTCTCATAGGGTCACCTTTTGATGCTCATATATTCATCCTCCCTTTGAATGGGAGTCTAATACATTAAATAAATTTTATTAGGTCTATTCCCTATATATTCATGGCATTTATTTTGATATTGGATGTCTTTACTATATAAACCATCCTTAAGACCCTTAAATAGTCATAAACCTCCTTAAACCCTATTCGGACCTAATTTAAAAAAGTTAATTTTTGATGCCTTAACACCTAGGGATGATCTAAAAATCTAATGGAAGGTAAATTAAACTTAAAGGGGATCCACCTAATGGTACATAGTTGTACATACATTGTATAAAATCCTCAAAAATAGGCACTTTTTTAGGGTTTTGAGTAGAATGAAGGGTATTTGACTATACAAAGTGATTCTAATCCTTGGAATAGCTGGTTTGGGACTTAATATAGCTTCCTAATGAATAAAATTCCCAATATTTAAATTCAGAGAGTCTTTTCAAGTACCTAAAAAACTAGTAGTTTGCCATGCTTAAGAGAGATAAACCAATCAACTTGGAAGATTGGAATTTCAAGTTCCTAATGCATTTCTAAACCTATTTAATGGTTAAAAGTGTTGTTTTAGGCATGGATAAAACTCATACATAGGTTATAAGGTTTTTTTTAGGTTTCATGGAGGCCAATACATCAGTACTTAGGAAATTGGGATTAATAGGCCTAATTGACCTATGTTTTCAATAAGGAGAGCTCAATCATAATTGAAAGGCTAATTTAATGATTCAATACAAGGATAATACATTGGAAAATAACCATTCAAGGGAATTTAATGTGCATTTCATAGTTATTAAGGAGGTTGAGATAGTTTCCTTGACCTTGTCAATTTACCTCGAAGGAGTGTGGGATGTTATATGATTATGGTGGCCTAATTTATGATTGTAACTACCACAAAATGGAATTTTTGACCTTTATTATGTATTTTAATTCTCTAAAAATAGTGTAATAGGTCATTTACACCCTTTACCACCTCCTTTTAAATGTAGATATCTCATTTAAGAAGCCATCAAGGAGTCCAATATATGAAAAGGCTATATAAGATGCTTGTAACTATTATAACTAAAGGAAAAGTCAAGTATGGTCACTAATGACCTCCTATCCACTCTCCTATTATATATTCCCCTTCCTCTCTCCTCACCTCTTCTATATATTCAAGTATTTTTTCCTTAGTTTGTATCCCTTGAGTTGGTATGAGGAGACTCTGCTAGTATTTGTACTTGTGCCTCTACTTGGACTAAATAAAATACTTTTTTAGCTATTTCATGGTAACATTCTAGTTTTTTTATACTTGTTGATATGAAAATATGATGGTTTTCTCTCCCTTTTAGGTCCTTGTTAATCTAGATGTCAAAGAGGTGTCTTATGCAAGTCATGTGGAGTGTTGAAGTACAAGTAATAGAGTTTTGAAGTGTGACATGGCTAGTGAGAGTCATATAATAAACCTACTTGTAAAAACCTTGGTATTCCATTCATATATTATAACATCCATATGAAACACTTGTGAATAAGACTCATGAGTATGACTATTTTGTTGTGTTAAGCCCATTAGTGTGTTGAGAGTTCAAGATTGAATGAGTGGATAAAATGATTATCAAGTGCATCAACACACATTAGAGTAGGTTCAATTTATGCATATTCTCTACCCTTTCCATCTATACTATTTAGTTATTATAAATATTGTAATGAACAAATCATAGTAGCTATCCCCTTAAAATCTATAGGTCTGACTGACATCCTAGGGTCATTCCCATGTTAGCCTAGTTTTGAGGTTAAGAAATGAACACTCCTATCCTCAAAAAGGGTGTAAACTAGAGTCACTAACAAGTACTTATGTGAGAAATTAGGTGGCACTAAAATTTATATATATGATTCTTCTTACCCTAATATACTAGTGTATCATAATTTAATAGACCTTGTCTCTATTATGAGACCAATTGTGGAGTTTGATATTTGAGTTCGATATGGGGTGTGTTAAGAATAAAATAATGTATTTCAATTTGATCTAAATTCTAATGATATTTTAATTTTTATTAAGATATTGCTTTTGACTCTAGATTTTTATATTTTCCTCCTCTATACAAATTCATAAAACTAACCATGGGTGTTAAAGATGACTAACACGAGATTTTCCACATAGCTACTAAAGAAGGGAAACATGAACAAGATTGTTAATGTTTTATCAAAATTAGGAAATAAAATATGCTTGATCCTAATTAGACAAACTTATACATAAAATTATAATGTTATATATATGAAATAAATGACATGGACTAGTTTGGAGCTTACTAAATTTATAAAAGTGTAAAAAATGGAAAATTATAGACAAAAATAACTTAGCTAGAAAACATGAATGCATGCTTGTAAGTGAAATTATGAAAATGAATATGTGATTATGTAATGACAATATGAATCAATAATAATGTTTCACTTAGATATGGGACAAGGACACTAGAATTATATAAGGTTCACCTACATTGGTGTCCTTAGGGCACACTAGAATCCTATGAGGGTTTATTCTCTATGACTAATGTGACAATTTAAATTTTATTATATGTTATATTTGATTGTGCATCATATCTTGATCTATTTTGAAAACCACTATGTACTTTCTCCACTTGTAACCCTAACTAAATAGACCATAAATGATAAATTAATAAAATAGAAACATGGGTTAGTGGTTAAAGTTGTGTTAGAACTCAACACCCCCTATATTGAGCACTTCCTACATATTAATACTCCAAAGAGGGGTTACAATCATATAGTTATCCCATGATATAGTATTGTGTGTGAAATATTGGTATAAAATATTAAATAATGGTTCAATCCTAGTATGATTAAGTGTTTCAATGATGACCTGCAACCTTTGATGTGTTTTAACACATAAAATAAACCAATAAATACTTGAAAATAGTTTTCCTTGACACCTTTCCCTTACTTGGCCAATTCTCCATTATGGTATCTTGAAATATCTATGAAATCCTTCAAAGTCTTGAATTTATTGAGAACATATTCTATGATTACCTATTTTATCCCTATTTAGTATACACTTTAGAATCACTCTTATTTTAGAAGCTTATGTCCTTACCCTATCATTGATTTTTTTTAAATGACACACTTCATGATGAATTTACCATGCATTTCAATAGGTTGGTTATCATAAATTTTTGAAATATATCTTGATAAAATCACATCCAAGGTCACACTTTAAGGAACCTATCTCTCACTAACAAAACATCACTTTTATTATATTAAAATCATATATTTTCAAAGTAAAAAATACTATTATAATTATTCCAAAATTTTATAGTCCTTATCCATATCTAACATTATTTATTACAGGTATGGGTTATCTCTTTTTCAATCATTCTAATCAAAATTTATAGTTACATTCATATGACCTTCCCTAAATGGATAACTACACTGACTTGAGTCCCTTTGGGCTATATATGCAACACTCAATTAATAAGGGGTTTTTAAGGATATCTTGGCCATTCCTACATCCCCCATTGTTTTAACCCTTTTATATTTAATCTCTTTAGTGTTATTTTGCAATAATAGGGTTTTTATTTTATATTTCCTCTATGTGTTAATTCGATCTCTACCCAAAAACAAATTATTATTAGTCATAGGTGAACAAATCAATATTTTTAGATCCAACATATAGTCTAATAGAAAAAATTTGTAGTAGAGGGAAATGTGACACAACACCCCTATATGCCTCCATAATTATCCCAATACATAGTGGGTCACTATTTTATGATTTATATGTGTTTGTAGTTTTCCTATTATAGTCACAACTTATATAAAATTAACACAGTATAAAATAAATCAATTATAAGTACATTTCTCTAAATCTAACCCTAGTTTCTTATCTTTAGCAATTTAAAAATTATATAAATTCTATATATTTATGTATTTACTGTATTTTATTTTATATTACAATATAGATAATATTTCAATAGTTTACATTTCTAATTAGAGTTAATTTTAATTCATAACTAATTCTAGTGTAAATATTTTGGTGAACCCACTTTAGTCATAACACTACTTTGTGTTTGTTGAATTTTAGCCTAGGGTTTCATTTTAATTTTATAAATTCCTAAAATTAAAAGAATAAAGTCCTCAAACTTGGATACTATCCATAACATAATGATCCATTTTATTGACTTTGGAGTAATCTGACACTAAATTTTTTTATATTGTCACCTCAAATAGATAATGACATAGAGGATCTTTCTTTTGAATTTGTGTTGAATTTTTTTTTTCTATTCAATTTTTTTCCCTTTTCTTTCACTTTATTTTTAATTTTCTTTAATTTTTTTATAAACTATGATCCAAAAAAATTAAAACTACTTAGATATTGTCGTGAAGGGCTATGTGTTGTTCTATTTATAGACATCATGGAATGAGTGGTTTACTCCAATACTCATAGCCATAGTATATATCTAAATACACACTTTATTTTCCATGTGCCTCATAGTATATATAAAATTCCTATGATCTCATTGTTTACACCAATTGGAAGCCTCTTTTATCTGTCTAATTTATGGTGCATATGAGAGGTGTGTATCACATAGGGAAATTGTTGTTAACTTATCCCCAAAACCATGGGTAGTTGGATACATTCATGGTTATTATTATATAATTAGTGATTTTAAAAATTTGTCTAACACTAATTAATGAATGAAAAATAATATTTGAGAGCCTAAAAATCATTCAAACCCTTGCCTAAATCACACTTTATCCTTGATTTTTTCTTTCCTAGATCACACTTTATCCTTGATTTATATGGTATCAATACTCATTAAATTTATTAATTTTTACTAAGTTGTATGCCTGTAAGGATATGGTAAGTGGTATTCCTTTTTTATATATGGATTTTCATTTCATTTCTTCTATAATAGTAATTCATGATGAAAATGAATTTTATATTGAAATTGATATTGATAGTACTAAATAGGAATACATGATAATGAGGTTGAGATAAACATTGATGAAAATGAGCTTAATGTAGTAGATCAAGAGAAATTGAAAAAATTATATAATTTTTTTCATGGTCTCCAAGCATACCCTCATGAGGTAAATAAAATTATTAACATACTTATTGAATCTAAAGTAGAGCATTAAACCAACTCCTCTTCTCAGGATTTTCCATTTTGTATTCTTATGTCCCCTACTTCCAATGTTTTTACCATTACCATTGAACCTATCCATATTTCTACACCCTTAGCCACTTCTACCCCTTTATCTCTTGAGCTAGGAACATTTCTTAATTTCCCTCAATTATCCATGCCTATGTCTATTCATGTGACCTACATACCTATGATTACTACAACCAATAATTCCCTTGATAAAACCCTTATTATCATACAAACCAAGCTAACAAATATTAAGCAAACCATTTCTCATGCTATCCCCTCCTTATATTCTTGTACCTTACTGCATAATCATTTGGATACTCAAATTTCATCATTTACACTTTTATTTAGCTTTGTGTATCCTAATCTTCTCCTTTATGAAGGCAAAGGTCATCCAAAAAAACATTTATGTGCCTTTCATGAAACTTGTATAGATTATGCAAATAATGATATATTTTTAACGAATCTCTTTCTATGAAGTCTCAAAGATTATGATCTTAAATAGTTTTATGATCTTCCTCTATAATTAATTAAAACTTTAAATCCTTTGAGAAATTATTTGCTGGCACATTTTTGTATGAATATTGGTGAAAATTTATAATATTCTCAAATTTCAAAGCTCAAACAAGGTCCAAATGAGATACTTAATGAGGATGTTCTAATATATAATATTGTGCTTTCTAAAATGAGAAATCAAATGGCTGATAATGAGATTTAAAATATTTTTCATCAAAGCTTTCTTACTCCTTTTCAATAGTTTATCATGTTTGATAATTTCAAAACCTTTGATGTACTATGTAATACAGTTAAGGAATGTGAGGTCAAATTGATTACATTTAATAAACTCAAATATATCTCCAATTCTCCTTATACTTCAGCTATCAAGATTTAAGGAAAGACTAATTATAAGAGAAAAACTAATTACAAAAAAAATGAGGCTAAACTAATAGTTAATTTTATATCATAACCACCACAAATGCTTCATTTGCAAGCTCCACCAATAAAGTAATTATAAAGGCTACCTTCACCTCTTCATGTGTTATTATAAAATTTACTTGAATTTTATGTTATTATACTTCCTCCACCATTTTAAATAGATTCATCTAGGCCTCAACCTAGAATCTTTGATGGAAATTCATTTTTTTATTATAATATATATGTTGGGAATTCCATTAATAGATGTAAAAATCTCTAGCACAAAATTCAAGACCTCATTTATGAGAAAATTATTGACAATGGTATACTGAATGAGGATGCTAGTCCATAATAGAATGAAAATGCAATTTTGATCCTTTTCCTAATCATGAAGCACAAGATAAAACTAAAAATCATGAAGTAAATTATGCATATAATTTTCATCCTCCTCCATCTTATTATGGACATCCACTTGATAACATCTTTGTTATGATGACAAGAAAGATAATTTAATTCCCATTTATTACATTTTATGGTTCTAAAATTATTGATGATGATTATGATAGACATGCATTATTTATTAGAGCATATGTTGGTATACAACCAATCCATAGTGTTATGATAGATAATGGAGAAAGTGAAACATTTGATGGTCATATATGAGATAATATTGGGCATATAATTATGCCATTATAAGTGGTACCTCTCATATTTACCATCCCTTTCTTAATGTTACCAAGCACAAGTGTCTTTGATATGTTACTAGGGAGACCTTAGTTACAGAGTATCGAAGCATTTCTTTCTATAGTTCAAAAATGTTTAAAGTATAGTCATGATAATAAAGTGGTTAAAATTTTAAGAATTTAGTATGAATATCCTATGGAAAAAATGGTGCTTACTCATACTCTAAAATATTTGGTTGGCACAATTATTGAGAAAATTGGTAATGAGTTAGTTTATATAACTATTCAAGATAATGGTTTACATTCAAAGAAGTATATTTTGAAATAAGTTTCTTCACATAGTCATGATCATGATGATATTATAGTTTCTCCATATATTTTTTAGCATAATATGATTACACATGAAAATTATTTCTTGGTTATAAAAAGTAAGATATCTAATCCAAATAAAAAATAAACATATAGCATAAGGTCTTAATTTCATGTAAAATCATTGGTTATTTACAAGGATCCTACATAGGTAAAGGTTATTTCATCATATCCTTCAATGCATGAGGATACGTGTGTGTGTGGGTGTGTGTGTACACACACACACACACACACACATATGCGTAGTGATTTAGAGGGTTACTTTACAACACATGGTTTTTATCTAGATTCTTAAGATTCTAAACTTGGTACTTATTCTCTTGGATAAGAACTTTATCCTTCTTATCAAGGAGTTAGATATAAATATGAGCATTATATTGATGATATTATTAGTTGGATGCATTATATCATTATTCCTCCACATCATGACTTGACCAATGACTTTGATTAACTTCCTTGCATAGTAAATACTTATACATAACTATTTTTTCTCTTTACTTTTGTTGATTGTTACTCTACACCTAATCTAGTTTTATTTTATCCCATGGGTCTACTTTTTAAATATTGGGTATTTATCTCTTTTAACCTAGTTTGAACAACCTAAAATGATTATACTACTACCTTTAAATGCAAAATATTTCATATATACTCATTTTATCATTATTGTATATATTCATCATCTATTATTTGTACTTTCATGCTCACATATCTTTCATTTTACATAAGGTTATATGGCCATGATTGCCATATATGCTACATATACACCCACATTTGGGGAATTTCATTTTTCCTTCTTCCTTGAAACTATTTACTTTAACATTTTGTTGAGGGTTGTTTTAAACTCCCCCTACTCCTTCCATTTTCAGACCTTGATGCCTACATTATTTTTTAAAGCTTTTTAAATTTTCACTTATACATATTTCAATTTTTAAATATGGAAAAAATATAAAAATATTTATATATTCAAAAATATAATAAATTTAAAATATTTACAAAAATATAATATTAGGACCTATTAGCATATTCACATGTTGTTGGATTACATATTTACATATGTCATCTATTTTTATGTTTAGTATAGCATGTTTCATTAAATTTTTGATACAAAATGCTTTTCACAAGGTATCTGAGTGTGACACATGACATATTTCTATAGAACTAGGAAATAATCATATATCAAATAGATTATCATGATTTAAATTATGATGTCAATCAAGATGAATTTTCAAATGGAAAACTATAGTAAACTGTACACTTGTTTTCTAATATGGACCTATCCCTATGCATTTTACATCTTTTTTTATAAATGTAACATGGTCATAAGGACCTCTTATATAGTTTTTTATCACATAACAAAAAACATATCTAGATATTAGTCAAAAAAATTAGCTAAGACATACTTTTATATGGTTTCAATGTTGGTATATCCTTTTACCCAATAGCCTTTCTCAGTTGGGGGCATATCAATTTTATATACAAATATTTTTACAATTTTTCTCTATCCATGATGTCTTTTCCATTTTGATCTAGAATGAACACAAATTTCTTGTTCTTAATTCATACTTTACATGTGTCATGATAAAATATTCTATTTTATAACATGGACACAAATACATATGATCAAAATATGCTAGTTTAGGTTTTATATGCTTCTTTCATATACTTTATTTATTACATAACATGCTTCAACTTAATTTTTTGATGTTTGTGGCCCTTGACCTTGTGTATGTTTAACATACATACTTTTTTTTGTATGCCATCATGTGCCATGTCTATTTGGAATTTATCCTTCTATGTTTGTGTGACATTCACATGTATATTGTATTAAGCCCTTGGGATTTATGTGTGATAATTATGCAATCTTTCTAACTTTATGTGACATCTTACATGTCCCTTATATGTGGAATTTGGGCCTTCTTACATGACATTAAGTGACTTTTTTTACATGTTCATTATTGCATACTATGGTGCCATGATTCTTATCAAGCACTAATATATATATATATATATATATATATATATATATATATATATATATATATATATATATATATATATATATATATGGTGCCATGATACAAATCATGCACATACCACTTATTTGCTTAAATGCTTCATATATTTAATATTGTGCTTAAAATATATATTCCAAACTTGATAGTTATTCACAACATTTGTACGAAATTTCAATGATATATTAAAGTTATATGTTGAAATTTACTATAAAATATTTTTAAGTGATTCAATGTTACATTTACAATATTACAATAAAATTAAAATAATTAAAATTCTCTTACATGATTATATCTTTTACAAATTCTCTCACTTTATATTTTGAGAAAGTGATTTGTAGACAATCTCCCTCATCTCAAAAGGGGGGCATCATAATGGAATTATTCACAAGACTTAACAAACTATACATTTCAGATTTGATAGTTTAAAATATGTGAAAATTATAATTTGTAGATTGTGGGGGATTTCAACTTGCATATGCAGTCTACTCTTACAACTACTTGAGCATAGATACACCTGTGTGAATAAAGTTACAAGATTTCAAAAAAACTTCAAAATTTCTAATTGGAACTCTATAAAATAAATGTGAAATTATATGCATTCATTTCCAAGTGAGTAATCTAAAAAAATTATAATTTAATTTTTTAAGTTTTAAAGTTTCAAGAATTTATAGTTCAAATCTAGATCAATCTACAATGGTATGATTTATATGTTTCAAGTGGACCATGTTTGAGCTTATTGATGTTACACATCTTGGCTACACTTTAGTGATCCATATACTAGTTACCACCTCTTATTTTCAATTCAAAAAGTGAGCCATGTTTGAGCTTAGTAATACTCCATGTCTTGGTTTCACTTTTAACAAACTGCTTTATTGGTTCCCATCTCTTTAACATTATAGAGTATTCTATGAGGGTTGGAACATATAATATTTAAATATAAATAATTTTCATTCATTTATAAAATTTATACATCATCACTATAAATTTTCCACATGTTTATCACTTCTCCACATGCCTCAAAAAGGGGGCATGCACATATCCAAGACAAAGAAAAATTATGTATGCACACTTAGGTTTGCATTTCTGATGTAGGAACATTACTTGAAAGACTAAAAAGGTGAGAATAATGAGTGAACATAGTGAGTTTTGTTCTTTTTGTTGTAATGGATATATTAAATACCCTATAAGATGTTCTATATGATTCAAGTTCTTAGTTAATTGTGTTTTTGAAGGTCTCTAGCATTTTCATGCCAAAAGAGTAAATTTGAAAATTTAAACTATTACAAAAGTCTTAGAGTGGTTTTTGGAGTCTTGTGAAAAATTAATGTGATGGATCATGTTTGATATATGTCTTATATGGTCCTAAGAAGTGTGTTATAGATGTTATCAATGTCTATGTCATGCTAACAAATAATGTAAGCCAAGAGAAGGCAAATAAGAACATATTATAAATGACCTCCTATGTAGAGTTAGCTTCTTGGGATGTATTTATCAAGCGAAGGAAGTTATTCATGATTGTAGGAATGATATAAATATATAGAGAGAGTGTAAAATAATAAAAAAAAGTAAGGTAGAACTTGTATTCAACATACCACACTCTGTACTTTTCTTCAAAAAATGGGGAGCCCTTTTGTTTTTTGAAAATAATGAATATCTTGGAGTAATAATTGTGAGTTATGAGGGTTATAATACTTGTGATACTTATAATTAGTGTTTTTAATGTTAAATCATGTTGTGATATAATTTTGGATGCACTTGTTTAGAGTAACCTATTGATGAAAAGGATGGAAAGAGTGTCTTTACAACATAGGTATGAATATATTTTTATTGCGTAGTATACTTCAGAAAAAATTCACTTAAAAAAGACTCTCATTGAAAAGATTTTCATCAAAAACATTCATGTTAGAAACATTCCTATCAAAAAAATTATCTTTGGAAGGTTTCTCATCAGTGAATTTATTTTGGGAAATTTCATTTTGGTACGTTTGTTTTAGGAGGTTTTATAATGGAAACTTTAATTTTAGAGGGATTTCCTTTCAAAAGGATTCCTATCAGAAATATTGGTCCATGAAAGTTTTATTTTAGGAACATTCTTTTTGGAAGTTTCAGTTTGGGAAGTTTTACTTAAAAAAAATTCACCTCGACAACTTTATATTGGTAATAATTACTTCAGTGAGATTTCACATCAAAATATTTATTTTTTAGTCTTAGCATTTAATATCTTACTCATCAACAACTTTCATATCAGAGACTTCACTATGGAATCTTAGTCTTTAGGAACTTTCCTTTTAAAAGGATTATATCAAAAAGATTCTCATCAAGAAATTTCATTTCATAAGCTTTCTCTTTGAGAAGATTGTTATCAAAGGATTTTATGTTGGGTACTTACACATCATAAAATTCATATCAAAATTTTTCACTTTAAAAACTTTATATCAACAACATTCATTTTGGTATGTTTAGTCATCGACAACTTTGTTTCAAAAACTTTGGGAGAAAATATTTGTGAAAGGCATTCTAAGCTTCAAAGTCTTTTGACTCAAAAGTAAAGTTTGACTTTTATTGATTAGGATATATAATAATACATGAAAAAGGATGGAATTTTACACCATGAGACCTTAGATGATAAGGCATGCTATGTGGCATACACACTAGGATAGGGTGGTTGTATTGACACATGAACTAGAAATCAATGTAGGAAATATATTTACATTGATCCCCCAGCCAATTTCATGTCATTTTTTCTTTGAGTTTGAGTAGACTTCAATTTCAATCGATCCCAAAATCCCTAACTACTATCATAATGATTTATGACTTGATAAATTTAGCTAAGTGAAGAGATACCATTATCAAAATCTTAGAACATACCAGTACCCAATAGAATTAATATGACATCATCATATAGGTCCTATGGGGGAGCCCAAACACCATTTAGGTTATCTATCAAGGATTTTATAGAATAATTGGATACTATATTTGATGCTATTGCATTTGAGGTATGGTATTCAAATTATTTAGTTTTGTGGGAAGTAGTGGATAAGATGGATTTAGTTTCACTTGAAAAAGATATAGTAACTAAAGATAAGCAATTTTTAAATGACCTACTCCCATCCAAGCACCAATCCCTACACTATGCCACTATAAAACTAGAGGTGATTCCATGTATTGATTTACTATGGGGTCTATTCTTCAAAGGAAGAATCATGGATGGAGGGTATCCTCATTATGTATATAATGGAATTGTTGTCACATGTATATAAAGAAAAACATTCAATAGGTATTTAATATTTCCTATTGTAGATGTCACTTATGATTTACATACTTTTATCACATGGAAGAATTCCCACCATCCAGAATGAGCTATTTCAAAATGGTTGCTACCTAGAGAGAGTTTTACCTTAAAAGAACATGCCAAGAGCCCTATCCCCATTACTAGTTTTGGAATGTAAATCAGCATAGTTATGGTACTAATGAACACAGTCTTTGATCATGCTAGTATCTACTACGTGCACCTATAATGGGTTCCCCTTTTAGACCTGCTAACTACCTCAAAGTGTATCTACACTTTAGGGGAAATCAATAATGCATGCCTCCAAGAGTAAATCCTAAATAAAGATAAGTGGCCATTGGGAGGTATCTTATACATGATTTCATACTTATTGGATGTAGTTATGGGCACTGTATATAGACATAACATAATCTTATGGGAGCCCAACACTAAAGTTATCAAAAATAAGATATGTGATTATTACAGCTTCATGCATATATATTCATATGAAAGAAACATAATCAAAGTTATTAAGGACCTTTACCTTTAGGTATGGATTACTATCCATGATTATCTATTATCAAGTATTTCCACCAGCATAGCTAAGACACTAACCAATAACATAGGAGACCACTTGTTATATCTAGATTATATATTGATCATGGTTGTAGGTCATAAGGTAGATCCTATCTATCTCTCAAAATTCATTCTAGACAAGGTATCTAAACAAGAAATCACCTACCAAATTTAGAACAACATAGATGAAGGGTTGATGAAAAATAAGAAATCCACCTTCCATGAATCCCACATCACCATTAGGAAAATGTAGTACACCATTCGTAGATAGTTCAAGGAGGCTAGTAATGCCATGAAGTCTTATGCATTACCCACCATTCCTCATAGAGACTGGGACCCTCATGGTAAGGTCCAAAATATAAGTCACACCCTCAACCTTGACTATAAGTATGAGCCTATCGATCATGACTTTCTCTTCTTAAATGCCAAAGATGATAATGAGGTTAGAGAAAGGTCCATAATTATAGGGCTAAGAGAGGACTTATTGAGAGTAATTCAAGTAGAACCATCCCTAACACTCAGTGAATCAATTTTTAGAATTTCACCTCTTAGAGGATGGATGTCCTTAAATTTTTAGAGTAGGAGACATTCAAAATAACTAGAAGGAAAGGGCACAAATCCCCAACAAGCTCAAATATAGCCTTAGGACTAATAAAAATTAGTATTTGAGGTATCACTCACTATATAAAATAAAGAACAAGCTAAGGAGGAATAAATTACTACCTCAATAAAATAACAAGCATAAGTGTTCTCAATTCAACCTTCAATAATTGAATTGTTCAAAGTCAAGTAGGAGTTAGCTAAGGAGTTAAATATAGTATAAGGTAGTTCATAAATAGAAGTTGGGATTATATGCTTGATTCTTCAAATGAAGAGTAAATAGTAGATAGTTTACCCTCAATGTCAATCACTACTCCCCATTCTCTTCTATCATAGGCATCAATCCCACATATAGGGAGAACAACAAAGACATATCAAAGGAAGCCCAAGAATAGACCATAGACCCCTCCAACCTAAGAGGTAGACAAGGAGGAGATATAATAGGCAAAGGTTCTAAAATTACAAGCACTTAAGTCCAAAGCATCTATCATAGGTTACTTATTTGGTAAGGGACCCTTGCTCATAGCTTCTTTGAATTTTTCCCCTTTGATGTCATTACTGGTAGTTTCAATCACCCTTGGTCCTATGGTCTCCACATTTATTCCCCAGTAGATAGTCTCTACAAGTTTACTATTTCTACACCTATCCATGAGTCTACCCACTACCCTAGCACCTAATCCACCTTCCACTATTGTAGTTTCTTTCCCTATCATTTTCATCCCTTCCATTTCCTTCCATTGACATCCATTTCCTCAACATTGGTTTTTTCCATTGCTCAATCCATCACTCTAGTTACATCCCCTTCTACCTAATTGGGTTCATCCTTGCCTTCTTCAACTCCCACCATAATAACCATAGTGGTAACAACTAAAAGGTAACCTAGGAGGTAGCCAATCTTTATGGTCCATGTAATGCAATAGTATGGGAATATAGGATGGTTAAAGATTATTTGGCTTGCAATTCCCAATCCTTCCACCCAAACTAAGCAAGAACCTGAAGAACATGTTCAAGTGGAAGCATAACCCTTTGATCCCTCAAGGCTCACTCTTCTAGATTGGGATAAGGAACTAGGAGCCTCAACCTCTAAGATTCTCAATTTGAAGATAATAGAATTGTCAATAGTGAGTTCTTTTTTTGAAAAAGCCACTACATTATTATAGAGGGTGAGGAAGTAGAAGATAGAAGATAACTCGTGAAAAATCCTAATCATGGAAGAGAGGGAAGAAGTCTACTCCTTAAGCAAAAGGTAGAATATGAAAAAGGGTCAACCCTATTATATTGAGTACTTAAATTCATATATGGATACCCACATAGAATATATACTTGTCATTTATCAAGGAACTAAAATGTCCAGGCAAGAGCTTGAGGAAGAGTTGGAGACACTTAGATAGAAAATATTAATGATTTAGGTTCCTCATGGTATTGATCATGATGTGTAATATGTTTCCCTTAGATTGTATGAAATTATTTATTCTATTCATTCTTTGAGAGTCAGCATGGCTCCACATGTTAATAACATAACCAAATTATTCATCAGCCATAAGGAATATGATAGCAATCTAAATTTATTTGTATTGTATACACCTAATAATGCATTCATCCATCTAGATTTGATGAACTAATTAGAGGAATATAATTTTATAAACTTAGAATTAATAAGGACACAAGAAGCCCAAGATTAGGTACTATCCTCTGAGGCACTAATCAATAAGTTGGTTGAATAAGAAAAAGAGGTTGAGAAATTTTTTTTAGGACTAGAGTTAGCTATCATTCAAGATAACCAAGGTAAGCTAGTGACTAGACATACATTTGAATAGATGATCAAATAATCCTATGAGATATTCAATCAAATTATATAAGATCTAATCTTGGAAGACATAGAGACTAAATTAAGTGTAGTAAGGAAAAGGGCCATAGAGGTGGAAGTATTCAAGGTTGGCTTCAGAAAAACCAATGCAATGCATAACAAACTAATGGGTAAGACCATCAAGTTAACTATACCATCTCTCCTAGATATGAGTATAATTAGAGCATAAAATTCTATGGTATACAAGTATTACCAATATTTATATGCAAAGAATAAAGCTACTCAGTAAATGCCACCTGATAGTTCTACTATGCCATCTCCACCTACTCCATCAATAATGACTACTACCACTACAATTAAAACTATCAGTGCATCTTCAATTGTAACTCAAGATTCTACAACATCAACCACTAATACCATTATAGTTCCCACATTATTTTTGAGACAATTCAAATAAGATCTAATTTAGATATTGGCTAATTTTATACATTTTTCATGTAATTGACATAACCAAATAATTATAAATAGATATCATAGCAGTAAATATTCTTCCAGGGAAAGAATAAGACCATATTTCAAGAAAAAAATCACATTTTATTTGATAATTTGTCTCTCATTAAGTTTATGTTATATGAAGAATGTGTAAGTATTGTGAAGAGTTCTTGAAAATTCAAAACAAGTGTAGGTTAAGCTCATTGAGGCCTGTAAAAGACAAGAAGAGACCCAAGTGAGGTCATAAGAGGCAAGTGGGTAAACTTGTTGAGAAATATATTTCCAAGTGAGTCCTAAATATTAAAGAGAAAGTGAGATGAATATGGAACAAGTAAATAAGATGTAAGGTAGCTCTGAAGTAGAGTACTATAAATTAAAAAATGTCAAACAATACATAAATAAGAAATTGTTGGATGTAAACAAATAAGTGAATGAGTTAAGAAAATAGATAGGGAAAATCTTTTAGAAGTTAAATCTCATGGTGAAGTTCATATAGGGATAAGAAATCCAATGGTTTGATTGTAAGGTAAGGAAAAATGTCAAGTGGCCCATAAGTTTAATCATAAAGAAAGATAAGAAAAAAATAAATGCCCATAATGGATTGAATATCCAAGAGCTGCTAAGTGGGAAACATGAAATAGAATATGTAAAAAGAGTTCTCATTGTGTATAATAAGAGAGAAAAAGAAGTGTAAAAATAAACACTTGAGAAAGAGGTAAAAATAAATAGGAGAGTGTCCATGAAGGAAGAATTCATAGAGACATTTTGGTCCCTTTTTATTCTCTAATGTTGTGTTTAAGTGTATGTATGCAAGTATGGGGAACCTCATGATGAGGATCAAGAATAATAACTCCAAATTTACAAGAAATGGGGAAATCAAATAACCTATAGAGATAAATGAATATGACAAAGGAAGAGAATATGTTTTATAATCCCACAAGAAGGAGATTGAAGACCTTCAACATTCCAATGAAGATATGGAAGATGAGTTAGAGTTCTATGATGCTTTATAAAGCATTATAGTAGAAGAAATAAATGAATCACAGAAGAAAGAGGTGATTGCAAGTAATGAAGACATGAGAGAAAATATGATTATGTAGCAGGCCATTGAGTAACTACATATAAGTTTGAATATTGGTTTTGATCATACATATGGGGATGATATTGCCAATATAGAGGTTTATACTAAGAATAACAATGTTAAGCTCTTATAATGCATAATATATCATAGATATATAGTGCTAAAGTGGCTCAATAAACCAGTTGATGATATGAAGAATGCAAAATTTAAGCAAGAGGCTATTGAAGATAAAAACCCAAGTGGAAATAATGAACTAATGATAATTTATCAGTCAAAATTCATGAATAAAAAATAGTGGGTAGTAAATATCATGAAATAAGTGTAGAATATTAATGTCACTAGGTATGATGAAGAGGAAGCATCTCAAGAATGCATAAGAGAAGAGAAAAAATACATAGTTTAAAAAAAAAGGGATAAGAGAAAGTATTCATAGCCTTGTGAGTCAAGTAATCAAGATAAAAAGGATGAGTAAAAGCCTAAGAGGATATAGGTAATCATAATAATAACTTGGGAAAATAAGAGCATAATATAAATGAAAGGTAAATAAGTTATTTTGGATATATTGAGTAATGTTGCATTTGAATCATTGAATAAGATGATTGAAAGTGAAGATGAGTCATGGAATGAGATGAAGACTAATATACATCAAGTATAAGGGTCAAATTTGACACATAAAGAGAATAACTTACAATATCAAGTCTTAAAACATCATGGGGAAGTAGGATGACAGAATTCATGTCTTTGGCAAAGACTAGTGATCAAGATGATGGTCATGAGTTGTTGACATATAATTAAATCCAAGAGAAAAAATTGGAAGGGAAGAGTTTATAAGATGATTTTATTGATAAGAGAAAGTGTAAATCAATTTTCACAAATAGTAAAGACCATAAAAGAGGTAAAGTGATAAATGAAAGAGATAGAGGACAACAATCCCTAAGTATGATGAATAAAGTGAAGAGTTAGATGATCTCTCATTTAGATAATAAATT